>CAWUFW010000856.1:2835000-3185000 GCA_963921515.1 Calotriton arnoldi | reverse complement strand
GACTGACTCTCTCGCTCTCACTGACTGACGCTCACTCTCGCTCTCACTCGCTCTCACTGACGGACTCTCTCTCTGACGGACTCTCTCTCTCTCACTGACGGACTCTCTCTCTCTCACTGACGGACTCTCTCTCTCTCACTGACGGACTCTCTCTCTCACTGACGGACTCTCTCGCTCTCACTGACGGACTCTCTCGCTCTCACTGACGGACTCTCTCGCTCTCACTGACGGGCTCTCTCGCTCTCACTGACGGGCTCTCTCGCTCTCACTGACGGGCTCTCACTGACGGACTCTCTCGCTCTCACTGACGGACTCTCTCTCTCTCACTGACGGACTCTCTCGCTCTCACTGACGGACTCTCTCTCTCTCACTGACGGACTCTCTCTCTCTCACTGACGGACTCTCTCTCGCTCTCACTGACTGACTCTCTCTGCTCTCACTGACTGGCTCTCTCGCTCTCACTGACGGACTCTCTCTGACTCTCACTCTCACTGACGGACTCTCTCTGCTCTCACTGACGGACTCTCTCTCTCTCACTGACGGACTCTCTCGCTCTCACTGACGGACTCTCTCTCTCTCACTGACGGACTCTCTCTCTCTACTGACGGACTCTCTCGCTCTCTCACTGACGGACTCTCTCGCTCTCTGACTGACTCTCTCGCACTCTCTCGCTGACTCGCTCTCTCGCTCTCTCTCGCGACTCTCACTCACTCGACTGACTCTCACTCTCTCTCACTGACTCTCGCTCTCTCTGACTGACTCTCACTCTCTCTCACTCGCGCTCTCACTCGCTCTGCTCTCTCACTCGCTCTCACTCGCGCTCTCTCTGACGCTCTCACTCGCTCTCACTCGACGGCTCTCACTCGCGCTCTCACTCGCGCTCTCACTCGCGCTCTCACTCGCGCTCTCTCTGACGTCTCACTCGCTCTCTCACTCGCGCTCTCTCTGACTGACTCTCACTCGCTCTCTCGACTGCTCTCTCGCTCTCTCTGACTCGCTCTCTCCGACTGCTCTCTCGCGCTCTCACTCGCGCTCTCTCTCGCTCTGACTCGCTCTCTCTCTGACTGACTCTCGCGCTCTCTCGACTGACTCTCGCTCTCTCTCGCGCTGCTCTCGCTCTCTCTGACTGCTCTCACTCTCGCTCTCACTCGCGCTCTCGCTCTCTCTCGCCTGCAGCTCTCTCGCGCTCTCTCTGACTGACTCTCTCGCGCTCTCTCGACTGCGCTCTCGCTCTCTCTGACTGACTCTCTCTCTCTGACTGACTCTCTCGCTCTCTGCTCTCGGCTCTCGCTCTCTCTGACTGACTCTCGCTCTCTGCTCTGACTCTCGCTCTCTCTGACTCACTCTCGCTCTCTCTGACTGACTCTCACTCTCTCTGCTCACTCTCGCGCTCTCACTCGCGCTCTCACTCGACTGCTCTCACTCGCGCTCTCACTGCGACTCTCACTCTCTCTACTCGCGCTCTCACTCGACGACTCTCACTCGCGCTGCTCACTCGCGCTCTCACTCGCTGCTCTCTCTCGCGCTCTCTCTCGCGCTCTCTCTCGCGCTCTCTCTCGCTCTCTCTGCGCGCGCTCTCTCGCGCGCTCTCTCTCTCGCTCTCTCTGCGCGCTCTCTCGCGCTCTCTCTCGCGCTCTCGCTCTCTCGCTCTCTGCTGACTCTCGCTCTCGACTGCTCTCGACTGCTACGCTCAGCTCTCTCGACTCTCGACTCTGCACTCTGGCTCTGGCTCTCGACTCTGCGCTCTGGCTCTCGAATCTCTCGACTCTCGCTAACTCATCTAGCTCTGTAGCTCTCGAATACTCTCTCTCGACTACGCTGCGACTCATCACGCTCTCTCTCTCGCTCTCTCGCTCTCTCGCGCTCGCTCTCTCTCTCTCGCTCTCTCTCGCTCTCTCGCGCGCTCTCGCTCTCTCGCTCTCGCTCTCTCGCGCGCTCTCGCTCTCTCGCTCTCGCTCTCTCGCGCGCTCTCGCTCTCGCTCTCTCGCTCTCGCTCTCTCGCTCTCGCGCTCGCTCTCTCGCGCTTGCTCTCTCGCGCTCGCTCTCTCGCGCTCGCGCTCTCTCGCGCTCGCGCTCTCTCGCGCTCGCGCTCTCTCGCGCTCGCGCTCTCTCGCGCTCGCTCTCTCTCGCGCTCGCTCTCTCTCTCGCTCTCGCGCTCGCTCTCGCTCTCGCGCTTGCTCTCTCGCGCTCGCTCTCTCTCTCGCGCTCGCTCTCTCGCTCGCTCTCTCGCTCGCTCTCTCTCTCTTGCTCGCTCTCGCTTTCTCTCTCACTGGCGCTCTCGCGCGCTCGGTGCTTGCTCGCTCTCGCGCTCGCTCTCTCTCTCGCGCTCGCTCTCTCTCTCGCGCTCGCTCTCTCTCTCGCGCTCGCTCTCTCGCGCTCGCTCTCTCGCGCTCGCTCTCTCGCGCTCGCTCTCTCGCGCTCGCTCTCTCGCGCTCGCTCTCTCGCGCTCGCTCGCTCACTGACGCGCTCGCGCTCGCTCACTGACGCTCTCTCGCGCTCGCTCACTGACGCTCTCTCGCGCTCGCTCACTGACGCTCTCTCGCGCTCGTTCTCTCTCGCGCTCGTTCTCTCTCGCGCTCGTTCTCTCTCGCGCTCGTTCTCTCTCGCGCTCGTTCTCTCTCGCGCTCGCTCTCTCGCGCTCGCGCTTGCTCTCGCTCGCTCTTGCTCTCTCGCGCTCTCTCGCTCTCGCTCGCGCTCGCTCTTGCTCTCTCGCGCTCTCGCGCTCGCGCTCGCTCTCGTTCTCGCGCTCTCTCGTTCTCGCGCTCTCTCGTTCTCGCGCTCTCTCGCTCTCGCGCTCTCTCGCTCTCTCGCGCTCTCTCGCTCTCTCGCGCTCTCTCGCGCTCTCTCGCTCTCTCGCGCTCTCTCGCGCTCGCGCTCTCTCGCGCTCGCGCTCTCTCGCTCTCGCGCTCTCTCGTTCTCGCGCTCTCTCGTTCTCGCGCTCTCTCGTTCTCGCGCTCTCTCGTTCTCGCGCTCTCTCGTTCTCGCGCTCTCTCGCGCTCTCGCTCTCGCGCTCTCTCGCTCTCTCTCGCTGACGCTCGCTCTCTCGCTCACTGACGCTCGCTCTCGCTGACGCTCGCGCTCACTGACGCTCGCGCTCACTGACGCTCTCTCGCGCTCACTGACGCTCTCGCTCTCTCGCGCTCACTGACGCTCTCTCTCGCTCTCACTGACGCTCTCTCTCGCTCTCACTGACGCTCTCTCGCTCTCACTGACGCTCTCTCGCTCTCACTGACGCTCTCTCTCGCGCTCACTGACGCTCTCTCTCGCGCTCACTGACGCTCTCGCGCTCACTGACGCTCTCTCTGCGCCCTCACTGACGCTCGCTCTCGCCCTCACTGACGCGCTCGCTCTCGCCCTCACTGACGCTCGCTCTCGCCCTCACTGACGCTCGCTCTCGCTGACGCGCTCGCTCTCGCCCTCACTGACGCTCGCTCTCGCCCTCACTGGCCACGCTCGCTCTCGCTCGCTCTCGCTCTCACTGGCCGCTCGCTCTCGCTCTCACTGACGCTCGCTCTCGCTCTCACTGACGCTCGCGCTCTCGCTCTCACTGACGCTCGCTCTCGGCTCCTCACTCGACCGCTCGCTCTCGCTCTCACCGACGCTCGCTCTCGCTGACGCTGCGCTCTCGCTCTCACTGACGCTCGCTCTCGCTCTCACTGGCGCTCGCTCTCGCTCTCACTGGCGCTCGCTCTCGCTCTCACTGACGCTCGCTCTCGCCCTCACTGACGCTCGCCCTCACTGACGCTCGCTCTCGCTCTCACTGACGCTCGCTCTCGCTGGCTCTCGCTCTCGCTGGCTCTCGCTGACGCGCTCTCGCTGATGCTCGCTCTCGCTGACGCTCGCTCTCGCTGACGCTCGCTCTCGCTGACGCTCGCTCTCGCTGACGCTCTCGCTCGCTCTCGCTGACGCTCGCTCGCTCTCGCTGACGCTCGCTCGCTCTCGCTGACGCTCGCTCTCGCTCGCTCTCGCTGATGCTCGCTCTCGCTGACGCTCGCTCTCGCGCTCTCACTGATGCTCTCACTGACGCTCTCTCTCTCGCGCTCTCTCTCGCGCGCTCTCTCGCGCGCTCTCTCGCGCGCTCTCTCGCGCGCTCTCTCGCGCGCTCTCTCGCGCGCTCTCACTCGCGCTCTCACTCGCGCTCTCACTCGCGCTCTCACTCGCGCTCTCACTCGCGCTCTCACTCGCGCTCTCACTCGCGCTCTCACTCGCGCTCTCGCTGGCTCGGCTCTCGCGCTCGCTCTCGCGCTCGCTCTCTCGCTGCTCGGCTCGGCTCGCTCGCTCTCTCTCTTGCTCGCTCTCGCTTTCTCTCTCACTGACGCTCTCGCGCTTGCTCGTGCTTGCTCGCACTCGCTCGCTCTCTCTTGCGCTCGCTCTCTCGCGCTCGCTCGCTCTCTCGCGCTCGCTCTCTCGCGCTCGCTCTCTCGCGCTCGCTCGCTCACTGACGCGCTCGCGCTCGCTCACTGACGCTCTCTCGCGCTCGCTCACTGACGCTCTCTCGCGCTCGCTCACTGACGCTCTCTCGCGCTCGCTCTCTCTCGCGCTCGTTCTCTCTCGCGCTCGTTCTCTCTCGCGCTCGTTCTCTCTCGCGCTCGTTCTCTCTCGCGCTCGTTCTCTCTCGCGCTCGTTCTCTCTCGCGCTCGCTCTCTCGCGCTCGCTCTTGCTCTCGCTCGCGCTCGCTCTTGCTCTCTCGCGCTCTCTCGCTCTCGCTCGCGCTCGCTCTTGCTCTCTCGCGCTCTCGCGCTCGCGCTCGCTCTCGTTCTCGCGCTCTCTCGTTCTTGCGCTCTCTCGTTCTCGCGCTCTCTCGCTCTCGCGCTCTCTCGCTCTCGCGCTCTCTCGCTCTCGCTCTCTCGCTCTCGCGCTCTCTCGCGCTCGCGCTCTCTCGCTCTCGCGCTCTCTCGCTCTCGCGCTCTCTCGCTCTCGCGCTCTCTCGCTCTCTCGCGCTCGCGCTCTCTCGCTCTCGCGCTCTCTCGCTCTCGCGCTCTCTCGCTCTCGCGCTCTCTCGCTCTCGCGCTCTCTCGTTCTCGCGCTCTCTCGTTCTCGCGCTCTCTCGTTCTCGCGCTCTCTCGCTCTCGCGCTCTCTCGCTCTCGCGCTCTCTCGCTCTCGCGCTCTCTCGCTCTCTCTCGCTGACGCTCGCTCTCTCGCTCACTGGCGCTCGCGCTCGCTGACGCTCGCGCTCACTGACGCTCGCGCTCACTGACGCTCTCGCTCACTGACGCTCTCGCTCTCTCGCGCTCACTGACGCTCTCTCTCGCTCTCACTGACGCTCTCTCTCGCTCTCACTGACGCTCTCTCTCGCTCTCACTGACGCTCTCTCTGCGCTCACTGACGGCTCTCTCTCGCGCTCACTGGCGCTCTCTCGCGCTCACTGGCGGCTCTCTCTCGCGCTCACTGACGCTCTCTCTCTGCGCTCACTCGGCCACGGCTCTCTCTCGCGCTCACTGGCCGGCTCTCTCTCGCTCTCACTGGCCCGCTCTCTCTCGCGCTCACGGACGCTCTCTCTCTCTCGCGCTCACTGACGCTCTCTCTCGCTCTCACTGACGCTCTCTCTCGCTCTCACTGACGCTCTCTCTCGCTCTCACTGACGCTCTCTCTCGCGCTCACTGACGCTCTCTCTCGCGCTCACTGACGCTCTCTCGCGCTCACTGGCCCGGCTCTCTCTCGCGCTCACTGACGCTCTCTCTCGCGCTCACTGGCGGCTCTCTCTCGCGCTCACTGGCGCTCTCTCTCGCTCTCACTGACGCTCTCTCTCCGCGCTCACGGACGCTCTCTCTCGCCCTCACTGACGCTCGCTCTGCGCCCTCACTGGCGCTCGCTCTCGCCCTCGCTGAGCGCTCGCTCTCGCCCTCACTGACGCTCGCTCTGCGCCCTCACCTGACGCTCGCTCTCGCCCTCGCTGGCGCTCGGCTCTCGCCCTCGCTGGCGGCTCGCTCTCGCCCTCACTGACGCTCGCTCTGCGCCCTCACTGGCCGCTCGCTCTCGCTCGCTCTCGCTCTCACTGAGCGCTCGCTCTCGCTCGCTCTCGGCTCTCACTGGCCGACTCGCTCTCGCTCTCACTGACGCTCGCTCTCGCTCTCACTGACGCTCGCTCTCGCTCTCACTGACGCTCGCTCTCGCTCTCACTGACGCTCGCTCTCGCTCTCACTGACGCTCGCTCTCGCTCTCGCTCTCGCTCGCTCTCACTCGCGCTCTCTCGCGCTCTCTCGCGCTCTCTCGCGCTCACTCGCGCTCACTCGCGCTCTCTCGCTCTCACTCGCGCTCTCACTCGCGCTCTCACTCGCGCTCTCACTCGCGCTCTCACTCGCGCTCTCACTCGCGCTCTCTCGCGCTCTCACTCGCGCTCTCACTCGCGCTCTCTGCGCTCTCTCGCGCTCTCTCGCGCTCTCTCGCGCTCTCTCGGCTCTCTGGCTCTCTCGCGCTCTCTCGTCGCGCTCACTCGCGCTCACTCGCGGCTCTCTCGCGCTCCTCCGCTCCGCGCTCTCACTCGCGCTCTCACTCGCGCTCTCACTCGCGCTCTCACTCGCGCTCTCACTCGCGCTCTCACTCGCGCTCTCTCTCGCGCTCTCTCTCGCGCTCTCTCGCGCTCTCTCTCGCGCTCTCTCGCGCTCTCACTCTCGCTCTCACTCGCGCTCTCACTCGCGCTCTCACTCGCGCTCTCACTCGCGCTCTCACTCGCGCTCTCACTCGCGCTCTCACTCGCGCTCTCACTCGCGCTCTCACTCGCGCTCTCACTCGCGCTCTCTCTCGCGCTCTCTCTCGCGCTCTCTCTCGCGCTCTCTCTCGCGCGCTCTCTCTCTCGCTCTCTCGCGCTCGCTCGCTCTCTCGCGCTCGCTCGCTCACTGACGCTCTCTCGCGCTCGCTCACTGACGCTCTCTCGCGCTCGCTCACTGACGCTCTCTCGCGCTCGCTCACTGACGCTCTCTCGCGCTCGCTCACTGACGCTCTCTCGCGCTCGTTCTCTCTCGCGCTCGTTCTCTCTCGCGCTCGTTCTCTCTCGCGCTCGTTCTCTCTCGCGCTCGTTCTCTCTCGCGCTCGTTCTCTCTCGCGCTCGTTCTCTCTCGCGCTCGTTCTCTCTCGCGCTCGTTCTCTCTCGCGCTCGTTCTCTCTCGCGCTCGCTCTCTCGCGCTCGCGCTTGCTCTCGCTCGCTCTTGCTCTCTCGCGCTCTCTCGCTCTCGCTCGCGCTCGCTCTTGCTCTCTCGCGCGCTCGCGCTCGCTCTCGTTCTCTCGCGCTCTCTCGTTCTCGCGCTCTCTCGTTCTCGCGCTCTCTCGTTCTCGCGCTCTCTCGTTCTCGCGCTCTCTCGCTCTCGCGCTCTCTCGCTCTCTCTCGCTGACGCTCGCTCTCTCGCTGACGCTCGCTCTCACTGGCGCTCGCGCTCACTGACGCTCGCGCTCACTGACGCTCTCTCGCGCTCACTGACGCTCTCTCGCGCTCACTGACGCTCTCTCTCGCTCTCACTGACGCTCTCTCTCGCTCTCACTGACGCTCTCT
This sequence comes from Calotriton arnoldi, assembly GCA_963921515.1. Taxonomy (NCBI): domain Eukaryota; kingdom Metazoa; phylum Chordata; class Amphibia; order Caudata; family Salamandridae; genus Calotriton; species Calotriton arnoldi. The sequence continues at coordinate 3,177,513 of CAWUFW010000856.1, read as the reverse complement.
CTCGCTCTCACTGACGCTCTCTCTCGCTCTCACTGACGCTCTCTCTCGCGCTCACTGACGCTCTCTCGCGCTCACTGACGCTCTCTCGCGCTCACTGACGCTCTCTCTCGCGCTCACTGACGCTCTCTCTCGCGCTCACTGACGCTCTCTCTCGCGCTCACTGACGCTCTCTCTCGCTCTCACTGACGCTCTCTCTCGCGCTCACTGACGCTCTCTCTCGCCCTCACTGACGCTCGCTCTCGCCCTCACTGACGCTCGCTCTCGCCCTCACTGACGCTCGCTCTCGCCCTCACTGACGCTCGCTCTCGCCCTCACTGACGCTCGCTCTCGCCCTCACTGACGCTCGCTCTCGCCCTCACTGACGCTCGCTCTCGCCCTCACTGACGCTCGCTCTCGCTGACGCTCGCTCTCGCCCTCACTGACGCTCGCTCTCGCCCTCACTGACGCTCGCTCTCGCCCTCACTGACGCTCGCTCTCGCTCTCACTGACGCTCGCTCTCGCTCTCACTGACGCTCGCTCTCGCTCTCACTGACGCTCGCGCTCGCTCTCACTGACGCTCGCTCTCGCTCTCACTGACGCTCGCTCTCGCTCTCACTGACGCTCGCTCTCGCTCTCACTGACGCTCGCTCTCGCTCTCACTGACGCTCGCTCTCACTGACGCTCGCTCTCGCCCTCACTGACGCTCGCTCTCGCCCTCACTGACGCTCGCCCTCACTGACGCTCGCTCTCGCTCTCACTGACGCTCGCTCTCGCTGGCTCTCGCTCTCGCTGGCTCTCGCTCTCGCTGACGCGCTCTCGCTGACGCTCGCTCTCGCTGACGCTCTCGCTCGCTCTCGCTGACGCTCGCTCTCGCTGACGCTCGCTCTCGCTGACGCTCGCTCTCGCTCGCTCTCGCTGACGCTCGCTCGCTCTCGCTGACGCTCGCTCGCTCTCGCTGACGCTCGCTCTCGCTCGCTCTCGCTGATGCTCGCTCTCGCTGACGCTCGCTCTCGCGCTCTCACTGATGCTCTCACTGACGCTCTCTCTCTCGCGCTCTCTCTCGCGCTCTCTCGCGCTCTCTCTCGCGCGCTCTCTCGCGCGCTCTCGCGCGCGCTCTCGCGCGCTCTCTCGCGCTCTCACTCGCGCTCACTCGCGCTCACTCGCGCTCTCACTCGCGCTCTCGCTCGCGCTCGCTCTCGCTCGCTCTCTCGCTCGCTCTCTCTCTCTCTTGCTCGCTCTCGCTTTCTCTCTCACTGACGCTCTCGCGCTTGCTCGTGCTTGCTCGCGCTCGCTCGCTCTCTCTCGCGCTCGCTCTCTCGCGCTCGCTCTCTCTCTCGCGCTCGCTCTCTCGCGCTCGCTCTCTCTCTCGCGCTCGCTCTCTCGCGCTCGCTCTCTCGCGCTCGCTCTCTCGCGCTCGCTCGCTCACGCTGGCGCGCTCGGCCGCTCGCTCACTGGCCGACGGCTCTCTCGCGCTCGCTCACTGGCGGCTCTCTCGCGCTCGCTCACTGGCGGCTCTCTCGCGCTCGTTCTCTCTCGCGGCTCGTTCTCTCTCGCGCTCGTTCTCTCTGCGCTCGTTCTCTCTGCGCTCGTTCTCTCTGCGCTCGTTCTCTCTCGCGCTCGCTCTCTCGCGCTCGCTCTTGCTCTCGCTCGCGCTCGCTCTTGCTCTCTCGCGCTCTCTCGCTCTCGCTCGCGCTCGCTCTTGCTCTCTCGCGCTCTCGCGCTCGCGCTCGCTCTCGTTCTCGCGCTCTCTCGTTCTCGCGCTCTCTCGTTCTCGCGCTCTCTCGCTCTCGCGCTCTCGCTCTCGCGCTCTCGCGCTCTCTCGCGCTCTCGCGCTCTCTCGCGCTCGCGCTCTCTCGCGCTCGCGCTCTCTCGCTCTCGCGCTCTCTCGTTCTCGCGCTCTCTCGTTCTCGCGCTCTCTCGTTCTCGCGCGCTCTCGCGCTCTCGCGCTCGCTCGCTCTCTCTCGCTGACGCTCGCTCTCTCGCTCACTGACGCTCGCTCTCACTGGCGCTCGCGCTCGCTGACGCTCGCGCTCACTGACGCTCGCGCTCACTGACGCTCTCGCTCACTGACGCTCTCGCTCTCTCGCGCTCACTGACGCTCTCTCTCGCTCTCACTGGCACGCTCTCTCTCGCTCTCACTGACGCTCTCTCTCGCTCTCACTGGCGCTCTCTCTCGCGCTCACTGGCGCTCTCTCGCGCTCACTGACGGCTCTCTCGCGCTCACTGGCCGCTCTCTCTCGCGCTCACTGACCGGCTCTCTCTCGCGCTCACTGACGCTCTCTCTCGCGCTCACTGACGCTCTCTCGCGCTCACTGACGCTCTCTCTCGCTCTCACTGACGCTCTCTCTCGCCCTCACGGACGCTCTCTCTCGCCCTCACTGACGCTCGCTCTCACCCTCACTGACGCTTGCTCTCGCCCTCACTGACGCTTGCTCTCGCCCTCACTGACGCTCGCTCTCGCCCTCACTGACGCTCGCTCTCGCCCTCACTGACGCTCGCTCTCGCCCGCACTGGCGCTCGCTCTCGCCCTCACTGACGCTCGCTCTCGCCCTCACTGACGCTCGCTCTCGCTCGCTCTCGCTCTCACTGACGCTCGCTCTCGCTCGCTCTCGCTCTCACTGACGCTCGCTCTCGCTCTCACTGACGCTCGCTCTCGCTCTCACTGACGCTCGCTCTCACTGACGCTCGCTCTCGCTCTCACTGACGCTCGCTCTCGCTCTCACTGACGCTCGCTCTCGCTCTCACTGACGCTCGCTCTCACTGACGCTCGCTCTCGCTCTCACTGACGCTCGCTCTCGCTCTCACTGACGCTCGCTCTCGCTCTCACTGGCGCTCGCTCTCGCTCTCACTGGCGGCTCGCTCTCGCTCTCACTGACGCTCGCTCTCGCTCTCACTGGCGCTCGCTCTCGCTCTCACTGACGCTCGCTCTCGCTCTCACTGGCCGCTCGCTCTCGCTCTCACTGACGCTCGCTCTCGCTCTCACTGACGCTCGCTCTCGCTCTCACTGACGCTCGCTCTCGCTCTCACTGACGCTCGCTCTCGCTCTCTCTGTCGCTCGCTCTCGCTCTCACTGACGCTCGCTCTCGCTCTCACTGACGCTCGCTCTCACTGACGCTCGCTCTCGCTCTCACTGACGCTCGCTCTCGCTCTCACTGACGCTCGCTCTCGCTCTCACTGTCGCTCGCTCTCGCCCTCACTGACGCTCGCCCTCACTGACGCTCGCTCTCGCTCTCACTGACGCTCGCTCTCGCTGGCTCTCGCTCTCGCTGGCTCTCGCTGACGCTCGCTCTCGCTGACGCTCGCTCTCGCTGACGCTCGCTGACGCTCGCTCTCGCTGACGCTCGCTCTCGCTGACGCTCTCGCTCGCTCTCGCTGACGCTCGCTCGCTCTCGCTGACGCTCGCTCTCGCTCGCTCTCGCTGATGCTCGCTCTCGCTGACGCTCTCTCGCGCTCTCTCGCGCTCTCTCTCGCGCTCTCTCTCGCGCTCTCTCGCGCTCTCTCTCGCGCTCTCTCTCGCGCTCTCTCTCGCGCTCTCTCTCGCGCGCTCTCTCTCGCGCGCTCTCTCTCGCGCTCTCTCTCGCGCTCTCTCTCGCGCGCTCTCTCGCGCTCTCTCTCGCGCGCTCTCTCGCGCGCTCTCTCTCGCGCTCTCTCTCGCTCTCGCGCTCGCTCTCGCGCTCGCGCTCGCTCTCTCGCGCGCTCTCTCTCGCGCGCTCTCTCTCGCGCGCTCTCTCTCGCGCGCTCTCTCTCGCGCGCTCTCTCTCGCGCGCTCTCTCTCGCGCTTGCGCTGCGCTCTCTCGCGCGCTCTCTCGCGCGCTCTCTCTCTCGCGCGCTCTCTCTCGCGCGCTCTCTCTCGCGGCTCCTCGCGCTCTCTCTCGCGCGCTCTCTCTCGCGTCTCTCTCTCGCGCTCTCTCTCTCGCGTCTCTCTCTCGCGCGCTCTCTCTCTCGCGCTCTCTCTCTCGCGCTCTCTCTCTCGCGCTCTCTCTCTCGCGCTCTCTCTCTCGCGCTCTCTCTCTCGCGCTCTCTCTCGCGCGCGCGCGCTCTCTCGCGCGCGCGCTCGCTCTCTCGCGCGCTCGCTCGCTCTCTCGCGCGCTCGCTCTCTCTCTCTCGCGCGCTCGCTCTCTCTCTCTCGCGCGCTCGCTCTCTCTCTCTCGCGCGCTCGCTCTCTCTCTCGCGCGCGCTCGCTCTCTCTCGCGCGCTCTCACTGACTGTTATACAGGTACTACTTCCCAACCTTCACCCTCCTGTTATTTATGCCCCCCCAATAACAAAAAAACAGAACGAGCAACCATTGGGACAGGCAGATAGAAGTTGCCAGCATTGAAAGGACAAAAAAAACCTCAAGACGTTATTTATTGTTAATACTTTTTTAATATGGTTGTTCAGTTGTACATAATGCTTTCTTGGTCATATATAAGGTAACAAAAATGCTTCTGACACTTCTTTATTATAACTTTTCAGCATGCTGCAGACTTCTGCACAGCTGAAAGACATAGACAAAGTCAATATCTCTGGCTAAACACATGAGGTCCCAAAGGCGAGACCTATTGGCTATGCCAATGTTTGTTGTTAAGTGTCTTGCAAGCGAGACACATGCTCCCACATGCTTGACCGTAAAAATTGGTTGCGACCCCTGCAGTTCTGCTGCAGTAGAGGAAGGGGAACTACCACAACAAAAATGTCTGGAAGAGGAGGCTTCTAAACTTCGGCACCGCACAGCTCCTACCAATAAGCGTCTGCATGTCAATCTATAACACCACAGTGGCAATTTCCACCAATACCTCTGCAGCCCTCTGATGGCTGAGGTAGGGGAAGGGCCAAATGGTGGTTTCCTCTCCCCATGAAAAAGATGAGTAAAATTTCAGACTGGACTTCTGAATTATGGAGTACTGCACAGTATGTCAATCCAGAAAAATTCTCGAAGTTGAAAACTAACTTCGGGTACGTAACCACCTCAGTTTTTGAATTTCTATTAATATTTAAAGAAAGCAAAGTCCTAATACACCTGGCATTAGACAGAATTGTGTTCTGTCATACATGTCCTATTAGTCTTTGCTGAACCTTTGTGAATGAACACTACTGCTGCGTGGCACTCTTTCCCATTCATCCAAGTTTCCCACATTATCTCAAATTTGTTGGTATCCTCACTCTTGTTATTACGAGTTCATGCCTCAGTCCCATTGAGAGAGATATATATATATATATATTATAGTTTAAAATTAAATCCGCTTCTAACTTCACAGGCACTCCAAGAACTGCTCGTTCATGATTTTTATTTAGCAAACTCCAACATAAAAGAAACAAAGTTCTTCGACTGACCTCACAGCCTTGTTCACCTGAACAAGTCTGCAAGGTCAGCCGAAACGCGTTTTCTCTTATGCAGGACCTTGCTAAATAAAATTGATGAACGAGCAGTTCTTGGGGTGCCTGTGTCTGCAGTGAAGTATAAAGTGGATATAATTTTATACCTTAACGTGTGTAGGCACACCCACGTACTCTGAGTACCTGCTACAGTGTGGCTCCCTTTTCAAGTTGCGCTGTAATAAAGAATATATACAGCTAGATATTATACTTTTTAATAACGGTCTTTGCTACAATGGGAATTTAGTTTAAGAGCAGTTTCTAGTGCCCTAATAAGTCTGTCGCACCACAAATCCTAAGGAGCATAGTCCATGCTTAGATTTCTGTGGCTAACCCTACTACTGTCTAGAATTCCCAGCGTTTATCCCCCCCTCCCGTGGCTCCTAATCACTTTCAATTAATGGACTGTCCCTTGGTGTGTGAACGAAGGTGCCCCTTCTCTCAAACGTCTGTATTATTGCTTGGTCATCCAAATCTAAATGTCTTTTCTCTAGTGTAGTACACCCTGTGTAGAACCGTGAACTTCCCTCATGGGAAATCTGTGGGGTTTACATTTATTACTTTGAATGCCTACTGTCCTGATTTTGGATGTCTGTTTTCAGAGATGACAAAGTGCATACAAGAGATAATTCGTCTCAATTACAACTTAGGATTGTCAATTTCTCTTTTACTTTGCAGGAAGGATTCTGATGAAGCTGATCTAGTGCTGGCAAAGGAGGCCAATGTAAAATGCCCACAGATTGTGATAGCCTTTTATGAGGAGAGACTAACCTGGCACGCCTATCCAGAAGACACTGAAAAAGAAGCAGCAAAAAGCTAAAAGTGCCCTGTTTGGCAACGATTTTACCTGTATATACATTTCCTCCGCCCCTTTTTATTTTTTATCTTGACCCGTTTCCTTCCCTCCACTTGAAACACATTTGGCATTGTGCTTTTATTGTTCTCCTTAAGGAGATCACTTTATTTTTCATGTGACTTTTGCTAAGGGTTTGATTCTTTGTAAAATGTCATCTGTAGTGAAGATGGACTTTTGTGTACTGTATTGATCTTTCCTTCTTAGCACCGACCTTACCCCCATGCCTTCTGAAGAAAAACATTTTAGACTTTTAGTGAATTTCCGTCCCTTTTTTCACTAGTTTTATGCTGCGACATTTTCTTCTACAGTGCTAGTCACAAGTATGTGTGAACTGCAGGTATGAAACTTTGCACGGGCCTACCAATAGCCAAATAATATACAGCTCAATCCTTTAAGACTCATTTGATTTTGGCATATAAAAACCCAATCAAGGAGAACCTCTGGCCTACTGTTTTTGAGGGCTAAAGGAAGTGCCCTTTATTGTGGTGCCAGTAGAGATGTCTCATAACGCAGTATAATAGGGCAGCGTGCCTTTTTGTGTGAGGAGTTTAACTTCTGAACCCTGATGCTTTAAGTGCTGTAAGTGGTACTGTATTAACAAACTGAGGGGTAGTGGGCCTTTTTGCTCAGATAATTGAATTGAACTACTCACATTGAATTCCACACTTTAAATGATAATAAGCTCACACACTAGGCAATGTTTGTGGGGGGGAAGGGGGATGCTGTGAAAAAGCCGCTTAAATGAAGCTCTGTCCTGTCAACAGGCATTCTAAACTACATTTTTCTGCTATTGTTTTGGCAGACATCTAAGTGCAATTGGTCATTTGACTGATTTTGGGAGGCGTTTGAAGTGATCATTGCTACAATAGTCCTTGTCCAGAATCACAAGCAATGCTAGCCATACATCTTGACCCACTTATGAGACGATGCTCCTTGTCGCACCAGGTTCATAGGTCAATATTGTATTATTTGTGAGAAACTAAATCTCTTTGGGAAGGTTCATACTCTTGGCTTGAACTTGGCTTAAACTTGGCTTACACACAAGTTGTTGGTCTCTACTTCAGTTCTGATTTCACTTAGCAACTGCTCGAAAGTTCCGACATAGCAAAGAAAATTAGAAACTTGTTAAAAGAAAACTAGATTAACTGTGTTTGTACAGATCTGGCAACAAGGTTATAGGACTAGTAACTTTTAGATATTTGCTGAACATGCGCAGACTGATGTTTTGTTTGTCTTGCAGCTTTGCATCCCTTTGGCCTGTGTTGCTTGGTATTGGAGTGAACTGTTGGTACTTCAGTGCTGTTTTCCCCTCACCCTATGAACTGTTTAAGGTGTGCATGATGAATAGGACTTCTTGTTTCGACTTTCCCATTGCAGATCTTTCTGCAGTAAGTAAAGGTGAGTAAGTTTTGCACAGGCCCACTTGCAAATTAAACAGATTTTTAGGTTAAATCTTGTAACTTTCTATTTATATGTATATATTTCGTGCAGCCACTTAGTTGGGCCAAAACTAAACAGGCTAAAAGTAGCTTATTGGCCATCTCCTGCTGCAGGAATGTCTTGGTCACCTAACCAAGCAATCGCATGAAGAACAGCAAACAAAGTTTTGGAATATGAACCATTGGAAATCCCTTAGTTCATATATTCAGTATTACAAATGTGGGTCCGTTTATTATGCCAAGCACTTTTACTCTTGCAGAGTTTGCTTGATTAGAGATTGGTTCGAATCATATTGGGATACAGCTCTAAACTGAAGCCTAGTGTTTGGGTTAGTTGAGCTTAAGATGCTAAACTGACATCAGGCCACCAATGGTGTAGACCTTTGATTGAAGTTTCCCAGATGAGTATCTGCTACACCTCTCCTCAGTCTGGAATATTTCTTTATTTTCCCTTTACACTTTAGGGATTTTTTTTAGATATTGGTGATAATCTGTAAATTGTTTGGCCTTGTATAAGTGATCGTCCACCATGGACTGGTTTGGACACTTAATCATTTGCCTCCAAAAACACCAACATAAAGCCGAAGATAAAACAAAGCAATCCCATGTATAATTTTTCTAACATTATTTTAAGATACTCTTATTTCTTTTGCTGACCTTTCCAAACTCCATTTTTTTCTTTTTAGACTTATTCAGTTAATGCTACAAAAATGGCAGTGGTCCGCTTGAGATGAAACTGTAGTAGATTTGTGTACCTAAAATCTAGAAACATCGATGTAGCATTGAATAGCTATAATTTTAGCAGTATTATTGCTAAAGTTGGATTTGTAAACTCTCTAGTTATTGATCTGTGGACTTTCATATAGACTGTGAGCAAAAAGAATTAAACATTCATGGCACCTTGTGCTAGACCAGCCATGTGTCAGGTCCTGATGCTCTCCTGCTGCTAAACCACTTTCTTATATCTTTTGGTCTGTTCAGTGGGTGCATGTTTTTCCCTCTTGGAGTCGTGAGGCATTCAGAGATTGAGCAACTTAAGTAAAATTACATTGGAACACTAATCTCCAGCTTGACTAAAGCATTGAACTGACTAGTGTATGTGTCAAATCTGTGTCCAAACTTTTTTCAAGTTGGTATGCTTTCTTTAGAAACTAGGTTGGTTCTTTGCAATTATCTTGTTGCATAGTGGCTGCTGAGCTTTTTTTTTTTTTTTATATATGCATTGTGTTGACTATTAAAGGCTATTCAAGGATTGCACTCAGTTTCTTCTCCACCCAAACCACTCTCTTGCCCTTCCACTGGGGTCTTTTTACTTTTTCAGTTCCTAGTTTATTATATTGTCGAGTCTACTCGGTCTACCCAAACAAGTTACAGAACATTGTAATGTGAAAGACCCTAAACTGTACGCCAACACTACAATTTACTTAACAGGACTGCAAGCTTCGCAGTTTACCACCTCAATTGAAGATCCCCTATCAAATGCCACGCAGTCTTACTGTGTCCTATAAGAACTTGATCTGTGGATGCATGTGGCTTTGCAAAACTTCCAGTTTCATGTTGTGCTGCTAGAAGGTTGTTGCAGTGTTGGTTGCTCTGTCAATGTTCATTTAAGCATGGGGGCAGATCTCCTGACATGTTAACCAGTCAGTCCTGGAAGAATATTTGTATGACTGGTCAACAGTCTGGATCAAAAAAGTTGTGATAATAAATGTATTACGATTTTTACCACTTATAAAATCTGTTTTAGTTTTTTCCTCTCCTTACACGATTGGAAGCAAAGTTGCTGTTCCAGTTGGGGATTTAGTGATTCTTCAACACATTGCAATTACAAAAAAGAATTTTGTGAGTTGATTTCAAAACCGTGACAGTGAAACTGCACATCGGATAACAGGGTGCCCTTTTAGTCCTGTGGATGCATGCATCTTTGTACCTTTTAAAGTAAGCTATTGTCGCGGATATCCAGAAAAAACACTCTTCAGTACACTTGGGAGCATACAGTTTGTGCAGCAACCATTGTTCAATGTCCTATTAATGGAGTTCCGTACAAGTTACATTTTGTTAAGCAGCATAGGCAACGTAGTGTCCAAGTACTTTCAGATTTCTAGTCTGCAGAACCATGCCTTGCTGGGATAGCATATCCTGGTCTGCTCAATGGCTATTTTTAATATGGTTATTGGGAAATCAATCTTTTTTTCCAACCTTGACAGTATTAAATTTATAAAGCAATCTTGGAATGTGTGATTTCTTTCTTTCTCTCTCTATATCTATATATATATATATATATATATATATATATATATATATATTCACACACATATATATATATTGTCTTGAACCCTAATCGTGTTCAAAATGATTGTTCATGTGTGAGCAACCATTTTACCCAATTTTCGTTTTCTTTGTTTATTGAACAAAGTGCCGACCTTTTTAGTATACATTTCCGTTAAAAAATAATAAAGCAAATCAAAAAACATTTGCAGGTGATTTTATTGTGTCCCAGACGTTTACTTTTTCTCTTAATGAGTTTTCTAATAGTTTGTGATCTAATCAAATGTTAAGTCTGATCTTTATTTTTATTAACCACGTTTACTCCAAGCTCTAAAACATCTTCCCCCACAGTTGGCTAAGTACATATACCAAACAAAGCACAAGCTGGATCCTTTAACTACTTTCTCTTAAGGATCAACCAGCCGCTGATTAGTCAATTAGCGTACTTTAAGAAACTTCCAGGGATGTGAGCCTTGAATCTGTCATGTGCTCCTCCCATCCATTGTCACCAGACCTTCCTCCAACACACACTTTCCACCCTTCTTTCGCTCGCAAGTTGCTGAGGCCTTGGGACCGACCGATGGATGGAGTATAAGCTTTCTTGAATGTTTGGACTCCAAGGCTGTTTGCAGCGCAAGACCCCAAGTATATTACCTGAATGAATAACTTTTTTATTTCAAGAGGTGCTGTTTCTGACCTTTTGTCTTTGTAGTTAAGTTCCACCCTTACTGTAGCTGAACTCTTATTGTGTCCAACTTGAGTGCTTTAGATTAGACTTTATAGTTATTTGGAATTTTAAATTGTTCAGGACGTTGTAGGTAGGAGACTGAAGAAATCATAGTGTTCTTTGAGTGGTAATATATTTTGACTGCCAAGACTGCGTAACTTTTGGTAGATGTTTACACTGACACATCCGCTAATCACAGCGTCTGTTCGATTGATATGAGCTATGTTGTACGCAATCTGCAGATGCGTCGTTAGGCTTACAGTGAAGCATACTTTAAAGTGTCTGTGTGGCGTAAGTTGCCAGCCTCCATACTGAGGAACTTCTATCCCTGAAGCTATCTGTTTTGCAGAGTGAATCTTTTCTGGATTCACATGCTGTGCATTATTCCGCCATCTAGTGGTTGGGTCCGGAATTGTTGTATTTTGTTTTTGGTGGGCGATGACATACCACCATTTGGTGTCCTCTTGTGACGTCGACGGGCTTCCTCCGGAAGCTCCCACCTTTGGTTGCCATCTTCAGATTCTTTTTTTCCGCCGTTGGGTCTGGATCGATACAGAAGGAGCTCCCGAGATTGGAGAGAAGAATCGACGAAAAATAAGGAAAAACTTCTGCGGGACTGCAGTACAAAATTTCGACTTTCAGGACTTCAATCCAAACGACCAGAGTCCAACGAAAGGTGAAAAATCCAAGTCTTCTACGACGAACAGAGAATGCGCCTGCAGGCGGCTCCCTGTGCTCTGTAATGGACAAGACACTGTTCAACTTATGCAAAAATTGTCACCACAAGTACGCACAAGGATCCGCATCCGGTCTGCATCCTTTGCCTACCGCTGGATCACCGAAGCAAGGACTGCAACGCGTGCTCCAACTTTACCCCAAAGCCGTTGAGGGTGAGAGAAAGACCGAGAAGAGCCAACTATACCATGCAAGGCCAAGGACCACCACCATCAGACGTTTCAGTCGTGGAGGTCTAGAAGAAGACTTCGAAGGAGGTAAAAGTCGTCTACCTCTAAAAAGGTAGAAGAGTCTCGAAAAACAGATTCCAGACCCACAAAAGGAGCCTCGGCGTCTAAGCACTCGACGACCGCAGTTGCATCCAAAGACAAACACTCCGCCGGATCCTTGGACAAGGACTCCGTGACGGCAAAGACCCTTGAAAGATCCAAGACGTCAAAAGACAGGAAAAAGACTCCTCTGTGTCGAAAAAGGAGAGGTCAAAACAGGCTTCGACAGCCGGATCGGCGTCGACTAGCACAAAGAGGAAAGCCGAAGGTCTCGAGCCCGAAATACACGCGGCCGTGATGGAGAAGAAGAGGAAAAAGCTTGAAGCCGAAATGGCAAGTATTTTACAACATAAAAAAGATTTCGACGAAGGCTTGAAACAAATCAAGATACTGCCGAAAAGTACAATAGAAGTGGAGAAGGTCGTCGTGGAAGTAATGCCTCCGACAACACCCGAGCTGCTCGACGAAGAATTCCTCTTCGGGGAAGAGGGGGAAGACTAAGAACACACATATGTGGGATCGGCGATCTCTGAGACTCAAGACCTGCAATGGCAAGATCTTGACGCCAAATCACCTGAGGAGGCTGTGAAAACATATCCTTTGAGGCCATCACCACCAGTTGACATTGGTATGTATAATCGGGTGATTAAAAAGGCAGCTAAAACATATGGAGTGCAGCTGGAGGAAGAAAAACCCTAATCATGTTTTCTATGAGAGACTTTGATGCCAACACAATCAAGAAGTCAATTCTTTCCAATGCTGCAAAGTGTATTGGATCATGGAAAGGAGGCCTTCAAAGAGCCTGCAACAGGCAAATCTATCACACCAAGAGCAGAAAACAAGTACAAGCATTCTTCTAAAGACCCAATTTGCATCAGAGGGTCTGTACCAGGTGACTCTATTATTACTTCCACAGCTAGGAAAAGAGCTAATGTACCAACCACAGTGGGTCCTCCTCCAGACCAGGAAAGCAAAAGGATGGACCTTGTCGGGAGAAAGGTAGAAAGAAGTGCAGCAAACCAATGGTGCATAGCTCTAATTCTAATGCATTACTAAACAGACATGCTTATCAACATTGGGAAGAGGTAGGAGAACTGTTAAAGAACCTACCTGAGCAGTTCCAAAGAAGAGCTAGCCACTTGGTGGAAGAGGGTAAAAACATTGCTAACACATGTTTAAAGTCGGCCCTAGATGCTGCAGAGACATCAAGCAGACAAATGATGATTGGCATCACAGAAAGGAGGCACGCATGGCTGAGAATATCATGTTTCAAGCCAGAAGTGCAAAGCAATATCATAAACTCACCATTCAATGGCGAACAACTGTTTGCAAGTGTGGTTGATTTCAAACTCAATCAATTAAAAAAGGACAACGAGACAGCAAGGTCCATGGGTGCTCTACAATTCAGAGACATGCGTAGAGGCACCTCCTCAAGGAGACCAGCAGGTAGAGGTACCCACCAACCTACTACCTCACATCAAACTTTCCAGCAAACATACCAAGGAGCAAACCAGGGACGGCAGCAGAACTGGCAATATCAGCAAGGAAGGCAATCCTTTCGAGGGCGTCCCCGTGGCAGAGACCAACCACAACTAAGTGACTGCATTCAAAATCGTGCACACTCACAAAGAACAGTAAGTGTGCCCACAATAACTCAAACCTATACAAAAACAACATCCTGTAAGTTTACAGTTCCTCCAGCACCAGTAGGAGGCAGACTAAAATTTTACCTTCAAAAATGGAAGGACATCACTTCAGACAAATGGATTTTAAACATAATACAGTACGGTTACTGCATAGAGCTAACAAAACAACCCCCAAACAGGAGACCAAACAAGAAGATACATTCAAAAAGAGAATTCTCAGCTACTCCAAGAGGTGAAAGAACTTAAAAGGAAGCATGCGATAGAGCATGTACCACACAAAGAAAAGAACAACGGAGTTTATTCCATGTACTTCCTAATTCCAAAGGTAGACGGAACATTACGCCCAATATTAGACCTGAGATTTCTAAACAAATTTATAAAAACACAAAGCTTCAAGATGACTACACTGCAAGAGGTGATACCTCAATTGCAAAAAGGAGATTGCATGGCAACCATACACTTAAAGGATGCATACTTACACATCCCTATGAACAAAAGACACAAGAATCTGTTAAGATTTGTGGTCAACAAAACACACTACCAATTTAAAGTACTGGCATTCGGACTAAAATCAGCACCAAGAGTGTTCACAAAGTGCCTAGCAGCAGTAGCCGCTCATCTAAGAAGGCAAAGAATTCATGTTTACCCGTATTTAGACGACTTGTTAGTAAGAGCACACTCCTACAGTCTCTGCATCCAGGTGATGGACACTAGTTCAACTCGGGTTTTCAATACATTGGGAAAAATAGTCAACAGAGCCAGAACTCATAAGAGGGTTCTTAGGCGCAGAAATAAATACAGTGTTAGGAAAGGCGTTCCCAAGCAAAAAGAGATTATCCTTATTGAAGGAGACTCATCTATACCAGAAGGGGCAACCTCTGATGGTGAGAACAGTGGGGGTAACTACTGGGAATGATGGCTTCATGCATTCATTTAATGCCCAACATTCGATTACACATGAGACCATTTCAAGAATGGCTCGAAACACAATGGTCACAGGGAGTTGGGAGGATCTAGTGGTTGTCACAAAGACAGTTCATCAGGAGATGGCATGGTGGAACAAAGCGAACATAGCACAGGGCAGACTTTTCACACAACCAACTCTGGCAGTGACCATGACAACAGATGCTTCCCAAATAGGATGGGGAGCACACATGAACAACCTCAAAGTGAGGGGATTGTGGATACAGCAGGATGCAGTAAAGTACATCAATATCTTGGAGTTAAAAACAGTATTCTTAGCCTTAAACGCCTTTCAGAAAGAGCTCTATGGAAAGGTGTTGATACAGAAAACCACCATGTTTTACATAAACAAACAAACAAGGAGGAACTCGGTCTGTAGCAGTCAACGCTAGCTCAAGAACTTTGGAGATAGGCAATTCCAAAGAAAATATACATAATGGCAATACACCTACCAGGAAAGGACAATGTAAAAGCAGACAGACGTCCTCATCCCATGAGTGGGAACTGAATCAATCAGAACTCCAAAAGATTTTCAGGAAATGGGGAAAACCGCAAATAGACCAATTTGCAACATGCAAAGTGCCAAAACTTCGCATCCAGGCAACCTTGCAATCAGTCCATAGGGAATGCGCTATGGATAGACTGGTTAGGGATATTTGCTTATGCTTCCCCCCCACCCATCCCATCATATCTTTCCCCCTACCAATACTGAACAGGGTGATCAACAAATGCAAAATCAGCCGATTGACAATGATTCTCATTGCACCACAGTGGGCCAGGCAAACTTGGTTCTCAGAGATAATGGAGATGTCTCGAGGAACAATGCACAAATTACCAAGAAAGCAAGACTTAATAACAATGCAAAATGGAAAAGTTCTTCAGCCAGAGAGCTTAAGCCTAGCAGCATGGCGCCTGAGGACTTAGAATTTGTGCATCTCAAACTACCGGAAAGCACAATTGCTGTTCTAATAGAAACTAGGAAACCAACAACTAGGAAATGTTTATATATAGCGAAATGGAAGAGATCTACACAATGGTGCCTTAAAAAAAAGTATCTTTCAAGAAAGATTACAAAGGAGAGAACAGTGCTAAAATACTTGACACATTTACTAGAAAGTAAACTATGCTATACGTCATTAAAAGTGCACTTCGCAGCAATTGTAGCGTATACAAGAGGTGAAACGGAAACGTTTTTTCACTTCTCATGTGGTCAAACGGTTCCTAGAAGGAGCAAAAAGAATTGCACCTCCAAAGATGGTGCCAACCACATGGAATCTGAATATAGTTCTTGCACAAATGATGAAAGCACAATTCAAACCACTACACAAAGCAACACCACAAATGCTCACACTAAAGACTGCCTTTTTAGTGGCAATAACATCTCTACGTAGAGTTAGCGAACTACAGGCGCTTACACTACAGGAACCCTACTTACAGATGCATAATAACTGGATTGTCATGAGAACAGATCCACAATTCATACCAAAGGTGGTATCTGTTAGGGAAATACTGGCACCCTCCCAAGAGCAAATGAATGAAACTCACCAGACATAGCAGGTTGCTCAGAAACCGAGTAACATTTATTTATTGGTACCAAATGCATGGATCATTGCTGATCAGCAAGGAAGAAGTCAGGTCTCCTGCCTTAGGGGCTCTCCGACTGCTTCTTTCCAGAGTGACTGGTTTCTGGGTGTTATATGCATTTTAGTAATGCCATGTCAGCGGAACTAGAATAAGGCACCAAGCCAAATATGGCAAACGGGGATGTGCAAGATCTGCACCATGCCAATTCTAAATGGCTAGATATGGGCAGACCAGAAAAGCTGGCTCGGCCCTGTGTAAGTAAATTGCACAACCAGATAAGGAAACTATCATGAAGTCAGGACAAGCAAAGTGACCCCTAAGGTGGTTCAGAATAGCTGTTGAAGCTTGTCCAGGCAAGGTCAGATAGGAAGTCCTTTGGAGCTCCGGGCCTCATGTTAGTGTGCTATATCTAAGCATGATATTTTTGTAATGCCTATATATGGATATATATTTTTCAACAATCCTCCCTTTAGGATAGTCCTATCCTACATTTGTGTAAAACCAAAATATATATATATAGGAAACATAGTTACATATCTTTGGATGGCATTACACAGTGTTTGCATAAAATGCATATATTGTCACATTGATACATCCTGATGAGAATTATTTTTGAACATGCACACAGGAAGTAGTATGAATTGAATACTAGCATATCATTGTGTTCATTATATCAGCAGGCTGTTGTGGTACCGGCAGCATACTCATAATTAAGTGTCCAACAAATATTGTTTGCTCTATGCAATGCATATTGCTACAGTGTCACTTAGTCACTCCGTTCCAGGGGACTTTCTGTAAGTGTCAGTAATTTGAAGGCATGCACTGAGTGGTCATCTGCTTATCCTCCTGGTCTGCAGTCATCTTGTTCAGGGGCGGTTTCACAGAGCTGCCCTGCGTTGTCCTCTTCAGTCTATTTTTCTGCAGGTGCAGACCATCACCTTTCTTTGAGACGGCGTTGTGTATTTCACTCAACAGCATCAATTGGTGTCACGTCTCTCTGACACTTTATGATGGGCCCTCATGGGTTGTAGAAATGGTCTGTCCTCTCCTCGACTTGTGTAGCGCAGGTCCTCTGGTGACAGATGTTCATCAATTTCTGGTCTCGTCGTCTCAGGCGTTTGGGTGCGGCACTGCATCTTGTCCCCTTAATCCATTTGTGGCGTTAGTTCACCGTCTGCGGTCCAGCCCACCTAGAACTAAAAGAAACCGCTTTTATTTTTCTCACCATGACCATGTCTCCATAGTTGCTTTAGAAGTCTTTGCCCCATTGCAGGCAGTACTAAAGTCAGAGCATGAGGCCATTTCAGGCCTGTTCCATCAGTTACCTTTACTAATAATCTATTTTTTCTATTTTGGAGCTCATTTACTACTCCTGGCCTCAACGTTGGAGGGTGGTATGGGGTATGCATGTTATACTTTATTCCCAAAAACAACATCTTTTGCATAAATGCAGATCTCCTCTATCGCTATTTAGGCCTTGGAGCGATGGCTTTTCTGAAACACTGCGCACCCGCTGCTCCATCATTCTTCCCTATTGGAAAACGTATCCAGCCACACCAGCAAATATTTCAATCCATTCACTGGGAAGCAAAATGCCTCTGTGCAATCATCCTCCCTTGTGCAACATCAGAGGGTCCCTGCTCCAGTCTTGGAAAGGAACATACTGCGTGGGGACACAGGCATCTCACCCTGGTAGGCCCACACTCTCTTCATTATTTGGCTCACATCCATCATCAATCCACCCTCTATGTTCATCTGGTGTTGCAGACCATTGTTCTTCCTTTACATTAGCTTGCAACAATTGTCTCCGAATCCCATCTGCACTGGCTGTAACATGCTCTCTTTTTCTGCTGTGTCAGCGATTGCATTACCTTTGGCTAACTTAGTATTAGCTCCTGTGTAGGCTTCACATTTTATTACCGCTATCCTGTTGTGTAATAATTTTGCTTTTAACAAGCTCCTTACTAAAGGACCATTTTCAATAAGGCACCCTAGGGTGCTTCTGTTATGAATCCGTGATACTTCCACAGTTGGTCAAAAAATAAGACCTGCAAAGAATAACGTGAGTCAGTGTAAATGTTAACAGTTTTACCCTTGACTAGTATTCATGCTTTTGTTACAGCATACAGCTCATCTTATTGGGTAGATTTTCCAGGTGGCAGAGCTGCACTTCAGCTATGTTGTCTGCTATAAGCATACCCTGCTCTATAATCGGTGTCTATCAGTATGCTGGAGGAACCATCAGTGTACCACTCCTACAGTCTGCCTTTTCTAATGGTGTCTAATCTTGGCGTGGTGCCGATCTCAACACCAGCATACTTAGGGGTCTCATCTGTCTCTAAGAGAATGGATCTCATCAGAATAACCTATTGCAGGTAATACTGTTGCCAAATTAACAGGTGGGCATCTTATTATATTAGTTAGACAACATGGTGCCATCATAACCTGTGTGCCTGCCAGCAGCAAAAATGTTGTCGCTCCAGATGACAACAACCGTACCAAATGTGGCACCTAGACAATACAAGTATAGTCCAACACAATGAGCCGTCCTCTCTACCATCACAGTTGCTGAACCCCCAATCACTGCTGAAGGAAAAGTCATAGTATCCCACAGGCCTTTCTTTTCCAGCTGTGTCAGCACACCATTGGCAACACCACATCATTTGCAATGTCATTTTGCTTTGAAACAGAGATGGAAAGGCAGTTTGTAGTCAGGCAGTCCCCATGATGGCGCAGTACACAATGTCTCTTTCAATTTCTTGAAACAGTTTGCAAATTCATTAGCCATAGCATCTGCATTCAGGGACCCATTGGTGGCAGTAGTTCATTATCCCCAGGAAGGACATCATTCCTTTCTTGGTGGGCAGGAGCTGAATGCCCTGAATCAATTTTATTCTGTCAGGTGGCATGCAGCGTGTACCTTGGAATATCACATAATCCAGGTAAGTCACCTCGTTCTGGCATTTTGACAATGAGGCTTTGTGTGTTCTCTCCTGGAGGGAGTACAGCAGAGCTACAGTGTCCTGTTTTTTTTTTTTTTTACTTTACAGGCTTTCACAGGCCTCAAGTGAAGATGTCACAAGGAGGTCATCGGCATTCTGCAAGACGATGCTACCACCTTCCAGGCATAGGTGGTCTAAGTCTCTCTTTAGTGCCTGTGCATTGACCTTGGAACTCACAGGGAATGAAGTGTACTGGGTATCTTAACACGACGGCAAAGAGGCTTTCACTCTGTGGATGGACTTTAATTCTAAAACCCACTGAGGAGAGAAAAATACTCTGCCTCTACTGATATAAATGAGAATATAGTACTGATGTCAGGCACAAAAGGCTCTAAGGGAACCGCATGTTCATAAGGTAATCACTTTATGGGGAGGGCATTTTTCCAAATCTCTCAGTTCCCTAGTTCTAGAACCTTATTGTTAGTGATCTGTACAGCCATTTCCCTTTCATATTTATCAAACTGCATTCTAACAGCATCATTCCTCAACACATCCACAAGTGCGCTACAGGGGGGTGCATACAACAGAGAATCCTTACTGAAGCTGCAAGTGTCCTGTCCTAACCTATCTTTAGGTATTTGTGAGTAAATTCATTTATTCAAAGATATTCTGCTGCAAAATTTGTTTCCAGAGAGGCCATATTCATTTATATTAAAATTGTGAAATATATCCCTTTATCTCCCACCTTAGTGGAAACATCAGATTCTCTTCGGGCGTGTCTGATACCTTCATCCTGAAACACTGGGCAACAATAACACTGATACCCTACTCTTATGTACTCTCTGGTATCTATGCTGTGCCCCTTGATAATGTTATTCAGTAGGATAAACCCCACCCTGCATATCTCCTACAAAGGTATTATTTCTCAAGAAAACAGTGATAGCCCCATCTGCTCCTAACAGAATATGCAATATTTCCTTTAGCTAATGTTACCCAAAACATATCTGTGGTGTCCAATTTAGTTCCAGGAAGGCTTAATCAAGGCCATAATTTCATTGTAACAACTATGTAAATTCTTCCACTTATTAAATGTAGTTAAATTACTAATGACGATATCCTGAATTTGCTGTAGACCAAAATAGAAGCAAAACTGCTCAAAAGGAACATCTTCACCCAAATAAAGCCCTGTTTATTTATGTTTATTACTACTACAAGGGCTATAGACTAAATGTACAACTTGCATTTACACAATTATAAATGTACATGTTTACATCAGGAAATGCTGTGATGCTTTCATAGTCTAATGTAGGCCACTAAAAGTAGAAATCGCACACATTTTTTTAAAGATGCTTTAAAAGTTCTGACTTATTTTATTTCTATAAATACTGCTTTTAGCGTGCACTAGAGACCTTGTTCGTGTGACTCTCTGAAATCATTTAGATAAAATCAATTTTATAGGTTATCTGCAAACAACTAGTGTAAAATAAGGTCTGTCACAGTAGCTAACCTCAGATTTAAAAAAAAAAATGCTCAAAACCCCCTGCGTCCACATTTTGCTTTCAGCAGTGCTAGTTAGTGCTAAATACAGAACTTGGCCTCTGACCCTTAAACCTGTTGTCATAAATTCAGGTCCCTTGCCTGAGCAAGGTTATCCCCATGTGGCCATCACAATTCAAAGTAACTCTCCAGAAGCATGACTGAGGGTGCCTCTGTGCTGATATTTTGAAAGGTAGGATTTAACTTTTGCTGTTTTATTCTTTATTCCTGTGCAGTATGGCTCAAAAATGTAGAATGTGCCTAGAAATTCTGGGCATAAAGCCATTCAATGTAGTTCACGTGTCTCTAGAGCTACTCTCTTTGCATAACTTTTAATAGCCTTTGTATTCGAGACTGCAGCCATTAGGCCAGGCTAGAAATCATATGTTCAGTTTGTCACTAAGAGACAGTAATATTGGCGTTGTTAGGTAAACTGATATTACGCCCTTTTAATTTAGTACACAACTTATTTAGACATAGAAATCTGAATGCGCACTTTGCACATTTTGAGTTTTTACATTACTATTCCCCCGTGTAGTTATTTAGACATTATAAAGATCATAAAAATGCAAAAACGATTTTAGTACAATGAATTTTAATAATATTTTACATGTAGTCATTATTGAATAATCACTAACCCTTTTGTTTCTACATATGCCAAGTACGTTTTATTCCTTTCGTTTTGCCTTTAAATGCATTTATTTATAACACCGACAACTTTTTTTTTTAAACTAAGCACAGAAGCTTTAATGAAACATAGAAAGTTTGTTTCACCCTTTAGAAATAAGTAATTATTTACCATCAGATGCACAAATGTGCTTCTTAGGAAAGAAACAGGAAAGAAAGTCCTTACTTTTATCCAAAAATAATGAAACTATATATCTATTTATTTAAAGAGTTTTATATAGCGCTGGCTAGACCCGAAGGTATCGGAGCGCTTTACATAAGGTTCCACATAGTTGCAAACATACATCAGTTACAAGTTACCAAAGATACCAGTAAAAACTTTTAAGGAGCATGGAAGGAAAGGAAAATGGAGTGAGGAAGGGAAAGGGGGTAGGGGAAAAAGGGGTAGGGTATAGATACGACGGAGAGAAGGTCTGCCCAAGGTCCGGCTGGGTAGGTGACGGCCGGGAGGGAAATCCGCAGCCCATCTCCTCTTCAGCTATCAGGTAGCTCCACCGGGCATCGGTCAAATAGCTAGGTCTCAACAGAAAAACATAAAAGGGATAGAAGACGAGAGGAAAGGAGCGTAGAGGGGGAAGGGGGTAGGGTGAATGGGAAGGAGGGGGATATGACAGAGACGAAGAAAAGTCTGCCCAAAGTCCGGCTGGGTAGGTGACGGCCGAGGGGGAATCCACCGCCCATCTCCTCTTCAGCTAACAGGTAGCGCCACCGGGCCTCGGTCAAATAGCAGGGTCTCCACAGTCGAGGGAAAGTTCAAAGAGAACATGTCCTGGAGGGAGAGCAGGATCAAGGTCAGGTGAGGGATGTGATTAAGTACAGGTCGGGGACCAGTTCGATTGTCCATGAGTGGTCAAGCATCGTGGAGAGACCAACTGAGGCGGCCATCTTGAGGTCAGGCATACCTCGTGGGGGCTATGAATGTAGAGTAAACGGACCCAATGTTTAGAAAGGGTCTCGCAGTCATTAAGTTCAGAGTCAAGTTGGGGCAACGCGCCAGGTCATCTCAGCAATGTGGTCAGGCAAAGTCAGGGGATCGACTGTCCCATCGATGACAAAAGGTCTTGAAGGTAGGAAATAAAAACAAAAAGGGTACCTTGAGCGAAGATTGGCCTGAGGGACATTGTGAGGTCCTCTACAAGTGGAGCAGCCACTCAGGAGGGAAACTGGAGCTCAGACAGGCTGCAAGCACCGCAGTTAGACACCCCCGGGAAATCGCCATCAATGGGGAAGCGTCGGTGGAACCGAAAGTGGAGATCAACACTGCTACTGGCATGTTCCAAAGGCGGATCGAGAGGACGTCGCGGCATGATCCGGGTCCGCAGTAGACAAAGCATAGAGGCTGAGTCCTGAAGGTGGGTGTCAGGCTACAAATCTGGGAGGTGTCGCGGGGCATTCCGGGCAGGGTCCGCAGAGAGCAGAGCAAGAGGTCGAGTCCTGGAGGGGGGGGAGGCGGTTGGAGGGGGGAGAGCCGCCAGCTCAGACTCCACAGCAGCGAGGCCTCTCTGCCGAGCCAGCGGCCATGTTGGCAAAGGCTCCGTGGGTGCTCCCTCAAAAAACTCGGAGGGTGCGAAGCAGGCCACCCGGATCGTTCCTGGGGTCGGCAATGCGTGGAACAATATGTCAATTCCTGGAGGAGGGTGGCGGTCGGAGGGGGGAGAGCCGCCAGCTCAAGCTCCACAGCCGCGAGGCATCTCCTCCGAGCCAGCGGCCATGATGGTAGAGGCTCCGTGGGCGCTCCCTCGAGAAACTCTGAGGGAGTGCAGCGGCTACCCAGATAACTCCAAAAGGAAA
This sequence comes from Calotriton arnoldi, assembly GCA_963921515.1. Lineage (NCBI taxonomy): Eukaryota > Metazoa > Chordata > Amphibia > Caudata > Salamandridae > Calotriton > Calotriton arnoldi. Next base: position 3,154,733 of record CAWUFW010000856.1, on the reverse strand, counting down.
GGAAGGCACCGGAGTGCAGGTACAAGATCCACCGTAGGTTAGGAGGCAGCAGGGAGAGAGAGACCCGGGGCAAGTGCCAGAGTCAGTTCCCAGTCGGAGGAGCTCCTGGCCGGGGCGCCTCACCCGGCGGCCATCTTGGAGTCCAATATCTAATTTTCAAGACTATTTGTCCTTAATGCACGTGTTTTTTATGTGCAATTTCATACTACCTTGCAACCTAGTTGCCACAGTCTTTATTTGCATCCTGTGTCTTGGTAGGCCCTGGCTTATTTAGCTGTTTTTTTTTTTTTTTAATGACCAGCAGATGTCCGCTTTCACAGTTTTTTCAGGAGGGCAGTTACATGGCTCCTAAACCCTGTCTGACAATTAATGACACGGGGCCCCTATCTGTTTCTAAAATTAAAATTCGGAATGAGAGACGGATCCATACACATACCTCCGGCTTCACTCAGGACCCTTTGAACACGGACGCACTCGCCCGGTCTTCTTTGTGCTCTTGGAATTATTACCGATGGGGTCCAGGTTCCTTTTGCCTTACCGACCTTACCACCCACGTAGCCGCACCACTCTGCAACTTTAAAATGTGCCTCTAGACCGGGTTGGAATTACCACCGGTCCAGCGATTCCGTACAGATTCTATTATCTACGGTCAGCCCTGAAGAGTCACGGGTTACTACCCAGGTGACGAAATACGTGTTGGCTGGTACTTATATCTTGACACACTGCAAGCTTTGTATAAACACCATCTACCATAACATTCATTGGTGTCGACCTTTGTGATTGTAACATTGAGCATCACAGTCCGAACACTGATATTCTGATTTATCATCTCACACGTGTGCCTAGGATTCTTTTTCATCTAATTTTCAAGACTATTTGTCCTTAATGCACGTGTTTTTTATGTGCAATTTCATACTACCTTGCAACCTAGTTGCCACAGTCTTTATTTGCATCCTGTGTCTTGGTAGGTCCTGGCTTATTTAGCTGTTTTTTTTTTTTATGACCAGCAGATGTCCGCTTTCACAGTTTTTCAGGAGGGCAGTTACATGGCTCCTAAACCCTGTCTGACAATTAATGACACAGGGCCCCTATCTGTTTCTAAAATTTAAAAAAAGATATATTGGACTGCCATTTAAATACAAGTCTCCCAGCTGTCCAATATGACAGCAATGTGCTGTATTCTCATGTCCTCGCAGAAACCCAAAAAGGGCGATAAACCACTCATTACCTCCCTCTGCTCAGATAGACAGCTTCCTTCGGACAGACCGCTTGAGCAGCTGTTAAAGCTCTCTTGCTGGTGCTGGGAATGAGCTCAGTTCATTCTATTAAAAAGCAGGCATTCCTAACCAGTCAAAATCTATTTGCAGTGTGATGGAGGCTTTTTTTTTTTTTGCAGTTCACCCCAACAGCAGCCACCAATTACTCATATAATGTGAATGCCTTTTAATATTTAATATCATGTATCTAAGGAGAGTCAAATCTACGCCACATCAATCATAAATTCAGCTTAGCTTTCTAATTTTTTATTAACAATTTTACATGGTGTATACACTATTGACATATTGAGTTTACTTGAAATTTCATTATAAAGTGCTATGCCATTAGAGTGCTGCAACATTTTGCACAGGAGCCTTTTGAAACCCTAGGCCTGTGTGCGCATTTTACTACTACTTTGACTTGGCATATGAAACTACTTTCCAAGCTCTGAACTCCTATTTTTCTACATATAAGATACCCCTAAGATGCTAGGTAGCTGATAGGCAGTACTAACAAAAGGCGGGCATCTATTTTTTAAGATGTTTCATGTCCTAGTTGTGTAAAAACACACATTCGTTTCTCTCTGTGGGGCCTACTTTTTTCCAACGGAGTGCCTTTTCCTAGGTAAAGTTAGTTTTAACATTACTATGTTAAAATTATTATTTTTAGTATTATATAGCTCTACCCAAAGGTATCTGAGCGCTTTATTTGTTATGAGATAACATTTACAAGAGGTACATAAAACATGAACAACCCTGCATACATCAATTATGTACATAAACAAACACAAAATATCTTCTCTGAAACATAGGACAATGTATGCAAAGTCCATTCTCTTTTTAGATGGAATGCTTGGCATTTCTGCCTCATGTTTTAATTTTATTTTTTTTCTATTCTGAGAAATTAATAATTGAAGTTTCACACATCTATACTTTGTTACAGCTACACTTTCCATACTAGCGCGCAACTACTTAACATATTTTATATAATTTATATTCTTACCTTTATCTGCAGGGCTATTTGGTTGATTTGTTTTGAACTTTTCTCTCCTGCCATTTTTTTTAAAACAACTTTTTTAGTGGGCTTACCATGATTTTCCTCTGATATCCGCTCTTGTGAAATGTGCTTTTTACTCACAATGTGCACTTACACCCTGAAAGATAAATACAAAAGGTCTCCTACAAGGGAAAAGTTGTTAGGTAGTGGATAGAATGAGTTAAAAAAAGGAAAATCAACAGTTCTAGATCAGCCAGAGACATCACATAAAACCATATTGCTTCTCTAATGCTCTATTTTTCATATAAGTCAAAGAAACATTTCAAGGAAACATAGGGGCCCAGTACTGTTGAAGATCAATACACTATTTAAATGCAGTCATTCATCCATGACATACGTATATTTCAAAATCATTTCCCTGTGTTCCGGTGCAACCTGCAAATCAGAAGCTCCACTCACTATATTCTGGGAGGGTTTCTTTTTCTGGGGAAAAATCAATACCCCATCCTGGCACAGGCTCTTCTGCAGTGGACCTTATAAGCCCCCCGAAGGGCTTGCCACTTGTCAATATTTACTGACATAAAGTAACTTAGTTACTTATCAGTCTCCTGTTTCACTACATCTCATGTGTAGGTACACCTCAATTCTTTATTTCACTACTAACTATGTTTGGGTTCATAAATTATTCTCTAGCCCAGGCTCTCCTGCAGTGGAAGTTAAGAGATTCTGTAAATCTCTGCCACATATCAATCACTATTGATATAGAGAATTTTTTTTAAACTGTCTCTACAGTCCCCTGTTTAGTTTAAATGCCAGTTAATGCCCTTTTTATTATTATTAATACTATGTGTTAAATACGCATCTTAAAGGCAAGGTATCGCACTTCTGACACCATTCTGTTAGGGAAATACTGGCACCCTCCCAAGAGCAAATGAATGAAACTCACCAGACATAGCAGGTTGCTCAGAAACAGAGTAAAATGTATTTATTGGTACCATACGCATGCATCATTGCAGATCAGCAAGGAAAGTCAGGTCTCCTGCCTTAGGGACTCTCAGACTGCTTCTTCCCAGAGTGACTGGTTTCTGGGTGTTAGATGCATTTTAGTAATGCCATGTCAGCGGAACTAGAATAAGGCACCAAGCCAAATATGGCAAACGGGGATGTGCAAGATCTGCACCATGCCAATTCTAAATGGCTAGATATGGGCAGACCAGAAAAGCTGGCTCGCCCTGTGTATGCAAATTGCACAACCAGATAAGGAAACTATCATGAAGTCAGGACAAGCAAAGTGACCTCTAAGGTGGTTCAGAATAGCTGTTGAAGCTTGTCCAGGCAAGGTCAGATAGGAAGTCCTTTGGAGCTCCGGGCCTCATGTTAGTGTGCTATATCTAAGCATGATATTTTTGTAGAGCCTATATATGAATTTATATGGATATTGTTAGAACTGGGGTTCTCTAGTTGGCAATGGTTTGCACCTTTGTCCAAATAGGGACCCTTGCTTCTAGTCAGGATAAGGGGGATACACTCCTAAAATAACCCCTGCTAGCTTGGCACGAGCAGACAGGCTTATCTCAGAGGCAGTGTGTAAAGCATTTGGGAACACATACAGTAATACAGTGAAAACACTACAGATGGACACCACACAGGTTGTTATGTAAAAATAAGTCATCTTTATATAGACTTATCACAAGACCCAATAGCAAAAATCCACAATACTGTACTCAAAAATAGACTTTAAAAGGTTATAAAATAGTTCATTTCTCTCAAGTTGTAAATGCGACACTTTACTCTCAATGTACCTTGAATGCGTAACGCAAAGAAAACAAAAGGGTCGCAGGGAAGGTGATGCGTCGGTTCCTTACACTCAGGGGAGTGGATGTTTCGGTTCCTTACTGCTGCGCAGGGGAGTTGATGCTCGCTTCCTTACTGTGTGGGGAGGTGATGCGTCTGTTTCTTACTGCTTTCCGGTGCGATGCGACAAGATGGCACCTCGATGCGATACTCTTCTCCGGTACGATGCGACAAAATGGCGTCTTGGTTGCGATGTGACAACGTTGGTGTGATGCGTGCACGGCCGTGCGGCGACTCGATGATCTTTGGAGCCGCGACAGGCCCTGCGACGCGCTTCTCCGGTGATGCGACGATGACCTCTGTGGCAGCGTCCCGCTTCTCCGGGGATGCGCCGCGCTTCGGCGATGCGAGGATGACAGCGGCAGCGGCGTCTCGCTTCCTTGGCGATGCGATGACCGCGGCTGCGACACGCTTCTCGTTGTTGCGTCGCGCTTCCAGCTCCCAGCGACACGCAGTCTCTCCGAAGGCCCAGCACAACAGCAGGCACTTCAATTCCCAGCAAGGGAATGCAGGGGGGGAGCTGGTTGGTGAAGTCTTGTATCCCTGAGACTTTAGGCAGGAGGCAAGCTCTAGTTCAAGCCCTTGGAGATTCTCTTCTTCAAGATGACAAAGCACAGCAAAGTCTTTTCTCCTGTCCTTGGTAGAAAGCAACCACTGCAGGCCAACCCCAATCAGCAAAACAGCACAGGGGCAGTACTCCTCCTTCAGCTTCTCCGGTTCTTCTCCTTGGCAACAGGTTTCTTGATTTCCCAGAAGTGATCTAATTTCCTAGGGGTCTGGGGTCCCCTTTTTATACACAGTTTCTCTTTGTTCTCTGAAGGCAGAGAGGCCTCTGCCAAAACCAGTTCTGGAGCACTTTGTTTTTCTGACTCCTTCTTTCCTTTGTGAGTGAGGGGCAGAGCCATCAGATGCCCGGCAGGAGGTGGAGCCAGCATTGTGGAAGGCAGGCACAGCCCTATTCAGACCCAGGTGCAACTCCTCCCTCCACTCTGGATGCAGATCTTTCTATTCAGCCCTGTGCTGACTCACCCTGTCTCCTGTAGCCACCCCCACCCCCTGTCACTCAATCTCCAGACAAGGAATACTCAACCTAGCAGAGGCAGGCTTGGAAGTTTAGGCAAGAAAATACCCACTTTCTAAAAGTGGTATTTTCAAACACAGAATGTTAAAACCAACTTCACTAAAAGATGTATTTTATCATTCTGAGTTCAGGCATACTAAATTCGTTTTTCTACCATATTCCCTGGGTCAGTTAGGATTATAAGGTGTAATAATCAAACTGCCCATTCTGGCCTATGGAGAACAGGTAGCCTTGCAATAGTGAAAAACGAAAATGGCTGTAATTCACTATTAGGACATGCCACACACACCAGGGCATGTCCTACCTTATACTTACAATGCACCCTGCCCTTGGGCCTACCTTAGGGGTGTCTGATATGAAGATAAGGGAAGGTTTAGGGACTGGCAAGTGGGTGCACTTGCCAAGTCGACATGGCAGTCACAGACCGCACACAGGCTCTGCAATGGCAGGCCTGAGACACATTTTACAAGCTGCTTCTGTGGGTGGCACAACCAGTGCTGCAAGCCCACCACCAGCATTGGATTTACAAGCCCTGGGCACACTCAGTGCACTGTACTAGGGACTGACAAGTAAACCAATCATCCAATCATGGAGTCACTAATCCATACATCAATTTACAGTAGGGAGCACTTGCACTGTGGCACTGAACAGCAGTGGCACAGTGCCCAAAAGCATCTAAAACCAGCAAAACATAAGAGGCAACAGCAAAAAAATGGAAGGGAGACCCACGCCAATGGTGCCAAGTCTAACAGAGATATATATATAGATTTTTCAACAGTATCAATATTTCACATAAACCAAAGTATACAAATACCAAGTTTCTTTCAAAACCCAAAGACAAAAGCAGAAAAAGCTTTGCACACGCTTGACGCTAGAAGGGCGGTCATGTATTACATTGAAAGAACCAAGGAATAAAGAAAAACAAAACAGTTCTTTGTATCCTTTGCTAATAGTTTTTTTTGGAAGACCTGTAACCAAAAATACCATTGCAAGATGGATAGCGCAAGCCATACAGTTATGCCACAAGCAAGCAGGACAAGCATTACAAGGTGCCCCGCGGGCAGACTCAAGAAAGAAAGGAGCTACTACCGCTTTTCTAGCAAATACTCCAATTCAAGACATTTGCATGGCTGCAACATGGTCTTCAGTGCACACATTCACAAAACATTACTGTGTGGACATTCAAATGAATAAAGACGCACAAGTAGGACAAAAGGTCTTACAACATCTATTCACAAACCAAAGCTCATCTTCCACCCACCCACCACAAGACTAGCAAACCGCTACAAAGTCTATGCATAGCATGGAATCCAGAAAAGATTCCTGCTGCAAAACGAATAGTTTCTTACCTGTCGGTGTAGTTTTGCAGCTTGAAGAATTTTCTGGATTCACTAGCGAACCCACCCTCCTCCGCCAGGAAAGATGAGGAGAGGAAAAGAAAAAAAAAAGAATCCGAAGATGGCGACCAAAGGTGGGAGCTTCCGGAGGAAGCCTGTTGACGTCACAAGAGGACACCAACTGGTGGTATGTTGACGCCCACCAACAAAAAAAAAGATAGAAATACAACAATTCCGGACCCAACCACTAGATGGCAGAATAACGCACAGCATGTGAATCCAGAAAATTCTTCAAGCTGCAAAACTACACCGACAGGTAAACTATTTGTTCTTGCACAATGGTGCCTCCCCAGTTTAAATCTACTGAGGTTTTGCATCTGAGCTTTCCATGTGGCCAGTCTAAGGCACCCAGATTAGTAGGTCGTCCAGTTGTCTAACCCAGCTCTACTGGGTTCCTGCCCACAGCTTCTCACAGCACCATTGTGAAACAGTGCAATTCAAACACTTTTGTGCAAGGTAGTGACTGCCTATATTTAGCAGGGCTGCTGTCTTCTTAAGCTGTAACCAAAAACCAATGTCTCAACCGGTAATCATTTAAGAGGGCAGATACAAGGAGAGTATAAATCACTCGGAGAGGGAAAGAAAGGCAGACCACAAGAGGTTTTCAGGTAGAAAGTAAATTCTTATTTGTAAGTAGTTATATCAGCACTACAATACAATTTATGCAAAAGTAACCAAACACACGTGTGCACTGAACGTGCTCGTGACAGTGAACGGCAGCAGTGACACAAGGGAGTGAAAAACAGCGTGAGCGGCGTAAGGAAATATACAAAAATGTGGGTGGTCAATGAAACAATGAGGAATATATACAAGGTAAGTATTTTTTGTTTGGGCTGTCTAGGTTGACCACAGTGATGCCAAAGGTTACGCTGAGTAGTCGACGGCGTTTCGACCTGTTCGATTCCAGGTCATCATCAGGACAAGGTTACTAAATTCAATATAGTGCTGTATAAAGTTAAAGAGAATGAGGCCCAGAATACAAGAATATTTAATTTAAAGAAGTGGTAACAGAGGGGAAAGGAAAACTACCTGTTCTGGTAGTAATGAATCAATCCAGAAGAGGTGTGAGGAAGTAAAGATGTCCAGCCGGATGGCGGTTACGGAGAGGAGGATCCAGGATGGATCTCTAAGGAAGGAAAGGAAAGTGCTGTGAATTGGCAATGAGGCGGTTAGAAATTGGCGGAATTGCCGAAGCAGTGAGGGATGGGAGACAGGGGAGGCAACGGAATAATTACCTGCAAGGAAGAATCGGGACACGAGGGTCCGTGTGGCTAGAATTGTGGAGGGTGCGGTATCAATGTACCTAGGTCCTGTACATTCGGACCTCAACTGGAACAAGATAGAAAAGGGGGTTCGGGGTTAACAGGAGTAACGGAAGAGGCTGCACAGCCAGCAGGGACAGTGAGGTATTGGATCATACCTTTGGGTGACGAGGCCAGCGGTCCTCGTGAAGATCGGGAAAGGAATCCAGCGGGGGCATGCGGCGTGAACGGGCGAGTGAAGCACCACGTTCACCAGCCAGAAGTGCTGATGCCGGCTGGCGTGAGACTGCCGGGAAATAGCTCTTGAATGGGGTCAAGTGTAGCTCTGCACGACTGGTGAGAGAGGAGCTAATGCGTGAAGTGCCCCGTGGGGATAATGGAGTGTAAAGCGCCAGTAGTAAGATGGCGGGAGATGTGAGGTTGAAGAAAACACCTGAATGAGTGCGTTACATGAGTCCAGCACTTGTAGTTACAACACAATATGTAAATATAGCCATATGTAAGTCATATATGACAGTAGTTGCAACAGAATGTGTAAATGCATCCATAAATGACCATTGATAGAACTATTCTTAATGTCTCATAATATTTCACAACATAATTTCACCACAAAATTCCAGTGTGCAGGTTTACAAAACCAAGGTCTAAAGTGATGAGAGGGCGAGAAGGGAGGGGCGGGTAGGTGTGGGGGGGAAAGAAGGGGAAGGGGGTTTGCAGGGGGGTGGTGAGGATTAGCTGATGGGAACGACTACGCGGTGGAGAATATTAGCAAGGCAATTGGGTGTCGAGATCCGCTCCACGGACGCCCGCAGTGCCATTACTCAACACCACTGGCATCGCCGAGCAACGGCCTGGAGCCCGAGATCACGTACGTCGTGACGTAGCCAGCACGCAAGTCTGAGGCGCGGCCAAGGGGTGTAGGCCCGAGAGCGTACTCAGTGCCGAAACGACTAAAAGTCATCCTATCTACCCGCTACTAAGCCGCCTGAGATCGCCGACGCACAGAGAAGGACGAGGGGCCGGACTGCGAATACCTGCATTGCGACATAGCCATCACGCAACTCCGGGGCGTGACCCGTATGATGCAGGCCCGAGGGCGTATTCGGTAAGCAGCGCCTGCCGCGGACAACCAACAGTCCCCAGCTACCCGCTACAGTACTCCGTGGGGCTATCGGCGTGTGAAAAACAGACGGGAGGGCTAGACAGCAACTTCCTACGCCATCGGGGGGGGAAAGTCCGGCTGCGACCGCCCCTGCGACGCAAATCTCCGCCATCGCTGGAACTGTGCTATGTCCAGAGGACGAGAGTGCTGGGACTGGCGCCGGTAACACTCCCCACTAAAGTGCCTTAACGACATCGATCAGGAATAGTGCCGGGGAGCGGAAGCAAGGTGGGAAGTGTGCGAGGCCCATAACCACGAGATTTTACAAGCACAAACTCGCAACCAAACCTGAGGTGTCGCACTTCAATTGATTCACATATCGCACCTGGAGGGTACATACCCCTAGCCTCTCGCCGTGCCAAAGCCCCCATCGGAACGCCAGCAAAGAAGCCCTCCCTGAACACCGCGCTCTGGGACACGCTGTGAACTCTTGCAGCAAGCAAAGCAGCAATCTGAATAAGCGGTAATCAACAATATCTGGGCGCTGTGGGCAGAATGGGGAAACTGGACAAAAACCAACCCAAACTGCATTTCGAACAACAGCGAAAGGCGGCAGAAACGGGGGCTGAAGCCCCGGATCAGAACCACGGAAACACATCCCTGCCGAGTTCTGAGGCGCCAGTGGATTTCCAGTCAATGTTTGCAACGATACAAACAACCCTATCCAATATTGATGGGAAAATAGACTCCTTGACTTATCGCGTTGATCGCATATCGGAAAGGCTGGATAAACATACAGAACGCATAGACATGGCAGAACGCCGCATTTCGAAAGCAGAAGACTCTCAGCAACAACTTGAACAGAAACAGACAAAAGCCGATAAGATCCTACAGTCCCTCTTGGCTAAAACTGAAGACCTGGAAGCCAGGTCGCGTCGTTGTAACCTACGCATCCTGGGAGTGGCGGAGTCGACAGGGACCATGGAACGGTACATAGAAACAGTATTAATTGCTCTCCTGGGTAGAGACACATTTTCCGACATATTCATTGTCGAATGGGCCCACAGATCTCTGGCGCCACCACCGGCGCCTGGGGCGCGTCCTCGCCCCATAATTGCCAAAATCCTGAACTACAGAGACGCGGCCCTTCGCAAGGCCCGAGAACTAAGCACATTAACCTATGAAGGAATGCATATGTCCATCTACCCTGACTTTACATCACAGGTGCAAGAGGCGCGAAAGAAATTTCTTGAAGTGAAAAAGAAATAGAGAGAACGGCATCCCCTACGCAATGTTATACCCGGCTCGCCTGAAAATTACAGCAGACGGAAAAAGTACAATCTGCAATGACCCCAAGGAAGTGCTTAAATACTTACAACTAAACCACCCACAAGCTCTTCGTCGCAAATCTCCGAGGGGAGCACATGCTGAACAGGACCACACCTCAGATGTAGAATGAATGCCATATCTCATTCGAACTTGGCGCTCAGAACTGTGGAATAGACTGTGACAACCTTACAGGTCTCGTATATATAGCATACACTATCTTGAGACGCTTTGTAACCCATCGGAAATGTAAGTGAGGATGTATGGTTGATGACTGCAGATTGCTGGCTCAAAATGTTCAATCTATGTGAACTGCACTGCGTACGTAACTGACTATTATATTTTGGTTACAACCCACTCCTACAATACATTTACAACACAATGGGATTGTGGCGCGGTCCCCCAGTGGTGTCACCGCTGGGGTTGTTGGCTGGCAGCGGCCGCCCTCCTGTGTATACCACATCCCCCGTTTCTGGAACTTGTAGTCAAACCGGGGACGGGACTGGGGAGGGATTATTTTGTTAGTAGTTAAAGGGAATTGTCTTTGCCATAATTGGGATGGCAAAGTGGGTGGGGGGTGGAATGGGATGGGAATTTGTTAGATTGGTAGTCGTATATCTATTGGAGTCCTATGATCATGTCCGCAAGAATGTTCCACCAACCAGAGCAGTACACACGAGCGAAGTTAAGCAACCACAACCATACATAGCATCAGTTCTATTAGGCATAATTGGAAATACAAAGATCGCACCTCATGGCTAAAACTACACCCTTGCAATTCATAACGTGGAATGTAAGAGGCCTCAATAGCCCCAAAAAGATTAGGCAGGTCTTCGCCTATCTCGACAGACATTGCGTCGATGTAGCCCTACTTCAAGAAACGCACTTGCTTAAACACAAAGCAGATAAATTAGGTAGTAGATGGGCTGAGTTTGCAATATCGGCCACTTACTCCTCATACGCGCGGGGGGGGTCACAACCATTATACGTAAGGGCACCCATTTTCTGTTAGATCAGACAATCATAGATCCACAAGGACGATATGTTATTATCACAGGCGTCCTAAGAGGCACCAAAGTTGGTATTATTAACGTGTATGGTCCGAATACGGACGATCCCGACTTTTTTATGAACCTTAGGGCAAAGATACGCGACCTGCCAGCTCTGGAATTGATTTGGGGGGAGACTTGAACGTAGCATTGGACGATACGCAAGACAGGTCTCCCAATACCACAGAACACCATACACGTGCAGTCTCAATTATCTTAAATGGCATGGCGGAGTTGCACATGCTTGACGTATGGCGTATGCGAAATCCGACTACACGGGATAGCACACACTCGTCAACAGCAAATAATAGCTGGTCGAGGCTGGACTATTGGCTCCTCACAAGTCAAGCCGCCACATGGACTAAGGCCATAACTCACCTCCCCAAAACACTCTCTGACCACAAACCTGTCTTATTAGCATTATTGATTCCGACATATACACCTCCTCCGTTTGTGTGGCGATTTAATGCCACTGCACTCCTTGACCCCATCTACAAAGACGCAATACAAACAGCAATAGAAGATTATTTCGCGGAGAATGCAAAATCAGTCGATAGTGCAGGTACATTATGGGAGGCCTTTAAAGCGACTCTGAGAGGCATCTGTATAAGCACGAATGCAGGCATTTTGAGGGATCTCCGAACTCAATTGAAGAAGTGCGAAGATCGAATAAACATTCTGGAAGCAGAATATGATAAGACTCATAGCGCACTCACCCTTGGCAACCTACGGGACGAAATCAATCAATATAACACATTAGCAGATGATGAAATAAAATATACCTCCCGACGCCATACAGCACGTCGGATGGGAGAAGGAGGGAGACCGGGTAGAATGTTAACGCAAAAAGTACGCACAGAACATAAACAGCACACTGTCATAAAGATGGAAGATGACAATGGGCAGCTACATTATGACACCCAAGGCATATTGAACACGTTTGTAGACACATACAGCGATTTTTATAGGACCCAACACACAGCACTAGGGCCTGAAATTCGGAACTATATTGAAGACATAGCACTGGTGTGGCTATCCGATATGCATCGTGAATACTTAGCCCAACCAATTACGGAGGAAGAGGTGCAGTTAGCTATAAAGTCACTGCCTAATGGTAAGTCGCCTGGCCCTGACGGGTACACCGCTGAATTTTATAAGGCATATCTAGACCTGTTAACTCCATATCTGCTCGAGATGTACGACGAAGCCTATAATAATAATATTCTCCCTCCAACGCTACGTGAAGCGCTAATAGTGGCAATTTTAAAACCAGATAAAAGGCCTGAAAAAGCGGAGTCTTACAGGCCCCTATCATTAATAAACACAGACGTTAAGATATTGGCCACAATACTCGCCACAAGACTGCAGCCACTTATGTCCACCATAATTTTACCCGATCAATCGGGATTTATTCCAGCTCGCTCAACAACACATAACCTGCGTACCATCTTTGCCCTTCTGCATCAACTAAATCCGGAGTTACAGGCTGTGGCGGTGCTACTAGACGCAGCTAAGGCCTTTGACTCCGTCGAATGGCCTTACCTGTTCACAATCTTACAAAAATAGGTTTACCACCCCTGTTTATCAACTGGATTGCCCTTCTATACAACAAACCCACTGCCCGCATTAAGGTCAATGGACATATATCAGACATAATACCAATACAACGAGGCACCAGGCAAGGGTGCCCGTTATCTCCATTGCTCTTTGCCATTGCATTAGAGCCGCTGGCTTGTAAAATACGCCAGAAGTACGCATACGTGGCACTGCGGTTCAACCTAAGACCTATTAGCATATCATTGTATGCAGATTATATGGTACTTTACCTTCGAGACCCAGAGGAGAACCTATCACCATTGCTGCGAGAATATATACAATTTGGGCGCTATTCGGGCCTACGCATTAACTGGAGCAAGTCAGCAGTGATACCACTAACAGTAAACACCAGAGCACCACAAATGGACTTCCCTCTTGTGTGGCAGGAAGACCCAATTAAATATCTCGGAATCTGGGTACACCGCAACTCTGAAGTGGTGCTTAGATACAACTATGGCACCGCGATCGTATAGAAACACAAATAACTAGATGGATAACACTCCCCCTATCACTGGCTGACAGAATATCACTGATAAAGATGGTGCTGCTACCTAAACGGTTGTACCTCTTTATTAATATACCAATAAAACCACCCGCCCCAATTTTTAAACGGATACGCACAAATTTCATTAGACTGATATGGGCCGGGAAACAAGCACGCATAAGCCTCCAAACCATGTCACTGCCGTATGCCTCGGGCGGTTTTGCAGTCCCCGATATTTATTTATATTACTTATGTGTACAGGCACAATACGCATACTATTGGTATCATCCCGTGCAATAATTGCCGCACCTAGCAGTGGAGGCTGGCGACGCTGGCCCAATACCGCTATCAAGCGTACTCACACATACACGACATCATTTAACATCGCGAGAAATAAACACAATTCGAACAACATCGCAGGCCTGGCACCGCATCAGCCAAATGGCGAGCAAAACCCCAATATACGCCCCGAATCTACCACTAGCTCATCACCCCACATTATCAGTCACACAAGAAAAAAACAGCATGATGATCCTAGAGCAAACAGGCATGCGGCAAATGAGTGATCTATATCCGAATGGGGCTTTCATCACTCTTGATGAACTGTCCTATATAAGCAACCAATCTCTGCTATTCAGATTTATTTATCACAGACTGCGGGCAGCCATCAGGGAATTGTATCCCACATACCCAGCTGAACCTCCTGTATTACAATCATTACAGACGTTGATAGCAACTCCCACCCACTCTAATATAATCTCGCGGCTATACGCATTGATACAGGCGGAAATTGGCGCGCACACCCTCAAGGCCCGAGACAACTGGAACAAATGGCTAGACATCTCCCTGACGGACGATGACTGGTCTTCATGTTGCGCACTTATAACACTGCTCACGCCCAATGGCAATCTCCGCATCATCCATTATAAGTATCTACATCAAGCTTATCACACCCCAGCTAAATTATATAAATACGGGTTGCGCGACACCGCACGCTGTAAGAGATGTGGGACTGACCAGGCAGACTTTGCACACCTCGCATGGAATTGTGATAGGATAAGACAATACTGGGAGACTGTGATTCATCATTTAGGTATACTTGCTACATGTACACTATCATGCACGCCACAATTATGCCTCTTGGGCCTCCACATACCTGCGAAATCGGCAAGGAAGAAATTGATCGCCTTACTGTTGCTCTTGGCAAAGCGTAGAGTAGCGATACATTGGGACAGTGAGCAATCCCCTACTCTAGCACACTGGCTACTAGACGCTGTCTATTGCAGGGACAATTTTCTTCTATATGCAGAAGAACTACCAACAGCCTCCAAGCCCTCGGATACTTGGGAGCCACTAACGGCATATCTACGAGAACACCCTAATCTACTCCAGACTGGTCATCAACTTACTCAATTGAACTGTTAATGGGTTGCTACAGGGATATGACAATGCTCAAATGTGTACTATTGGAGAATGTAATCTGTAGGACTCCGTGTTGTACTATGCTTACAGAGATTGTTATAGATGCGACAACTGTTGTATAAGACCATCAGAAACTTCAATAAAAAAAATATACACACTTGATTGCAATATTTGAACAATGGTAGCGGTAAAGGATAGAAGGAAGCTCAGACAGATGTTCAAGAGTATTGTCAGTGTACATCAATGGTCGGGTTCCATTCATCAAGCGTGTTAAGACCGTTGTTGACAGAGTTGCAACGTGCGATCCAACGGCATTCGCATTTGTTCAGAAGAAATTGCAGATTACCGCCAAGGAGGGGGAAGTACCGGCTGGTCGATAACTTGCCACACCATGTCAGTTTCTGAATGGTTGTTCTCTCTATAGTGTGAGACTAGCTGAGCTGTCTCAATGTTGCATCTAATGCAGATTTTATGTTGAGCGATACGTTGCTTAATCATTTGGATGGTTTGGCCAATATACAATAAGTTACAGGGGCAATGTATGACATAGATCACGTTGGATGTACGACAGTTGGAAAATTGTTTGAGTTGGTACGTGCGGTCGTCGGTGACAAATACCTTCGTGTTGAGGGTAAGCTCACAAACTGAGCAGGATTGGCATTTATAATGGCCTACGATGGGTGGTAAGCCCCAGAGAGAGGTAACAGATAAGGGTTCTCTTCTGTTATCTGGTCAGGTGATGGCATGTACCAATTTGTCAGAAAGATTGTTGCCCCTTTTGTATGAAAAGAGGGGAGGTTCCTGGAAGGGGGCCTGAGTCCGGAGTATAGACACGTTTTTTTGTTTTTTTTTATCACCTTGCTGACCTTGTTACTTGAGGGGCTGTAGGTCGACACAAAGGGGATGCGGGAGTTCGTGCGCTTGGGAGAAAGTGAAATGAGGACTTCTCTGTGGCAGTACCAAGTGCGTTTACAGGCGCGGTAGACCAAGTAAGGCTGAACAACTGCCAACCACACCTCGCATTCACCTCTGACGTCAGATCCAATGACCTCCCTTTCCTTGATTTAACTCTTCATGCTGAGGAGGGCGCCATTGGCACAGCTTCATTGTAAGTAAGTAAGTCCGTTTTTATATAGCGCAGCTACTCACCCTTACGGGTCTCAAGGCGCTGGGGGCCGTCGTGGAAATTAAGTGAGCTATTGCCCAGAGTCACATGGTGCTGAGCTGCCGCCGGAGCCGGGGATCGAACCGTGAACCCTGTGCTCCGAAGTCAGCTGCCCTGGCCGCTGCACCACACCTCTCCACCTGCACCACACCTCTCCACACACTCATTCCGTAAACCTACGGAGCGCAACACACTCTTACTGTACTCCAGTTACCACCCATGGGGCCTACGAGATGGCTTGCCGTACGGGCAGTTCCTCCGTATCCGGAGGAATCGTAAATGGCGTAAAGACTACTTCCGTGAGGCCTGTCGTTCTCTTTGAGAAACTGACTAATCGTGGATATCCCAAACATTTGGTCTCCTGCAAACGCGCGAGAGACCAAATGTCTGATGATGACCTGGAATCAAACAGGTCGAAACGCCGTTGACTACTCAGCGTAACCTTTGGTGTCACTGTGGTCAACCTAAACAGCCCAAACAAAAAATATTTACCTTGTACATATTCCTCATTGTATCGTTGACTACCCAAATTTTTGTATATTTCCTTGCCCCGCTCACGCTGTTCTTCACTCCCTTGTGTCACTGCGCCGTTCACTGTCACAAGCACGTTCAGTGCACACTTGTGTGTTTGATTACTTTTGCATAAATTGTATTGTAGTGCTGATATAACTACTTACAAATAAGAATTTACTTTCTACCTGAAAATCTCTTGTGGTCTCCCTTTCTTCCCCTTTCCGAGTGATTTTTACTCTCCTTGTATCTGCCCTCTTAAATGATTACCGGTTGAGACATTGTTTTTTGGTTATATACTCTACCCGGGTCTCGACTGGGTTAACAGGTTTACTCCTGTTTTTTGATTCCACGTCTTCTTAAGCTGAGCAAGAGCAGTGACCGATACATAACAGATGTTTGATAGCGAAAGCTTCACAGTTACCATTGTCCCACATTATTCAGATTTTAAATGTTCTGTACTTGTGGTCATTATGCTGGTAGTCTGGCAGGATGTCAGCAAATAGGTCAACTCAAAAGCAACCAAAGGGGCAATTCTCTTTGCTAGGTCTAGTGGTGTTAGTGATATTTTTCCCCAGTCCAACGAGATGTGACCACCACTCCCCCCACACCCTCCATCCCTATAACCCATTGATGGTGGGAGTGGCATCAGTTGAGCATCTGCTTTTTGAGGTGTAGAAGCAAAAGTGGCTCTATGTGTGAGATTGACTCTTCGTTGTTTCTTGAGATCTTTGGTTGATCCTTTATTGCTATGGGCTCCCTATGGGCTTGCACTTTCTTCCAGCCACCCCTAGCATTCTTAATTCACTCTGCTGTTGCGAGTGGGACCCTCTTCAACACCCAACATAGATGAGTACGTGGGGTTTGCCAGAAGGTGTGAAAACTAAAATTACTGTGTTACACAGTTCACACTAGAAAATTTAGAACTGCGTATTGGGACAACAGGACTTCAAGATGCAGTCATTTACACCATCAGAAACTGTTGGCTCAATTCCTAACTAGCTCCCAGTGCCTCACCCAAACCCCTAACCCTTCTAGGGTAGCAGGTGATTTTGGCTAACTCAAACACGACACTCTAATCTCAAGGGAATCCTGCAAGCAGATCTTACCACTTTTGTTGTTTACTCATGCATGCTCTCGGTAAACATAAAGATACTAAGGACATTTTCAATACAGTTATTAAAACAATCATAATCTTGCCTAGAGAAAATGAGCTGTGATTATTAGGCAGATAAAACCAAGCAAAGTAACGAGCATTTTGAACATGGTGGAAAGATTGAACACCCCAACCATGGTAGTCTGATTTTTATATATATCTCTATCTCCTTGCCTAGCACTACCCCTACTATGAGAGCATAGTGGGTGTACCCTCTGCACGATCTCTTGGGTTAGCCTGAGACCCTATACCTGGCTGACTTGGTCTGGAGTTGGATTGGCAATCCCTCATCAGGATCGAAGATCAGTATTAGCAGAGCTGCATGTCAAACATGGCATTAGTTCCAGGACCGTTGTGGCTAGAGTGTCCCCTCTGACTTGTTAAGGGACAGTGCACTGTTTATATAATAAAACCACTGTTAGAGGGACAGCTCTGATGTAATGTTGTGTCTAGATGTTACAGGCTGTCTCTTTCCCTCAATCCCCCTCCCATGAGGCATCCCAAGGACACTGTGTGAGCCTTCCATCTACCTCTAGTACTTTTTCTCTCTTTTGTCTAACTTTGCTATGTTTCTTCTGCCACGCTACCTACAATTTCCCGACCGGAGGGAGCTCCCCCTTCGCTGTCTTGCTCCTTCCTTTTTATGAGAAACCCATCTGCTCGAGGACTTCTACGCTGTTTAGCAGGAACATATCCATCCCTACCCCGTCAGGTGTACTCCGTCCTCCAGCTGGTAGCCTGGGGACAAGTGGTACCGCGGGGACCTCAGGTTATTCGGACTGCGACGCGCGAGGCCGCTTGTCGTAGCCCTATCTGTGCCATGGTAATATACTGTTCACGTTTTGGTTCGTCCGCCGTCCCACGGTTGCTGCCCCCCCCCCCCGCCCCCCTACTCGGCGGGCTATACCCTATACCCTGCTGGTGCTGTGACCTGATGTGCTATGCCTGTTTAAGCACATGTACCCGCTCTTTCCTCTTGTACCCATTCCTTATGCGTGGTTTGACACCCTTCTTGTCGCTGCACCCAGCCGGAAAGGAACCTCTACTCCGACCTTCAACAGCAACTCAGTGGACAACGCAAGCATTAGGGAATCTTGTTCTGTTCCTCAGCCTCGAACGAAGTGTACTGATTATTTTGCAGGAAAGGCTTTCTAAAAACAACCAGCATGTACAGCGTTTCTTAGAATAATATTGTGTAAGTAAAACCGGACTAAAATGAAGTCTGCTAAAAAGTGTAAAATATAAAACTAAAAATGAGAACCAAAGTGAGTCCAGGAGGACCTCACCACACCCTCCCCTTGGCCATGAAGAGACTCCGCTTCTACATAAATTAGTCAAAAAATTATAATAAAAACAGTTATATACAGAAACCAAGGAAACTAAAACAATTTAAAACATGCCAATTAAAATATTTCTATAAAGAATAAAACACAATTGATAAAAACGAGGACCAAATAAAAAATCACAGAAGACCTGCAAGAGGTCATCCATATTTCCAGTGTCAAGGGAATCCAAGATGGATTCTGCATCCGCAGATGATATTTCCACAATGGCCTCGTTGATTAGTTCCAACCAAACATAGTCTGCACACTCACCAACTGTTGAAGGTGTGTTATCCTGCAGTGCACCCGCATTAGAAGAGGCGGGTTCCAGGAACTCAGGAGCCAAAGCAACCATATCCTGGGAGAAGAATGGCTCATAGAAGGCTTCTTGTAGCAATGGCATTCTCATGAGAGAACTCCGAAAATGCATCCTCATCGGACGCACTAGCAGATTCATGCTCCTTGCTCAGCAACTGCTGGGCGAGTCCGATGTCCTCGGGGCCCCCAGCCACTGATCTTCTCTAAACAAACCCTGCGGCAGCGCTCCTACAGTCACCTCTTCTCTCTGCAGCTGTGCTTGTCTGTGGCCCCGCCCCGTACCCAGCATAACGTTTCGTCGTCCTCTCTCTCACTTGTTGTGACCGTGCTTATACACTTCAGATTCCTCTACTGATTCATAAAGACATGGAGATTAAAAAATAGCCACACTGCAGGAGGTCATACCTATGCTGAAGGAATGATTCAACATGTTACCCATAGACCTCCAAGACTCATACGTTCATATTCTACTTACCAGCTATCACAGGAAATCCCTTGAGTTTGTGGTAAATTATTTACTTTACCACTTCAAAGTGCTTCTCTTTGGGCAGAGTCCGCTTTAAGGATATTAATGAAAAACTATGTAGTAGTGGTAGCTCACCTCAGAAAGTAGGGCCTCCTAGCTAGATAACTGCATGGAGAGCTCCTCGCAGAAATGCAAGGACAGCATAGAGAGATTTATAGCATTCAGACACTGGAGCTTTCCCTAAATATGCAGAGCTCCTTCCCATTCCCTGAGAAAGAGAAGGTTTTCTTAGGGGCAACGTTGAACTTAAAAAAGAGGAGGGTTTCCCTGGTGCAGAAGAGAATTGTTGCGTTGACTGAACAAGCTTGCCTCCACCAAACGGGGCAGGCTTACATCCAGAGCTGTGATGAAGTTACTGAGAAGGTTGGCCTCCTATATTCCACTAATCCCATTCTCCAGATTGCACGAGACCGATTCAAGAATGATTATAGAGCCAACGGGGAACTGGAAGGATCAAGTGGTTGTTTTAGAGAGAATGCAAAAGGACATGCAATGGTGGAATGTTCACAATGTCTAAATAAGCAGGTTATTCAAGCAACCGTCCCCCTCTGTGACCATCAGAAAGACTCATTCCACACAGGTTGGGACACAAATGGGGAAACTAATCCTCAAGGAGCAATGGAGTCATCTGGAAGCAATCAAGCACATAAATATGCTGGAACTCAAGTCCGTATTCCTAGCACTGAAAGCATTCCTCATGTTTGTCAGGGGAAAAACTTACAGAGCCAAACAGACACCACATCAATAGTGTTCTACCTGTACAAACAGGGAGGGAAAAGTTCTGTGTCTTATCCAGACTGGCACAAGATATATGGAGCACAACACAAAGTTAGATAACAATAACCATACCTCTGCCAGGCTTACAAAATGTAGAAGCAGACAGGCTAAACAGACAAGGAGGCTCGTTACATGAGTGGGATCTTGAAAAAGAACTGCTTGGACAAAATTTTCTAACAGTGATGCACCCCACATGTAGACCTGTTCATAATACATGCAAATGCAAAATTCCAAAACATAGCGTTCAGGCACCCACACCGGACGTCTCTAGTGCATGTCCTGCCAGTAGTCTTGTTAAAGACTTTTTCATACCCTTTTCCACCAATACCATTAATACCCCAGTGAAGACCCAAGTGTAGACAACCATGAGAATGATTCTAATAGCCCCACAATGCGCCAGGCAAACATGCTTGTCAGAGCTGGTAAAAAATGGCACAAGACAAAGTAATGAAGTTGCCAATCTCACAAGACTTTGTAACGATACAAGACGGACAAGTGTTTCACCCAAGTACAAAGACCTGGCTCCTTAGGATAACCGTTTGGTCACTTCAGCCTACCTCTTATATGGATGGAGGTGTCGAGGGAAGCAAGCAGACCCACATCAGTTAAATGTTACACCGGTAAGTGGAACAAATTAGTTCACTGGTGCATTACATAATCCGGGAAGCCACGGTCATTAGATACTCAATTTTTGCAGCGTGAATCTTTTCTGGATTCACATGCTGTGCGTTATTCCGCCATCTAGTGGTTGGGTCCGGAATTGTAGGATTTCTTTCCTTTTTTTTTTTTGTTGGTGGGCGTTGACATACCACCATTTGGTGTCCTCCTGTGACGTCGACGGGCTTCCTCCGGAAGCTCCCACCTTTGGGTGCCATCTTCAGATTCTTTTTTTCCGCCTTTGGGTCTGGATCGATACGGAAGGAGCTCCCAAGATTGGAGAGAAGAATCAACTAAAATAAGGGAAAAACTTCAGAAGAACTACGATAGAACGTTTCTACTTTCAAGTTTTCAATCACAATGACCGGAGTTCGACGAAAGGTGAAAAACGAATCTTCGACGACGATCGGAGAATGCGCATGCATGGGGCTCCCTGTGGGCGGTAATGGACAAGACACCGTTCAAGTTTTGTAAAAATTGTCACCAAAAGTATGCTCAGAAAGATCAGCACCCAGTCTGCAACCTTTGCCTGCCGCTGGATCACTGAAGCGAGGACTGTAACGCGTGCTCCGATTTCACCCCGAAGACTTTGAGGGTGAGAGAAAGACAGCGAAGAGCCAGCTACAACATGCAAGGCCAAGGACCACCACCTTCGCTGCGAGACCTGTGCCTCTCCAGTGAGGAGGAGGACAACGTCGCTGAAGGACCAGAAGGCGACGAGGACAGACGTTACGGTCGTGAAGGTCGAGAAGAAGACTTCAAAGGAGGTAAGAGTCGTCGATCTCGAAAATCTGACTCGACCCACGAAGGGAGCCTCGGCTTCGAAGCACTCAACGACCGCAGTTGCTTCCAAACAACAACACACCGTAGGATCCTTGGATAAGGACTCCGTAACGGCAAAGAACCTCGAAAAGCCAAAGACGTCGAAAAACAGTCTGGAAAAGGACGCCTCGGCGTCAAAAAAGGAGAAGTCCAAACAAGCTTCGACAGCCGGATCGGCGTCGACAAGCACAAAGCGAAAAGCTGAATGTCTCGATGCCGAAATGCACGCGGCCGAGATGGAGAAGAAAAGGAAGAGACTCAAAGCCGAGATGGCAAATATTTTACAATGTAAAAAAGATTTTGACAAAAGCTTGAAACAATTCAAGATACTGCCGAAAACAACAACAGAAGTCGAGAAGGTCGTCGAGGAAGTAATGCCTCCGACAGCACCTGAACCGCTCGAAGAAGAGGAAGAAGAATTCTTCTTCGGAGAAGACGTCGAAGAGGACGAACAAACTTATGCAGAATCGGCGATCTCAGAGACTCAAGACCTGCAATGGCAAGATCTCGACGCTGAATCACCAGAGGAGACTGTGGAAACATATTCTCGAGACCATCACCCCCAGATGACATTGGCATGTATAATCAGGTGATTAAGAAGCTGCTGAAACATATGGAGTGCAGCTAGAGGAAGAAAAACCACAATCATGTTTTTTATTAGAGACTTTGATGCCAACACAATCAATTCCTTTCAATGCTGCCAAGTGTATTGGACCAAGGAAAAGAGGCATTCAAAGAGCCTGCAACATGCAAGGCTATCACACCAAGAGCAGAAAAGAAATATAAACATTCCTCTAAAGACCCTATATACATCAGGGGGTCTGTACCAGCTGACACCATTATTACTTCCACAGCAAGAAAAAGAGCAAATGTACCAACAGTGGGTCCACCTCCAGACAAGGAAAGCAAGAGGATGGACTTTGTAGGGAGGAAAGTAGTAAGAAGTGCAGCAAACCAATGGCGCATAGCTAATTCTAATGCATTGCTAAACAGACATGCTTATCAACATTGGGAGGAGGTAGGAGAATTGTTAAAAAACCTACCTGAGCAATTCCAAAGAAGAGCTAGCCATTTGGTGGAAGAGGGGTAAAAACATTGCTAATAAATGCCTAAAATCAGCCCTAGATGCTGCAGAAACATCAAGCAGACAAATGATGATTGATATCACAGAAAGGAGGCATGCATGGCTGAGAATATCAGGCTTCAAGCCAGAAGTGGAAAGTAATATCATTAACTCACAGTTCAATGGCGAACAACTGTTTGGGAGTGTGATTGATGACAAACTCAATCAATTAAAAAAGGACAACGAGACAGCAAGGTCCATGGGCGCTCTACAATTCAGAGACCTGCGTAGAGGCACCTCCTCAAGGAGACCAGCAGGTAGAGGTACACACCAACCTGCTACCTCACATCAAACTTTCCAGCAAACATACCAAGGAGCAAGCCAGGGACAGCAGCAGCACTGGCTAAATCAGCAAGGAAGGCAATCCTTTCGAGGGCGTCCCCGTGGCAGAGGACAGTCACAAAGAGGCTTAAACAGACCACTACTAAGTGACTGCATTACAAAGAAGGTACACTCACAAAGAACAGCAATGGGTGTACACACAGAAAGACAACCTATGCAAAAACAAAAACCTGTCAGTTTACAGTTCCTCCAGCATGCCACACCAGTAGGAGGCAGACTAAAATATTTCCTTCAAAGATGGAAGGACATAACGTCAGACAAATGGATTTTAAACATAATACAGTACGGATACTGCATAGTGCTAACAAAACAACCCCCAAACAGGAGACCAAAACAAAAGATACATTCAAAAGCAGAATTATCTCAGCTATTCAAAAAGGTGCATGAACTACAAGGGAAACATGCAATGGAGCACGTAGCATACAAGGAAAAGAACAACGGAGTATATTCTACATACTTCCTAATTCCAAAAGTAGACGGAACTTTACGCCCAATATTAGAACTAAGGTTTCTAAAAAAATTCATAAAGACACAAAGATTCAAGATGACTATACTGCAAGAGGTGATACCTCAATTGCAAGAAGGAGATTACATGACTACCATAGACTTAAAGGATGCATACTTGCACATCCCTATGAACAAAAAACACAAAAGGCTGTTAAGATTTGTGGTCAACAAAAGACACTATCAATTCAAAGTACTGGCTTTCGGTCTAAAATCTGCACCAAGAGTGTTCACAAAGTACCTAGCAGCAGTAGAAGCACATCTCAGAAGGCAGGGGATTCATGTTTACCCCTACTTGGACGACTGGTTAGTAAGAGCAAACTCTTACAGTCTATGCAAACAGCATATACAACAGGTGATGGAGACACTAGTTCAACTGGGTTTCTCCATACATTGGTAAAAATCATCACCAGAGTCAGAACTCATAAAGGTGTTCTTAGGCGCAGAAATAAATACAGTATTAGGGAGAGCAATCCCAAGCGAAAAGAGGAGATCAGCCTTATTGAAGGAGACTCATCTATACCAGAAGGGGCAACATCTGACAGTGAGAACAGTGGGGCAATTACTAGGAATGATGGCCTCATGCATTCATTTAATTCCCAACATTCGACTACACATGAAACCATTTCAAGAATGGCTAAAGACACAATGGTCACAGGCAACAGTGAGTTGGGAGGATCTAGTGGTTGTCACACAGACAGTTCATCAGGCCATGGCATGGTGGAACAAAACAAACAGCACAGGGAAGACTTTTCACACCACCAACTCCAACAGTGACCATAACAACAGATGCGTTC
The DNA here is from genome assembly GCA_963921515.1 of Calotriton arnoldi. Lineage (NCBI taxonomy): Eukaryota > Metazoa > Chordata > Amphibia > Caudata > Salamandridae > Calotriton > Calotriton arnoldi. The sequence continues at coordinate 3,129,888 of CAWUFW010000856.1, read as the reverse complement.
TTAATGGGATGGGGAGCACACATGAACAACCTCAAAGTGAGGGGATTTTGGACACAGCAGGATGCAGTGAAACACATCAATATCTTGGAGTTGAAAACAGTATTCTTAGCCTTAACTTTCAGAAAGAGCTCTACGGGGAAAAGGTGTTGATACAAACAGACAACACAACCACAATGTTTTACATAAACAAGCAAGGAGGAACTCAGTCTGTAGCACTCAACGCTAGCCCAAGAGATTTGGAGATGGGCAATCCCAAGGGGAATAGACATGATAGCAATACACCTACCAGGAAAGGACAATGTAGAAGCTGACAGACTGAGCAGACAAACCGCATCATCCCACGAGTGGGAACTAAATCAAGCAGAACTCCAGAAGAATTTCAGGAAATGGGGGACACCACAAATAGACCTATTTGCAACACCCCACAATGCAAAATGGCAAAACTTCGCATCCAGACTACCTTGCAATCAGTCCCTAGGGAATGCGCTATGGATAAACTGGTCAGGGATATTTGCTAACGCTTTTCCCAAGACAAACTTGGTTCTCAGAAATAATGGAGATGTCTCAAGGGACAATGCACAAATTGCCAAAAAAGAAAGATTTGCTAACAATGCAAAACGGAAAGGTACTTCACCCAGAACCAGAGAGCTTAGGCCTAGCGGCATGCCTCCTGAGGACTTAGAATTCGCGCATCTCAAACTACCAGAAAGCACAATGGCTGTTCTAAGAGAAGCTAGGAAACCAACAACAAGGAAATGTTATACAGCGAAGTGGAAGAGATATACACAATGGTGCCTTAAACGTCTTTCAAGGAAAATTACAAAGGAGAGAACAGTACTAAAATACTTGACACATTTACTAGAAAGTAAATTATGCTATACATCCTTGAAAGTGCACTAAGCAGCAATCGTAGCGTATACCAGAGGTGAAACAGGGAAAGGTTTCTTCACTTCACATGTGGTCAAAAGGTTCCTAGAAGGAGCAAAAAGAATTGCACCTCCAAAAATGGTTCCAGCACCCACATAGAACCTGAACATAGTTCTAGCACAAATGATGAAAGCATCATTCGAACCACTGCACAAAGCAACGCTACAAATGCTCACACTAAAGACTGCCTTTTTAGTGGCAATAACATCTCTACGTAGAGTTAGTGAACTACAGGCGCTTACACTACAGGAACCTTACTTCCAAATACATAATAACAGGATTGTTATGAGGACAGATCCCCAATTCATACCAAAAGTGGTATCAAGATTCCACATAAATCAGAGTATACAAATACCGAGTTTCTTTCAAAACCCAAAGACCAAAGCAGAAAGAGCTTTGCACATACTTGACGCAAGAAGGGTGGCCATGTACTACATTGAAAGAACCAAGGAATACAGGAAAACAAAACAGTTCTTTGTATCCTTTGCAAACAGTTTTCTGGGAAGACCAGTGACCAAAAACACCATTGCAAGATGGATAGCGCAAGCCATACAGTTATGCCACAGGCAAGCAGGACAGGCCTTACAAGGTGCCCCGCGGGCAGACTCAAGAAAGAAAGGAGCTACTACCGCTTTTCTAGCAAATACTCCAATTCAAGACATTTGCATGGCTGCAACATGGTCTTCAGTGCACACATTCACAAAACATTACTGTGTGGACATTCAAATGAATAAAGACGCACAAGTAGGACAAAAGGTCTTACAACATCTATTCACAAACCAAAGCTCATCTTCCACCCACCCACCACAAGACTAGCAAACCGCTACAAAGTCTATGCACAGCATGTGAATCCAGAGAAGATTCACGCTGCAAAATGAATAGTTTCTTACCTGTCGGTGTAGTTTTGCAGCTTGAAGAATTTTCTGGATTCACTAGCGAACCCACCCTCCTCCCCCAGGAAAGATGAGAATAGGAGGAGGGGAAAAAAAAAGAATCCGAAGATGGCGACCAAGGGTGGGAGCTTCCGGAAGAAGCCCGTCGACGTCACAGGAGGACACCAAATGGTGGTATGTTGACGCCCACCAACAAGAACAAAAAAAAAGGAAAGAAATACTACAATTCCGGACCCAACCACTAGATGGTGGAATAATGCACAGCATGTGAATCCAGAGAATTCTTCAAGCTGCAAAACTACACCAACAGGTAAGAAACTATTCGATACCTATTGGACGACAAACCTTTGTTCGCATCCATTAAGGTAGACCTGACCACGATAGCGGCATATGCCTAGGCTCCCACAGGCAGAAGAGCCACTTGACCTCGCTGGTCATTAAGAGATTCCTGGAAGGGGTTGAAATAATTGCACCACCAAGGTCAGCGTCTATGTCTATATAGAACCTTAACCTACTTCTGTCACAGCTAATGAAAACACCATTTGAGTCAATGCACAGCTAAATTTCCTAACAAAAGTACCTTTCTTGGTTGCCATTACATTGTTACACAAAGTTAGCGAACCTCTGGCACTCACAATATAGGGAACATACCTACAAGTACACAGAGATGAGGGTAGTCATGGGAAACCCACATTACCTGCCTAAAATAATAACTCACTTTCAAGTCAATTGAACATTCCAGCTTTCTTTCAACAGCCAAAGAGACCCACACAGAGCACCCTGGACATTAGAAGAGCAGTTAAGTGCTATTTAAAAGAGAAACAAAGTGTACAGGAAGGGAAACCAATTCTTTGTTTTGTTTGCTTCTGCAAATATAGGTGTGCCTGTCACAAAGGGAATCCTCGCAAAATGGATAGTGCTCACCATCGAGACATTCTATAAACTAGCAAGGGTGCTATTAGAAGAGAGACAAAGAGCTGACCCCACTAGGAAAATAAAGACTCCCCTCTACCATTCTTAGCAAGTGCATCCATAAATAATATCTGCCTTGCTGCAACACAGTAGTCCATCCACACTTTCACGAAACACCACTGTGTAGACAATATCACAACGTAGTTCATTATCCCACGTAATATACGTTTCAAATACCTGTAGAAAAGAGCTTCCCTCAGATCTGTCAACATAATGCCAGAACCTGAAATACTAATGAAACTATGTTCTTTGTTGATGAAGCCCACCACCAGTGCCTACATGTACCCCAGATTGCAGTGAAGCAGAGTCCAGGAAGTGGTAAGGCGGCAGACTAGTGCTGTCTCTTTCCTAAAAAGTTAAAAAGCGATTTTTCCCTACCCATGATTGCATCATCTTGTCTATTTTTTAAATTTCTTTAACTGTCTTTGCCTGTGGTTGTTACAGTTAAAAAATGTAGTTTTAACCTGCCCGTGATTGCATAATTTATCACCTGTTTTGTGTTTAAACTTGTGGTTTTTCATGCCCGTGACTGCTTCCATTTAACCTGTTGAATTGTGGGATTTGCAGTCAAACCGATGTAGTTTTTTCCCTCTCATTCCCCGTGACTATCCGTTTTTCCCTCCAAATTTCTCCTTTGCTCTGTACTAGGACCTGTATGTTAAGCAGTGCACCCCCACCCACCATTTTGTGTTAACAAGTGAGTGAAACCAGCCCCCCCTTACCCCCCCCAGCAACAGGGATATTCTACATCAGAGGGTGCTCTGAGACAGCAGTAATCTGCTGTGAGCTGTTTAAGCTGTGTTTAATAGGGACTGTGCACTTCGTTTTTTGGCTAGGAGAGTGAGTAAAGTTTTTATACAAACAGTATTGTTAGAGGACAGTTTTGTTAGGCCCTTACCTGCAGAAGTCCAAAGTGTGGATTGAGCCTGTCTGTCTCCTAGAGATTTCTGAATAGAGGAGCAGCTTCCAACTCCCTGGCCAGCAAAACCTTGTCTGAGGTCGCTGGGACCTTATATAGTCTGCTATTGGTTGGTACATGTGTGCACTGATTGGTGGTTTTATCTGGTGTTTCTATTGGATTAGGGTTAGTGTCCTCATTGGTTGGGTATTTGAGGGTTCTGATTGGTTTCTGGGTTCTGTGACTCAATCAATGTAGGGTTGGGACTAGGGCTAGGCTTTTTATTGGAAGTAGGGACTAGGGCTTCCTGTGTGATTGGTTGTTGGGACTAGGGTCGGGACTAGGGCTAGGGTTAGACCTTTAATTGGAACTAGCGATTAGGGCTTCTTGTGAGATTGGTTGCTGGACTAGGTGTGGGACTAAGAGTAGGGTTGGGCTTTCTATTGGAAGTAGGGACTAGGGCTTCCTGTATGATTGGTTGCTTGGACTTGGGTTGGGACTACTGGTAGGGCTAGGGCCTCTATTGGCCGTAGAGATCAGAGTTTTTGAAACTGATTGGGTGCTTGGACTAGGGCTAAGATTGGCTGTAAAGTCCTGGTCTCCTATTGGTTCTGGATATTCGGGCTGGTGGTGTGATTTGATAGTGTTAGGGCTAGGGTTCCCATTGGCTGAAGGGGTCACCTGATTAATAGGGCTATAAAAGGTCATGGCTTAGGGCGTCTCAGCCCGGGTGTCGAGGCTAAGGGCGGAGAGGACAAGGGCAGTTGCCTGTTTGAGCTTGGTCAGGACTAGGGCCAGAAATGCTGCCCATTTTCCCATTCAGTAATACCCACCCAACACCATCCACATCCACAAACATAGTAACACACTCACACCAAATGTACACCACACACAACCCTATGCACAAATCAATGTACCAGCATACACTACAAAACCAACCAAACCACATCTATACACCCTTCTATCCCAACTACCACACATTTCCACCATCACCTACAAACAGTACACAACTCCATCCTATACCACTAACCAATCCACTCATCGCTAACACAAAGCCATTCAACACCATACATGACTACATCCCATCCAGACACACACTCCTTGCTCTAAATACTCCTAACAGACCACTTTTTATCACTAACAAACATATAATCAGCCTTCCATCATTTGTCCAACCAACACCCTCCTCTTCCTTCTACCATAATAACACTAACGCACAACACATACACTGCAGGGCACCACACTTTTCAGCTCTTGCAACAAACCAGTCTAAGACAAACACTCTTACCTCCCTCCTACGCACAACATACACTCTACTCACAAACACATCACCACCCCCTTTACCTTACAACTTCCACTTGCAAACAATACTATACAAACAAATCCATCGCATGAAACAAATACACCAGCACCCCTTTTCACTACTCCTCAAAAACAAAACATATCACACACACCAGCACAACAAGATCTTCAAAGCGCAACACCTCATAATACTTACCATCACAAAATACAAACATACACCCACCTTTCAAACCACACAAAGGAACAAACTCCAATGCCAAGCTTTCCTCTTCCACCATACCTAACACAGATACAGCAACTCTCTTCCAAACGCCTCTCATCCATTGGACAATTTAGAACCTTACTACATGACCCACATGCTGCACCACCACCCCTGACTCATATACCTTCCGCCTTAAACACACGCAAACAATATAAGCAGCGTGCCACACCTCACAACTTCGCTTCCCCATGTCTACCGCACAACAATGTTACACCACGAAAAAAACACAGCACACCAACGCACTCTCAAACACCATCTCCACCACATTAACACGCAGACCCATCAAAATGCCTTCTTAGCATGCTGGATGAGGAACATGATACAGAACAGCTACACGATTGCTATCCTAATACAGCTAATACCAGCACTAAAAACACACCTGCTACAAACCCACACAATACTGATCACTCTTCTACAAAACAAAGTCTCACTATCACCAAAGCCCATTCTCTAAACTGTCTACTAATAAATGCTCGATCCCTCTCTAAAAACAAACATCACATCTACGATCTTCTCACCGATGCAAAACCAGACATACTATTAATAACTGAATCATGGTTGGGAGATGATATGGCTCCAGTCCTGCATGAAGCCGTTCCTCTAGGCTATCAAACAATCACCCAAAATCGTATAGGCAAAAAAGGAGGTGGTCTAGCTGTTGTTTTCAGGCAAACACTACATATCACTAAAGTTGATGACATCACCATAAAGAATTGTGAGGCTCTTCTCACCAGATGCAATCCTACACCGTCTTCCTCCTGTAACTTCCTGCTCCTTTACAGACCTCCACCTAGCAAGGCGACATTCCCAGACGCACTTCTAGACACAGTTTCAAACCTGATAACAATACACCCCAACCTATGCGTTCTGGGTGACCTCAACATTTGGTTTGACAAACCCAATATGACCCATCCAAAAACAATAATCACTGGCCTAGACGCACTGAACCTGCATCAGATTGTCCACAAACCCACATACATCGCTGGACATATCCTAGATGTCATTTTTGCTAATACCGAACTAGTTACCTTTCAAACTATAACTCCGGTCACATGGTCAGACCACCACTTGCTTGCTTTCCAACATAAAACAACACTAAGCGACTCACCTAAAACTACCTTACATCCATCCACCTATCGGCCGTGGAACAAACTCAACTTCAAACACTTAGAAACACAACTAACATCCAGTACAAATCTGGAATTCTGTTAAAAAACTATGACTGGCTACAGGAAGCTTTTGACATCCTGATACCACTCAAAACCACACAACAGAACAAAAGAAAAAAAGCGCCTTGGAGAAACATAGAGATAAACAACATAAAACAACAAATTAGAAAGCTGCAACGTACCTGGCTCAAAACAAACGCCAAACAAGATAAACTTCACCCACAGAAAATTAACAGATTATACAAGTCCGCTATCAAAAAAGCTAAGAAAAGGTACTATTCAGACAGAATTCAAAATGCTAAATGTGCAAATAAAGAATTCTATAAAATACTCAATGAATTTCGCAAACCAAATTGCCTAGAAGGAACTCATCCTGTTACTCAAGATTTCACAGACAAACTGGCAAATCATTACACGGACAAAGCAGACACGTTGGACTCGTACTTAAAACAGAAACAAAGCACCAGCACTAACCCTTGTACAAAACAACAATCCAAGAATACTCTAACCCAGCCTCTCCGTTCCTTCCAACACATCTCACACAATGAACTTATGGACCTGGTCAAAGCAAGCAGGCCTGCCGGCAGCCCTTCTGACCCGTGTCCACCACAAACTTTCAAGACAATTCTTTTAACCACCTCTGCTGCCACTCCAGTAAGAAGAATCATCAACGATTCCTTAACTACCGGAATATTTCCAGAAGAACTCAAAAAGTCACACATACGCCCTTTACTGAAGAAAACAAACTTGGACCCACTGAACCCTGACAAGTACAGACCCATTAGAAATGGACCTTTCCTGGGCAAACTGATAGAAAGAGCAGCGTTCGCCCAGATGTCACAATTCATTGAAGAGAATGACATACTTTCAGACTTCCAAACAGGATTCTGTCCGGGAAGAGGCACTGAATCTGCCCTCCTTGCCATCTGGGATGACCTGAAGAATACAGTAGACCGCAACGGGGTTGCTGCGCTACTCCTCTTGGACCTCTCGGCTGCCTTTGACACGGTTGACCATGACAATCTGAAACAAAGACTCTATGAAGCCGGCATAGAGGGAACTGCTTTAGACTGGATCGCGTCCTACCTTCGACACAGAACTAATGTCATCCATACCCCACCTTTCTCGTCCAAACCATACTCCACAAAAGCAGGGGTCCCTCAAGGCTCTATCATCTCGCCCATGCTTTTCAACATCTACATGAAGTCATTACCGGTACTGATCAATCAATTTCACCTCACGTGCTATAACTATGCAGATGACACGCAAATACTCCTTCAACTGGAATGCCCCAAAGACATTGGAAAATCCCCAATTTTCAGTTGTCTCAGAGCCGTGGATCAGTGGATGACTTGGAGCCATCTCAAATTGAATGCTTCCAAAACGGAAATACTCATGTGTGGCGATTGGAAACACTATGACCCGCTTGCCGCCTGGCATGATGAACTGGGATCACTGCCTAAAGTATCGAAGGAAGTAAGACACCTCGGAATGACCATGGACTCCAAGCTATCGATGAATGCCCAAGTGGACAAACTAGCAAGATCAAGCTTTGTCACTATAAAAACGCTGCGACAAATTTTCCCTCATTTGGGATTTCCACACAAGGTCCAAGCTACCATCTCCCTTGTTCTGTCCAAACTCGATTACGCCAATAGCCTCTACCACGGATCACCTTTAACGACCATGAAAAGACTACACGGATTCAGAACTCAGCTGCCAGACTACTCTTGCATATCAAACCGCGAGACCACATCTCACCTGCCTTGAAAGCCCTGCATTGGTTACCGGTTGCCAGAAGATCCACGTTCAAGCTGCTTTGTATCACCCACAAAGCGATACATGGAATGGGACCGCTCTTCATCTGGAATAAAATCACCAAACACATTCAACAAAGGAACCTCCGCTCTAAAGGGGCACCTCGCCTCAAAATCCCAAGATACAAGAAAAAAACCATGGGTGGCACATCCTTCTCTGCTCAAGCAGCCAAACTATGAAACTCTTTACCCCCCAACATAAGATCCACCGACAGCCACCTTAACTTCAGAAAACTACTCAAGAATTGGCTCTTCCCCACATAAGCACCATATGCAAACAGAAATTTACAGCATATCCCTCTGTATATAAGCATTTATTTTCACTATAGATATGTACCAATCTTTGTGTATTGCTTTGTATAAACATGTAGAATAATTATGTTAAAAAAAAAAAAAAAAAATTAAAGTACAATAACACTTTAAAACCGGAGTTTATCTGGTGCATCTTTGGTCTACATGTACTTGCTTCCATTGTGCATCTATGTACCTTCCATGTACTTGGATCTGTGTGTTTGTTACTTTTCTCCTGAAAAAGCATATCCAATGCACTACCTTATTTCTCAGCCTGTACCTCTATCAATATCTTTAATCTACATATACTTACCTCCTTTATGCATCTATATACATTCAATGTACTTATGGATCTATATATTTATCACTTTCTTCTTATTTAGCATTTCCAATGCACTACCCTATTTCTCAGCCTAGACTTCTCTCAATATATCTTCTAACCCAACTGTCTGACTCATCTCAAACTTCTTTCTACTACTCTTTCCAATACACTACCCTATTTCTCACCCTATACATCTATCAATATATCCTCTACGCTCTCATTTATCCTAAACCCCATACCACTACTATGATCCCCAAAATAACCCTTTCTAGATTCTCCCCTACTCTACCCCTCCTTGCATCATCTGACACCTCTTTTACTATACCGAGCCCCCAAAACAAACCTTTCTAAAACTCTTCCCTCTGACTCTTCCCCTTTTTTACTCATCCAAAAGCCTCCTCCTCCTACTGCTATGACCTCAAAAAAAAAAAAATCCAAATCCTTCATTCTTCTATCCCTCCACTATCCTTTTCAATCAAAATAACAGACTAACATGTTCACTTCTCAAATTCCATATTCCACTATACTAATTCACCACTAATCCTTTATGGGTTCCAGAGTAGTTTGCTACTCACCAATAAAGCGTTTCAACACCCCATCAGGGTTACAAGCGCTATATAAATGCAAACCTTTTTCCCTTTTCTACCCCTCCTCACCCTTCTCAATCCAAATAACTGACTAACATATCCACCACTCAAATTACTTTCATGTTTCACCATACTAATTCAACACTAATCCTTATGGGTTCCAGAGTAGCGTGCTACTCTCCAAAAAAGCGCTTCAAAACCCAATCAGGGGTAGCGAGCGCTATATAAATACAAACCTCTTTCCCTCTTCTATCCCGCCGCCTACCCTTCTCTATCCAAATAACTGAATAACATATCCACCACTCAAATTACTTCATATTTCACTATACTAATTTTCAACACTAATCCTTTATGGGTTCCGGAGTAGCGTGCTACTCCCCAGAAAAGCGCTTCAACACCCATCAGGGGTAACAGGTGCTATATGAATGCAAACCTTTCTTCCCCTTCTATCCCTCCGCTATCCTTCTCACTCCAAATAACTGACTAATATCCACCACTCAAATTACTTTCATATTTCACCATACTAATTCACCACTAATCCTTTATGGGTTTCCGGAGTAGAGTGCTTCTCGCCAAAAAAAGCACTTCAACACCCCATCAGGGGTAACAAGCGCTATATAAATACAAACCTTTTTTCCTCTTCTATCCTTCTGCTATCCTTCCGAATCCAAATAACTGACTAACCTATCCACCACTTAAATTTACTTTCATATTTCACTATACTAATTCAACACTAATCCTCTATGGCTCCCGGAGTAGCGTGCTACTCGCCGAAAAAGCGCTTTGACGCCTCATCAGGGGTAGTAAGCGCTATATAAATGCAATTACAATACAATACATAGCACGGCCTTTAAGGGGTCCATCAGTACTCCAATGTCGAATAGCGCAACCGATTGTGATCCGAGGCATAGATGCAATACGCATTCATGGCTGCAAAGCAGGCAACAGAATACAGGTTGTATGCAGTGGAGCCAAACGGGCCTGAAGGACAAGAACCAGTGCTCGTTCAGTTCTCGAAGTCGAAGTGTGCCAAAGCAGTGTATCATGCACTCACAGCATAGCAGCACAAGCGGCACTGTCTCCATTCTGGATTGAACTGGGATGTTGTAGGAAAGTAGGATCTGCTTCTATGTTTACCCCTACTTTTTGCTTGATGTGATGCTGTTTTTGACTAGTCTGACTGGGATCCTACTTATCAGGACCCCAGTCTATCTGCTTTCTCCCTAAATTGTTATGTTCAGTACTTGGGTACATGCCCAGATTGGATACTGGGGTACCCTTATAAGTCCCTAGTATATGGTACCCATGTACCCAGGGCATAGGTACCCCAGAGGTCTCCCATGGGCTGAAGCATGTATTATGCCACCCATGAGAGACCATCAAAATGGAACTACAGGCCTGCCATTGCAGCCTGCGTAAGTTGGTGCTTGCACCACATACTAAAGATATAGTTTTCCTATATCTAGGGTCACTGCACTTGAAACCTATAAGTCACCCCTATAGCAGGCCTTTGCAATCCTGAAGGCAGGGTGCTTGGTTCTAAGTGAGAGGGTGCCCCTGCATGAGCAGGACACCCCTGCAGCCTACGGAGTCCATTCTCCCGGGTTATCAGTGAAGCAGCCATATACTATATAGAGGGGCACTGCGTAATTACGCGATGACCATCTTGAAAACGGCTGCAACGATTCCTATCATGTTTGGTATCAAACATGTTGGAATCATACCCCCACACGGTAAACGGTGTGGGAGGTATGATTCCAAGCACTGGAAGAGCCCTCCATTAGGCTCTCAGTGTTCCCGGTGCCAACCTTCTAAACCCGGACAGCACAAAATGGTTGCTGCCCTAATGGATTTCTGCCCTACTGCTGCTGAGCCAAGCTCGAGCAGAGGAAGGTGGAACAATAGGCATCCTGTCACAGGGAGGTGTGACCACCTCCCAGACAGGATTTATTGTATTGGGACCGGGTGGGCGTGCTTCTCAGCGCCAGAAATTCTGCATGAGGGGGACACTTGGTGTCCCTGTGCATAGTCCAGTTCAAACCAGTTCTGGGAGCCGTTGGCTCCCGCTCTGGCGGGGAACTGAACAAAGGACATGGCAGTAACCTCCCCCCCGTCCAGACCCTCCCCTGGGAGGGTCCCCTGGATCTTCCCAACCCTTTCCCTAGGGTACTTAATGGCTTACCTGGGTGTAGGTCCCTAGATTAGTCATGGGATAAGATTCAGATCAGACACCACTGCTCGTATACCGTTTGGGCACTCTGGACTTCGTTTGGGCCTGATTTCGTCTCCCTTCCAGTCTGCTGCATCGTCTGTGCCTGTGCATCATACAGGAACCTTCCAAGGCCTGTGAAGCATCAAAGACACCTGAAGAAATCTCCCTTGGAGTGAAGGAGTCACTCCCCTGCATCCGCAGGCACCGCAACTAAGTCGACCGGTCTGCTGAACCTGAGCTCCTCCGGACTCCGAAGGTTCTGCAACACAGGTGGTGGTTTTCCACAGCTCCTGAGGCTTGTCCTGCCCTCTCACCAAGTTTGAGGCCAGTATCCTCGTGGCGGTTGTGATAACCGAACCCCTGTGCACCGCGTCAACTTGCAGTTGCAAAAGCTTGTTGACTTCTTTCTAAGAAGATCTTCAGGCTCCAAGTAGCCCCAACCTTGAGCACCTCCAGTGACCAAAATCTTCAGCCACACCACATTGTGTGCATCGTGGCCTGCATCTTTTGGTGAGCTGCTTGAGGTCATCTTGCGACTCCAGTGCCTCCGGCCTGTGGGTCCACTTGAGGGTCACACTGGTTTCTTTTGGGCTCCCCTGATTGCTCAGGGCCTGCACTGACTCCCCTGCTGTTGGTGAGTCCCCTGGACCTTGCAGGTCCCGACATTGCTCCTTCTTTGATCCCTGCATTGGTTGCATTTGCAAAGGCTTGTTGGTGCTCCCGCCGGACACAGACCCCTCAGCCCTCGACATCCTTCATGGGACAGCTTGTGCACGGCTCCTGGTCCTCCTCAGCGTCGCCTGGTCCTCACAGCTGCAGTCAAGGTCCTTGTCATCCTTCCTGCAACACCCAACATCGGAGGGCATTCGTCTTCCAAGTCTCCTGGTCACTCCTGAGTGACATAGACTCTGTCCCCTCTGCTTGCAGGTACCTCTCATCAAGAATGCATCCTCGGATTCCACTGGACACTTCTACCTTCTTCCACAGCAGCACTTTCATGAAGTCCTCCATTGGGTTCGACGGCGGTTTCCGACACCACTTCACACATATGCACCTGGCTTTGCTGGTGTAGATAACGTGGGTACTAGGGTATCCACGGGTGGGGTAGCTCTCCAACCTTCATTCTTCCACGGGGTTTCTTCAGGGTCCACTGTGAAGGGTCCTTAATCTTTAAAAATCCAACCGTGACTTGCACATTGAGTTGCACGGAGCATGCAGTTGTGTTTCCACACTGCATACGCTCTCCGTGGGGTCCCTATCTACTCACCTTGGGTGGTTCCTTGGGGTCCCAGCACTTCTACATCCTCTCGACCCTGTCTTGATCCAAGTCGTGGTCTTGTACCACTTTCTTAGTATATGGTTTGGTCCACTGTGTATTTCGTGCTATTTACTGTGTTTCTTTGCTAAAGTATTGTGTGCATTGTGATTATCTCTGTGTTGGAGATATTGGAACGTACTAGAGAGTATTATATAATAAATACATATTTTTATAAATACTTTGTGTGGTTCTTTTCACTTAATCTATACTATAAGATTGCATTCTGGTAAAACAAGCTGCTTTACACTCCTGGACTAAGCCTGAAGGCTGCTCTCCACAGCTACCACTTAGAGAGCTTTCTAAGGTTGTCTAAGACCCCTTAAATCACCATAAGGTTTGTCTGGACTGGTGCAAGGTGCCCACTTACAATAGTGGACATCCTATACCAGGCCAGCTTCTCACAGATGTCCATTGCGGAGCAGAAAAATTTACATCAGGATTCCCGCCACAGGTAGAAGGACAAGCGGGAGATCTCCGAAAACGCTTCCCAACATGAAGTGCATGAAAGATGATATAACTCCGAAAATCGTTTGAAAGGTGCTAACACTCCAGAACCAACACATTTAAAAAAAGTGCGCTATTCCCTTTGTATCGGACATATTGCAGATACGGTAGACCAGCTCCCCAAAATGCAGTGGGAAGTTAGCATGGAGTAGCGTCTGTATCTCAAATGAGGGCCTTGCAACCTAGAGATCAAACATCTCTGTGGCTGATGTTAGTGTCACATCTTTTTTCAAAAGCATGGCTTTCAGTTTGTTCAGAGAATAAAAGCGTATGTTGGAAACATTTATCGAAGGCCATAGCATTGTCTCCCTAAATGCAGCAGCCAGACTTCTTCTTGAGATTCCCACTAGGATTAGCGTGAGATCACACCTACGCTCTCTGCACTGGCTTCCTGTAGCCGAACGGGTCAAATTTAAATCTTTAGTTATGGCCCATCATGCTCGTTATGGTCATGGCCCTATCTACCTGCAAAAACGCTTCTCTTTTTATACTCCAGCGCGACACCTGCGTTCCATGTCCCAGTGCCTCGCCTAGGTCCCCCGCTTTAAATATCAGAGGCTTGGAGGCAGCTCTCTTGCCCGGAAAGCTGCTGTTGCATGGAACGCTCTTCCTCTCGCCCTTCGGAACATTCAGGACCCGCTGATTTTCAAGAAGAACCTGAAAACACATCTCTTTGTTTAGTACCAGACTTCTGCCCCTCATTGCTTCGCGCCGGGACACTCTTGAGTATCTGTGCGCGTTACAAATCAAAATAACATAACATAACTATGTGGGCAGTTGGAAACACACTTGTGTGCAACAAGTGTCTATGGAATTAACAGTTGCCAGGTAAGCAATGCTTGGTTCCATTCCGCAGCAACCTTGATCATTCAGCATCAAATATCTCCCATTTGAGAGCAGCTTGAAAACCAGATGAATCACGGCAGCCGGTGAACGCTTAAGATAATAAGACAAGTTCACGACTGAAGCATTGCATGACCCATGAAGTGAAATGTCCTTGCATACTAAGGATCCGCTCAAAGCATTCTCACAGTCAGAACTGCTAGGAAAAACTTCTGTGTACCTATTCCTGCATCTAAACTTGAATAGTAATTCCCAGTATTCATGAAAATAGCCTTCCCCTAGCACTTCATATCTGCCTAATTGAGGTGTTGTAGACAATATTGGAATTGGAAAGTCGTGACCGGTTGGGCAATGTAACCATGGATTACCTAGTCTGTGGATGGTGTCTTAGCCACGGTGAAAGGTAATTGGTCTAACTTTTCAATGTGCAACATGGTATATTTCGCATCTCTTCGTGCCATTAATATCTTTCTTTCATTCAGCTCCTATGCCGAAAATAAAATTGTGCTGTTGACATAATGGCAAGTGGTCAGAACGTAAAGTTTGCAACGTCCAGCTTAATAATACAATGGACCGTAGTTGTGATTGTCCATGTTGTTATATAGACATATCTTGTTGTATTATGTCACTTGCAGAAGATACTATATTGCCCAGTGAATACATTCTGGATGATAGTTTGGTCATACCTTGTCCACCACAGCCAAAGCTTTTTTTTAAATTAACCCTATCAATCTCGTGCAGTCTCTCAGAAGCCTCCTGTTGGGAAACTTTCCACAGCTCATTGTATATTGCATACAAGAATCGCTTTTGACGTAGGTTCCGGGGACCTAATAAGAGATCCCCGAGATCCATGTCACCAGAAAGAAGGGACAAGTGTTTCTTCACCTGAGAGAGTGAGGTTTTTAGCCAGTCAATGCACAACTTCCCAACACTATATGATGTCACTACCCCCGAGTGTTCTGATTGTACATATCACTGATCAGACCTATTGATTCTAAACCTTTCGGTGTTGCCCAGGAATCTAGATTGACACCCATTTGTGTCCACAGACCAACCAACCATCCCTTCCAATTGGGGTCTGATGAATTGTAGAACCATTTCGTATCATGGTATGCAGTGTATCCTCACTGTATTGTGTGAAATGCTGCCAGTTCTCAAAGCGTGTTCAAATCCTTCATCTTGGCTATTCCAAGACAGGACGTTTGTTGCACTGTTTTGTTCAGGAAAACCATTTTATGTGGTATGAGGAATGCTATGAACAAGGTCTCCTTTCCCTGATCCTGCCAATCTTTTGTCCCAGAGACAGATTGTATGTCTCTGGTGTCTTTCCGAAAGTCGAAACCCTGTACAGACAGTTGGGAAGTAAAAGAAGCAGAGTATATCCACTTTGTGTTTGTTAGCATATTTTTCTTTGCAGGAGTAGGTGCAAGCCTATAGTAGTAAGAAGCTGGGTCTGATGTGTCAAAACCAGAAAAATAAGCAAACTTTTGTGCAAATGTTTTTGAACTACTTTTCGGCAGTGTTCTCATTGGGTGTAATTATAGACAGCACGTGGCATACTAGTTTTGTGCAAAAAGCAGTGACCATAATGTTGATAGCAAAACATGTCACCAAAATAAGATATACCATTGTGCAATGCATCAGAGGAAAATGCAGCTGATTGAAACTGTGCACAATTTTCTTGCAGATCTAGAGCAATGTCCCAATCATCAGAGAAAGTACTAGAAGTGATGTCAATTAAGGACATTTTAAACAAATATGGTATTTGTAAAAGTTCACTAGGACCATACACATCATACGATACCCTGTCCCATACTGTTCCTTCTGGAACTGCTGTAATGTTCACCAGGGACAGGTCCCTTCGTTCACGGTGCGATGATGCATGTTGTTTCAGAACCAAGTTCACAAGTTGTGCTGCAGAGCGTTCTGGGAGATAGTGTCCATTCTGAAGTAGGAGAAAAACAGTTGCCAAACCAATCCAAAGGACCAGGAATAGTAATCCAATTGTAATCCAGAGGTGCAACCAAGGAGAAACAAAGTATGTCTTTTTTTAGCCAAAGATAAAGCGTACGTACTTGGAGCTTGAAAAGGAGAGGCGGTGGTATTTCAGGTTCACTCGAATTCGATTAGAAGTCATAATCTATGAAGTATCCAGACGCCATCCGGTCTATTTTTGGCAGCTCAGCAGGTTTTGTAGAACTGGGAGATGACTCGATTTGTGGCATATTCACATAGACATTGTCAGTTTTCTGAATTGAGATTTGTGTTTCTGTACTCATTGAATGTACAGTTGTAGTTGTTTCAACAGGAAGAAGTAATACTTCATTGTTTACTGTTTCTCTTTGGAGAGGGGAATCTTCTGTAGTTATTAAAGCTTCCATCTGAGCTTCCTGAACAGTAGCGAGACGAGTGCGGTGACTACCCAGGAGCCCACGCGACCTACTGTTGGGAATCAACCCCATAGTGTGGTTTGATCAGATCAATTGAGACAAACCTTTTGTCTCGTGGCTGGCAAGAGGCAGAAGTACAGTTCTGGTAGCCAGGACAGGTACAGGCCCAAATTCATTCTTGTCGACTATTTTATCCCTGACCAGATCCCCAATCTTCGGGACCCAGCCAGGTCTTGCCGGTACAACCTTCACTTCTCCAGTGGCGGTGTGTTTTACTTGGACTGTGCTTTGTGCGCCCCGAAATTTATTGAGTTCCTGTAAAACAGCCAAATGTTCATTGATGTCAAACAGGGTTTCTGCCGCCACTGTGCTGACATTATTGAGGTCTGGTAATCACATTCTCACACCAAACAGGATTTCATATGGAGTACGACCACCCAGGGATTTTCTTGGCATGTTGTTGAGTGCCCTCTGGACCCCATATAGGTGATTGACCCAACTGCGACCCGAGCCTAATAACCTTGCTGTTAAGGATTGCTTTAAGTCATGTTTTTTCCTGTCAACTATTGAATTTCCCTTGGGATGATAGGGGGAGGAGTACCGCAAGGCCACACCCAAACTTCCCATTGCTTCTTTGTAAGCCTGAGAGCTAAACGCCGGGCCCTGGTCTGAATGTAGTGTGCCAATTGCGTATGGCCCAAAGGAGACTTGCAAAACCTTTATAACAGTTTGAGCGTCAGCCGAGCGCTATGGCCAAACCCACAGGAACCTGGAGCATGAATCTACTGCCAACAAGATGTACTTGTAAGCCGCATCCGAGTGTAAGGGACCGCAGTGATCCAAAAACAACGACTGCTAGAGGTTTGTCTGAGATCAATAGAGGTGTCTGTGGTGGACGTGCTATGGTTGAGCCTTTCATCTGCTGACAGATGTCACATTTGAGGACAAAGCCCTTGGTCTGTTTAGTTAGACATGTCCACCAATAGCGCTGCTTCAGTACCGAGCCTGTAGCAGTAACCCCTGTGTGTGCTGACCCCAGATCCTCGTGTGCAGCTAGTATTAATCCCAAACTGCAATCAGCGTTTGGTATTACACTATCCCCCACTCCTGGAATCTGAGCATATGGTATGTTTTGTGCATCTAACTTGTAGGAGTACTTTAGTGGAAAGCCTTTCGGCAGGTATGTGTCATTGCACGCGGCATTGACAGCCACTATGATGTCTGTCTCATCTTGTGCTACAACGAGTGATTGCAGCAACGACAGCAGTGCGAACTGTTGCCTTAGCTCCTTCATCAGCCATGGAATTCCCTGCAACGTGAACACCAGCACGTTGATGACTCAATGTGTGAATAAGCATTATTTCAGCTTCGCCATCTGTTCCCAAAGCAGCTTGTGCTTTATTGTGCAACCCTTGGAATGTCGAAATCTATTCTGGCCCCAATAGTGAAGATATTCATTATATGACTGGACACAGTAATACGAATCACACACTATAAGTGGGGGGAATCCGTAATCTGTACTTTATAGTGCCAAAATTAGGGCTTTGAGCTCTGCAGCTGCACTGTACAATTTCCTAGGGACTGTGTGTGTGTTTTTTCAGGATGGAACTTTCTGTCATGCAAGTGTCCCTTTACGATTGTGCATGCCGCGGAATATTTGTGTCTTGTCCCTACAGCAAGTTGAGCAGATCCATCAGTGTAGATGATTCAAGCCTATCGATCTAGATGGCATTATTTCATTGGGTAGAGGATATTCTTGTTCGTACTGCAGAAATGCTTGTGTTTGTAATGTAGAGTCAAATCTGTAATCTACATCTGTTGCAGTGAGAGTTAGCCCATTGTATCCATCGTGGATGTAATGCTTTGGCATTTGGAACGCTCGCTTTTGTAACGGCTTCTAAGGTCAGTACCGGGGTAATGACAATTACGAGCTTCCCTTGTGCTAGTACTCTCTTGCTCACTACAGCAGTCTAATGCTGTGAGAATTTTTTCCGTAGGTGCAAAATACATTTGTGTTTCTGTACAAATGTGATTTGTATGCAATACCTATTGTATCACCTTCATTGAAAGTGATATAGGTGTACCCGGTCGGTCCAGCGACTACGCATATCACCAGGTTTGTTGTGTTTACACGTGTGTGTAAATGTTTGGAAGGTATCATAGCTTGTACGGAACGTAAAAAGTGCATATGTTCCTGTGTCCAATGGTTGATTGAAAAATCAGGTCTAATTGAATGGTAGAACGGTTTTACTTATTCTGCGTAATCCAAAATGTATGTTCTGCCAAAATTAAAAATCCTAAAATGGATTGTAGTCTTTTCAGAGTTGTTGCAGGTTTTTTAAAATTAAATTTGTAGCCCAAGTGAGCAAACGCCAGAATTATGCGGTCTACTCTGGCCAAGTGCTCCATTAATTCACCATAATTTTGAAGTAATTCTGTCACTCTGGCTGAGAACAGCCAGGGCTATTCTTATACCTTTGAGGTAAATGGCAAAATTGCCATTGTGAGCCTAGCGCTGAAAATGCTATCAAATACCTGCTTTCAGGTGCTATGTTTTGGTAGAAAAATCAATTTGAGATATGTAGTGTTTTATATTTCTTCCGCACAATGTTATTCAGTAGTGCGTCACTGTGCATTTTGTACTGCGAATGTGTGAGTAGCTGTGTTTAAATGTCTGTAGTCTAAGACTAGACGGTATGAATTGTCCAGTTTCATTACAGGAAACAAAGGATTATTCATTGAAGAGGTGCAGTTTTCTATTACACCTTGGTATTCAAGTTGTTCTAGTATTTCCCTAACTTGTTTTTTAGCTTCATTCTTTATTGGGTACTGTTTCTTGGGTTGAGGAACTGATTTTAATGGGATTTCGTGATGAGGTGACTCATCATCCAACCCAACGTGATTACGGTATAATGCAGGAGCTAACGCTAACACCCACTCCTTAGCGTATGGATGTTTATTAGATTCTTGAATGAGGTCAGAGAAAATGGGTAAAATTACTGTTTCTCCCATTGGGCACTCCATTACGAACTCAGGTGGGCAATCTTTTTCAGCCAAAAGAATGTAGTAACCATATGTCAAGTTATTCTAGAAGAGAGCCTTGATATTCCTGGGTATGTCCCCTTCCAATTGGAGTGTTATTTTGTATAAACGATCGGGGACACTTACCCTTGTATCAGGTGTTTCCACCGTGATATTCTCACTCAGCGCTACTACCACCAGATAATCCATAAGGTTCCGGCGAGCTATTGTGACGTCTGCTGCGCTGTCCAGCATCCTCCCTGCCCAATCCCCGTTTTAGCAGCCAAGTTCTCAGTAGCCTGGGCATATCTTATTTTTTTTCCCAGCTACCACCTTTTTGAATTAAGGTTCTGAAGTTTTTTGTTTGTCCTCTTTCTTAAGAATGTAGTCTGAAGTGCAATGTTTCCGTTTTCGACTTCACACGCTCTTCCAATCTGTGCTCTGGCTGTCCACCTCACTCGGACGTGTATTGGATGAACATGTATCAGTATCCTCATACCTGTCAGGCTTTCTTATATTATCACGGTTTCTCAGATTGTGTTTCTCTTCAGTGGTTTCCTGTTGAGGAGACCCACCCCGTGATTGTGTCTGGTTTTGTTTATTTTTTTGTTTATTGTCCCCATTCTTCTTGGAAGAATCGAATGCTTGCTTAGAGTTATCCTTTTCAGAATTACTCTTAACCTGTGGTTTCTCAGGTTTGGCTCCCAAATTATCTCTACCTAGCATAGCATAGGTTTCTTCTATAATTTTAGGCAATTCCCGCTCCTGTGCATGAGTGAACTCCCTCAGGCGTCGGCGCATAGCTTTATAAACTACAAAGAGACTACCCTGCCCAATAACACAAAAAAGTGGAATATTTCACCTTAAGCTGAGATAGTCATTACCCCTACTTGACCAAGCTATCTATATAAACACAATACATTAGCATACATTTATTGCATTTAAGACAAAAATATTCCAAAATAGATTTTACATTTCTTATAGCTAAAGTATCAATTTGGGACTAAAATAATTATTTTGTACTTTTTTCCAACACAATCTACATGAAAAAAACTCACAACTGTATTTAACATCCCCCTATCAAAAACAATCAGACTCCTCATCCATTCATATCCACAGTCACACAAGCCATACACATACTATTATCATTCAGCACACCACATACAGTCAATGCTCCTTCAAATCCACCTTACACATGTGGAAAGTTATATGTACAGGAACAGAAAGTCAAGAAAGAACAAACTGAGATTTGAGAATACAACAGTACAATATCAAAATGCATATATTATACAAATTAAAACAAATTCTTTAAATATATAGAGATAAATAGCCAATTAATAGCTATCTTCAAAGATTGCTAAAAGTATTGTGTGTATTCAAATAATTCTCTCCATCTAGGCATAATGTCCTGATGTTCCTGCTGTAACCAGCACCAACGCGTGTTTCGGTGACCACCCAACTACGGGCTACACCTTTTTCAGGGCGCTAAGGCAAGATGTTCCTGGATTCAAAGTGGCACGGAGTAGAGGAAAGCAAAGCAGCAAAATAATAATTGTCTATCTATCTAGAGAGGTTATGCATTGGTATGATAATCATATGGCAGAATAATAGATGTATGGTCTTATAGGCACCAACTGAATAAAGGTATCTTCCACTCTCTGCGCAAAGTCATCTGTAACCGAGTTGGTGTGTGTATCTATGTTTTGCCAGAAAGCCCTAGGGCTCAAGATCTCTCGTGGTGTAGATCATCATTATGGACCTCTGCCTGGCATCAAGGGGAATACCTCAGAGACGATACAGAAGGCGAATCAATGGACATCTAATAAGGCATCTCAGAGCTTAAGAATAGCTAACTCAGCTGCCTCCACTTTTATGTTACTTAACATAATTGTGGATACTGCGGCAACATTTCCAATCAGTTTAATCCTTAAGTCCAGTGCAGGTGCTGCCCCGTACTTATTCACAAGCTGTTTCAATATAGCAAGTAAGACAGTCAGTGAAGGGGTACCATGAGTTCTGGTGTAGACAGCAGCGAAGACTGTACCCCAAGTGGCACAATCTTCCACCAGAGGAGCCATCACCATCTGCAAGCAAATTGTTAATATTTTGTGTGTTTCCTGCAGGCCTGTATGGGGAAAAACTGCCTTGAGCTGGCTTGTTTTGTGTGCTATCCAGAACGGAATTTGTTCCCGACTGGTGGGATTCTTTCCCATTACAGCAGTCAGCGTTTGTGGGCTGATACCCGTAGTAGCCAATTGTGGATGTGCAGCCTGAGAAGTCCACGCAGGGTTAATTGTGAGTGTTCGCATTATCAACTGTGTAAGATTTCTGTAATCTTTACTAGATCTTTATATAGTGTTGTTAATTCTGCTGCATCTAAATTAGCAATATTATGATGCGGTGTATAAGCAGCTAGGACTGGCCAAGTCGCTCCTTTACTGAGCAGACCGAGTCTCACATTTTTTATGGTGTGTGGGAGGGTGCCTTTAAACCAATTTATGTGTTCTTGGTAAGTTAATAGAATTTCTATGTCCACATATGGAAAGTATTCCTCTGGTGTTTCATCTTCAATGGATGCGTGAAACAATTTTGTGCGTGCATCCGCAGCTGGAGATGTAACCCAAGAGTAGAATACCTCTGTTCTGAATGTTTCGTGTGCCTCGACCACAAAGGTAATGTCTCCATCTGTTGCCGGGAAGACCATATTGTAGTAATTTCAAAGTAACTGCATGTCTGCAATTTTCTGTAATATTTAGGGTAACTACTTGTTCTTCAATGTCCTCACCTGATTCACTCTCTTTTTAAAGAAAAAGTGAATTAATGAAATTAATTTATGGAGAAAAGGGATTGCACAATGTGTGATTTTTTTTTTATCCTACAAGTTAGTTATAGATTCCTTACTTTAGAATTACCCCCAGGCGTCAGACTGGATCTGGAGGTGGCGTTGGTCGACTCCATGTCCGTCATCGGCGTTGTGGTCGCTGGGATGACGATGCAGTGCCTAATTAGACCCCACCCCTGCACGCTGACATCAGTTCTTTCTTTTTCCGTGCCAGCCTAGCGCAGATCCGGAGAGAGCTACCCCTTTAGTCCCTTTTTGACTAAACATTTTTCGACATTTTTGTCGACTTCTTTTCGAGTCTTTGACTCCTGGTGTGCGAGAGATGTCCCATCGTTGGACCGGCTTCAAGCCTTGCGAGGCCTGTCACAGGCTGATGTTGGTGACGGACCCGCACCTCGTGTGCCTTTGGTGTCTGGAGCGCAACCACAACCTGAAGTCGTGCTCCGACTGCCGGGCCATGAATTCAAAGTCTTTGCGGGTGCGGTCCCGAAAGCTCTTGGAGGCCCGGCTGTCGGCTCCGCGTCGCTCCGGTCTCGTTCGAGAGGGAGGTCTCACGACTGCTCGCAGAGCCCCCACACCTCCTTCCATTCCAAGTCTTCGAAATTCTCAGGTAAGTCGAAGCCCAAGAAGAAGAAGCACCGGCGCTCTTCGCCTTTGCCCTGCCGGTCCGCTGACGCAAAGCGGGATCCGGAGCGTCGTCGCTCTAAGGCTCTGTCTACGGTGCCTACTTCACAGACGACTCCACGCCTCCCCCCTTTCCGGGAGCTGGGGCATCCCCTGCCCAACTTCATACATTTTATGAAGCCCTCCACCATATCTTTGGGCAGCCCGACTCTGCTGGTGTACCTTCGGGCCCCGCAGAGCCAGTCGGGGGCCCTGGGCCTTCGATGCCGGTGGCTCCGACGCCGGAGGGCCTCCGTGGATCCAGGCCTGGATCTGGATCGACGCCGGTCGATCTTACCCTAACTTCCCTGGCGCTGATCCCAGCGATGACGCCGTCCCCATCCTTATCCCCGAGATTGACCCGGAGCCGGACTGACGTCGGTAGACGTTGAATCCGACGCCGGATTGTACTTTTGTTCCCCTGTTCATCGCTCGTGTTCCCTATCGCCCAGAAGGTGGTGATGAGGATTGGGAGGGGTTGCTGGACCCTTTGGCAGACCAGCTTGAAGAGCCGGACTGGAGAGAGGACCTGGGTGATGCCAGGGGTCTGGACACTTCCCCAGACCTCGGCATGCTTTCTCCCCCTACCGTGGCTATGGAGGAGGGAGCGTCCTAAGCTGTGGTGGTACGAAGGGCAGCCGAGGTCTTGGGCCTGGAGCTCCCTTTAGTGGGAGTCAGGACAAATCTCCTGACAGAGGTGCTTCAGCCTACGGCAACCTCCTCGGGACCCGTTCTGCCCTTCAACAAAGCCTCACTGATGTCCTTCTGAGCACCTGGTCCAAGCCTAGCACAGGGGCTCCTGTGGAAAGGACGATTGCCTGCCGCCACCGCCTGGCTCCGGGCGACCCAGTTTTCTCACCCAATACCCTTCCCCCGAGAGCTTGGTGGTCCAAGCCTCTTCTTCTAAGGGTGCATTCCCTTCTGCTCCCCCAGACAGGGAATCCAAGAAGCTGGATCATCTTGGGAAGTGCATGTTTTCTTCCTCCAGCTTGGAACTGCGGTCCGTGAATACCACGTACCTCTTGGGCCGATACTCTCATACTATCTGGGATATGGTCGCGCAAGTGCTGCCTCAGTGGCCGGAGGATCCTGGACCATTCTCTCCCAGGCAGTGGCGGTTGGGAGAGATGCAGCCAAATTCATGTTAAGATATGGACTGGATACCACTGACTCACTGGGCATGATTGCCACGTCGGTAGCCCTTAGGCGCTATGCCTGGTTGAGGACATCTGGCTTTTCGGCGGATGTCCAGTCAACTTTGCTGGACATGCCCTTCGATGGTTGTCACCTTTTGGCGATAAAGCAGACTCAGCGCTCGAGCGCTTTAAGGATTCTCGGGCTGCGGCCAGATCGGTGGGCCTCGCTTCCCGTCCACCCCAGTATGCTTTTCGCCCCTTTCGTGGCTATGAAAATAAGGACCCCAACCAACATTGGGAGCCATGTTGTGTAGTTCCCACTAATCCGTAGGACCTGTGCATATGTTGGACAACATAAACTTCGGGTGAGGTGCCCAGACTGATTCCAAGCACCCCTGGAGGATATGTTGGCCTGGAGACCAGCTAGCTCACAGTGTCACCATTAGCCCCCTAACCGTACCAGGGAGCAAATGGTTAGTGGCAACCACTGAACAAGACAACCCTGACCCCTCCAGGAATGTGGAAACAGATCAGAACCTTTCGCTCAGTCACTTGTGCTCAGAGAAATATACAGAGAATACACAGTGGGATGTTTTCAACATATTTATTGAACCAATGTTATTCTTGTATGGAATACATGTGCTGCGATAATCAATAGACGGAAGCAGATGAAAGTGATTACAAGCACCAAAAGCGTAAATAGAAGATACAGTTCTACCATGGTGCTAAAACAGCGTATATATGCAGGCATATAAACAAGGCAGTAATAAGGCGTACTCCTACTATCCAACCCTACTCTGACTGTATGTAGAGTGTGTGGGTGTGAAGCCAAGAATCCCCCTCAAGGGACAATCCAACCCCATTACCTGACGTTAGAGAATGTAGGACCCTGTCTTGGTCACGAACTGGACACCCCTCACAAGATGTCAGACCGCTGCATGGTGAAGTTTCAGCATGCAGGGACCCTCGGTGTCAGCTGAAGTGCCTCCTCTGCTAATCTTTCGGGATGCTCATTATTTATAATAGAAATAATCCTTGTGATGTATGTATAGATTAGCAATGTTATGGATATGTAGATAGCCCTGTCACCCCGTGGATGAAGAAAGAACATTTGTACATTGTGCGTAAAAAGGTCTTGTACATGGTGTTCGAGGCATCGTGATAATTTTAGGCGAAGCTAGATGTCTAAGCAGAAGTAGTTGCAGCGAAACTAATCCAACATTGTCATGCACGCAAATATGTGCAAAAGGTCACAGCTGAAATGTTATTGTGCAAATGAGGCCAATGTAAGAAAATGTGCAGCTTCATACTTGGGCCTAACCCGGGCACATAACCGTTTGCTGCAGGCAATGCTTGTGTTAATATCAGGGAAGTCAACAATAAAAACCGGCACACAAGCTGCTAAAATAAACCAGCCCACGCATTAATCTATCAGACCACTCCATTAGGCACCCTCCGGATTGCCCTATAGGCCAGTCTGACCCTGATGAGGACCTCAGGGATGCCTGTGTCCTGGAGGCCTCGCCAGACACTGGACTAGTTTCCATTAGGCCCTGCTACAGAAGATGGTGCCTCCTCTGTAATGGTCATGCGAATGGCGGCAGAGGTCATTGACCTACAGTTGCCTACAATGGAGGTGATGACCGATGTCCTCTCTGAGGTGCTTCAGCCTGGGCAAACAAATATGGAGCCATTACTTCCCTTCAATGAGGCCCATACAGACACCCTTCTTCGGGCCTGGGTGAACGAAACTTTGCTCCGCACCTCTGTTAAATAGGCAAATTGCACAACATCATCGTCTGACGGATGCAGACGTTTTGACTCCACACCCCATGGCAGAGTCTTATCATATAGATCTCCGCAAGTAAGGTCAACTTCAATGCGTTCCCTACCTGATCACCAGACAGGATATCGAAAGCATTTGGAAACATTTGGCAAGCGCAGGTTTTCTTTTAATAACTTGGCCCTATGTTCATTGAATAGCCAGTGCTTTCTGGGGCATTATATCTGCACACCTTAGGATTCTGTTGCCCAAATCTTACGTGGTGTTCAGGACGATTTTCGTATTGCTCTCACACAAACCATTCAGTATTGCTTTGATGCACCTAAACTTTCTGATATGAATTAGACACCACAGATTGTCTTGGTAAGGCAATTGGCAGCAGTGTGACAATCAAGCGGCACGTCTAGGTGAGGTCCACAGGCTTTCCAGATGACATCCAGTGCACTTTGATGGACATGCCCTTTGATGGGTCTTGCCTGATTTGGGAGAAAGCAGATTTTGCCCACTGGGCGCTCATTGTGCTGGCCTGCTCTGCCACATCAGCCACATCAATTTTGTCTGTGACTGTGGTAGGGGCTTTCAGTACCACCAGCAGATCCAGTCAGTACCGCAAACCCCTCAGCCCTGCTGTTGCTGCAGTACCCACAGACAGCTGGACACCAGGGGCAGGGTGCTGCCCGGCTGCAAAACCCCTTTAGCATGTCCTTCACAGCACAAAGCCACCCTGTTGGGGGCAGGATCTGGCACTTCTACCAAAGTGGCAGGCGGTAACTTATGACAAGTGGGTCCTACAGATTGAGCAGCTGGCATGCACCTTACCATTTATTGCTGCCCTGTTGCATCTTCGACCTTTCCTTAATGGCTGATGGAGGACCATCAGTCCTTTTTGCAGCAGGAAGTGCTGGCCCTTTTGGACAGTGGAGCCATTGAGAGGGTGCCGGCATCAGAAGGGGGCTGTGGTTCATGCTACTTTCTGGTGCCGAAGGAGGACAGAGGCCATCGTCCTATTTTAGACCTTAGCCCTTTCATTGCCTTCCTGCGGAAGAACAAGTTCTAGATGCTGACTCAGGCCCAGGTCTTGTCTGCTGTTGTGGCTCAGTAAACTGCATTTTAGCGTTGGCTGCAGAATGCTTCTTTCCACTTCTGCGGCCTGCAGGCCCACAATGCTATCTGCGGTTCACAGAGGGGCAGGAGAATTTCCAGTTTGCCGTCCTCCTCTTTGGGTGCACCAGTGCCGCTCCTTTGTTTATAAAAGCGATGGTGGTTGCAGAGGTCAGGGATTCCCGTCTTCCCCTACCTGAATGACTGCCTGCTGAAGGCAGCAGGCTCACCCCAGTCAGTCAGCACCATATCCACACTACTGCGAATCTCCTCACATTATTAGGGTTCACTATCAGTATGCCAAAGTTGCACATGACTCCCTCTAAGACACTCCCTTTCATTGAAGTCATTCTGGGCCCAGTGCAGTTTCGCGCCTCCCCCCCTCCTGGAGCAGAGTCGAAGACTTTCGAGCTGTGATCCAATGTTTCAGCTGCTGTGCTGGTTCTTAGTCAGTGACTCTGAGGCTGCTGTGACTGATGACTGCCTGCATCTTGCTGATCAAACATGCCAGGAGGCATTTGAAGGCTCTGCAGTGAGATCTGAAGTCCCAGTGGGCACAGCACCAGAGGTAACTCTGATCACCTCCATATATCAGAGGACACAGCAAAATACCTGCAGTGGTGGCTGCTAGACTGCGATCAGGTTAGTGGTAGAACCCTCTCCCTACCTCACTAAGAGCTGGCAGTGGTAACGAATCCCTCTCTTCTGGGTTTGGGCAGCCATCTGGGAGATGTGGAGATCAGAAGCCTTTGGACTCCGGCGGATACCCGGCTTCAAATCAATTTTCTGGCGTTCTGTGCCATCCATTTGGTGTTGAAAGCCTTTCTGCCATCCAACCGAGGTATACAAAAAGTGATGGATGGAATGCTTGAAGCTATATCCAAATCAGTCTTGGCCATACTCCAGATGGAACAGTCCAGCCCGAACTGCCAAGCCAGACAGCACCACTACCATGTGATACTGCAACAAGCATGGCGAAGTGGGATCATGGGCCATGTGCCAAGAGGCATTTGCGCCTCTGAAAGTGGCTGGTACTCTTAGGTGATTTTTCTGGTGGTTCACCACCTGGTGAGGTTTCTAAACGCCAGGGCAGACAAACTCAGCTGCCGATGCGCAGCTGATCGCGAATGGCGGTTACAAGTCCTCTTCTGCTGATGTGGAGAACACCGCTCTTTTAGCCACTGCCGAGAACACGCAACGTCAGCACTTTTGTGAATTGGAGTATCCAAGGCGTCCCCCTCTCTCTCTCTGAGGTGCATTCAGTCTAGAGTGGAACTCTGGACTCCGGTATGCCTTCCCTCCGATATCTCTCCTGCCCTGAGTACTGAACATCATGAATGACTGGGCCAAAGCCTTCCAAGTAGCACTAGATTGGGCAAGGAGAATGAGTTATTTGAAACTCCTCTGCATGAGCATCTGTTCCCTGATCAATGTGTGCTGCTTCAGGAGTATCCTCTGTTGCAGCACAGTCTCCACTTCCATGCTTGGAGATTAAGTGGCGGCAGTTGGCTACTTTTGACATACCTCCAGAGGTTGCCAATGTCATGTTGGAAGCAACGTGCCCCTCGACGAAATCAGTATATGCCTGACGAGTTAGTGTAGTGACTGCCAGATTGACACACTTCACGCCACTCTGTCCAAAGTGGTGGTGGTTGCTTTATCTTTAGCCCAGCAAAACCTTGCTTTGGGCACAGATAAAGGGTACTTGTCGGCTATTTCAGCTTTTTTTCCGGTTGCTGGATTAGCCTTCTTTGTTTCAGTCACCTGTTGTGTAAAGAAAGTCCATTTCTTTTTGTATGGTCAGCCCTAAATTTTTGACCTTATGCTGATTGTTTTTAGACTCTGGGTGCACTGAGGCCTGCTAACCAGACCTTACTGCCTGCGCCTTGACCCCAAAATGTGTGTTGCATTAGCTATACCCATTGGCATAGGCTAACTTACCTGTAATTCCCCAGTTTTTGGTTCCCAAGGCATGTAAGCTAGAGAGTAACCCCAGGGATTGCAACACTGGCTGTGCCACCTTGGGCATGACACAGGTAAAACTAGTCTACCAATTGCAGACTGGGAGAGCAGTTTTAAACTCTGTCAACTTGCCAAACACCATGATTCTGCCCAGACATACCAGTATTGAGAACACAGGCTTCCTTCCTCCCGAAAGTAGTCACCTGGTATACATAGGGTAAAATATCACTCTGCCAAAGTTTTTTGCTCAACTTCACTCCTCTGAGAAAGGACTCTGTCAGCTGAATCCTAAGATAGCTTTAGCTTTTACATGGATCCTACCAGGTAACATTGTTTGGATGATAAGCTCTTTGTGGGATTCACTGGAGCAAAGTAGAGCAAGGCAGTGCAGAAGATGGCCTTTTTTTCGGTGGAGTGGGCTATGCTTTAAAAACTCCTATGCTGGCCAAGATTCAGCCCCCTGAACGTTTGCTGGCAGGGTATGTGTTCTGGACATTTGCTTGGCTATGTGGGCTTTGCTGAGACATTCACAAAGAACTTCTGTCTGGACAGCCATGTCCAGTGGGAAGGACACTTGCCAGCTCGGTCTTGTAGGACTTTTTGGTATGAGCCACCTGGGAGGTACTGATTTGGTATTTATTGAAAAAGGGAGAAATCTGTGGTTGGAAGCGTTTATCAGAACAAGAAGTCACTTTCAATAACACTATTTCTAGTAGATGCTGTAGCGCAGATTTCTCTCCGATCCTCTAATCCTCCCGGTTCAATGAAGTGTGCTCAGTTTCACCTAAAAAGGTCCCAAGTCTAGCGATCTGCATACTGGTTCACACCAATTTGTTTCTGGGTTCCTGCGCCTGGGGTCTTGGATGGCCTAGAAAGCAACTGATGTCATGGTTGGCACATATGTGCTACTCTAGCAGAATCCTTTCTAGTGGTTGGGTCTGGAATTTCTGCTTAGGATGAGTTGTCCCTCTTCTCTGTTGTTTTTTGGTTTGGTATTGACTAATCCAGCCTCTTCTGACGTCATACGCCGTCCTAGGAAGCCCTATGCATGGTCGCCATCTTCAGATTCTTTTTTCAGCTGTTGTGTGAGGAACCATTGCCTAAGGCTCTAAGAAAAAAAGAAGTTTTGAATGCAAGATCGTCGAAGAAGAAAGTGGAAAAGACCTGAAAAAACCATCAAAGACCAGGTACTGATACAGGTTTTTGAGTTTTCAGTGAGATTACACGTCGAGGATATACTGTAGAATATCCGGGCAGGGGGCGCTCTGTGCTGTGTGACACGGAGCACACACCCTTCCAATTCTGCTCCAAGTGCCACCATAAATTTGCATAAAAGGACAAACACCAAGTGTGCAACCTTTGTCTTCTGCTAGACCACAGAAGTGACTACTGCGAGGCCTGCGCTGACTTCAAGCCAAAGAATTTGAAGGCAAGACATAAACAGAGGCAAGTACACTACACTAAGTAGGGACACATGGACACCCTGTCGCTGAGGGACCTGCGGCTGTTGAGCGAGGAGGAAGACCTCATTGCTTAAGTTGCCGAAGGTGAGGGCTTAGACATCGAAATGAGGGTCATCAACATTGGGAAAGATCAGCGAAAGCAAAGGAAAATGCTTACAGGTAACCGCTAAAAAATAGAGTGGGGGCGAGTCTTGAACAACAGATTCAAAATCTCAAAAAGCTGCGTCGAAGAGTTCGTCAATCGAAGGCAAGCATTGACTGAAAGAGCCCCTTCGGTCCCAAAGCAAGGACATTGCAGGTTGTTGAACTACCAAAATGACGTCAACTTGGAAGGATGAGCAAAGTTGAGAGAATGTCAAGAAGGCGTTGAGGGACAGCGCGATGTCAGAAGAATAGACGTTTCAGAGAAAATCGACTCCTTAGCTCTACACCGAAGATCTCGGGGTAGAGATTGAGCGCAAGAAGATGTGTCTCGAAGCCGAAATGGCAGCGATACTACAAAAGAAAAAAGATTTTACAGGAATTTAGAATTTCGCTGAAACCTTAGACGGAAATACCACAAACGTATGGAACCTGAGGAACTGGAACCTCCCAACGACCCCAGAACCCCAGGAAGAGGCAGAACAGGAAATGTTTTTCGAAGAGGAAGACCTCGAAGTTCAGGGTATGTTCCAGGGGTCAGAAAGGTCTGATTATTTTGAGACACAATGGCAGGATCTCAAAGCTGATTCTCCTGAGGAGGAGATAGATACATATGCCTCAAGACCTACACTTCCAGGTGACACAGCAATGTACAATCAATCGATTAAAAGAGTCGCTGACAAACATGGGGTATAGTTAGAGGAGGAGAAATCACAATCTTGCATCCTCCTAGGCGCTTTAATGACTTCCCAAAGTAAAAGTCAAACTAAAAAAATAAAGGAAGAAACGAGAAGCCTTTAAGGAACCAGCAACATGCAGGTCCGTAACACCGAGGGTAGAGAAAAAATATAAACACTCCTCAAACAACTCACCATATATTAGAGGTACAATACCAGCAGACTCCATCATTGCTGCAACAGCAAGGAAAACAGAAAACATCCCAACAGCACCCGGACTACCACCGGATAAAGAAAGTAAGAAGATGGATATGGTGGGGAGAAATTTAGAAAGAGGAACAGCAACACAGTGGTGCATAGCCAATTCAAATGCCCTGCAAAACAGATATGCACATCAGCACTGGGAAGAAATGGCAAAGTTCATGAAACATCTTCTGGAGCAATTCCAGAGACAAGCAGCATCTCTGGCATAAGAAGGGGAAAACCTAGCAAACAAATGCATAAAATTAGCCCTAGATGCATTAGACACAGCAAGCAGGCAGATTATGGCTGGTACCACCCTGTGACGACATACCTGGCTAAGGGTGTCTGGTTTTAAACACTAGGTACAGGCAAACATCATTAGCACACAGTTCAATGGAGAACAATTGTTTGGGAGTGCAGTAGATGAAACACTGAAACAAATTAAAAAGAACAAGGACACTACCAAGTCAATGGGAGCACTTCAATTCAGGGGACTTCTAAAGAGAGTATCCACACTTACAAGGAGACCAGTAGGCTGGGGGATTTTTCAGGTTGCAACCTCACACCAAATTTCAGAGTGCAAGCCAAGTGCAAGCACTGACGCAACAGTGGCAGTACAAGATACCACTACATCAATCCTTTCGAGGGCGAGCAAAGGTAAGATCGCAGGCACAAAGAGTGGTGACTGCACCAACTAACAACTGACTCCAAACAGCAGCATCCCATGTCGCACACAACACCTGGAAGGGGGGGGGGGGAATAAAAGATTGTTTCCGTGAGTGGAAAAAAGTAACTTCAGACAAATGGGTACTTAACAACATATGGTCTGGATATTGTATAGAACTAATCAAGCAACCATCAAGAGGACCCAAAAGATTGGTTCATACAAAAGAGGAAAAAACACGACTGCTACAAGAAATAAGAGAACTACTTCAGAAGGAGGCAGTGGAAAAAGTGCGCAAAAGCAAAAAAACAAGGCAATTACTCAACCTAATTCCTAATACCAAAGCAAGACGAGTCACTGCGTCCAATACTAGACCTTGGTTTCTTAAACAAGTTCATAAAGGCACAAATTCAAAATGACAACTCTGCAGGTTGTCATACCACAAGTACAACAAGGAGACTAAATTGCAACAATAGACATATAGGATGCATACATACACATCCCTGTGAATTACAGGCACAAGAAATACTTACGTTTTGTTGTAGAAGGAACACACTATCAGTTCACTGTGCTGGCTTTTGGAATAAAATCTGCTTCCAGAGTGTTTGCAAAGTTCCTAGCAGTAGTGGTGCTACACTTAAAAAGACAATGGATACCAGTTTATCCGTACCTAGACGACTGGCTGGTAAAGGCAAACACTCTAGACCAGTGCAAAAGTCACATCTACACAGTGATATGAAAATTGGGGTTTTCTATAAACAAAGAAAATGATCTCCAAAGCAGAACAAGAAAAGATCTACTTGGGATCAAGGATCAACTGAGCAAAGGCAAAAGCTTATCCTTGCGAGAAGAGGATAGTAGCATTACTATACGAAGCTCACCAAAACCTAATGGGTCAGTCTCTGACAGTGAAGACTGTGGGGAAAATGGCCTCATGCATACCTCTCATATCACATGCGAGGTTACATATGAGACAAATTCAGAAATGGGTACAAAATCAAGGGATCCCCAGCCACAGGGAGATGGGAAGAGCTAGTGGTTGTCACGCATAGAGTGCAAGAGGAGATGGCATGGTGGAACAGAACAAATATAGCAATTGGGAGACTGTTCATATCCCCAACTCCGACTGTACCTATTACCACTGACGCCTCGCATATGGGTTGGGGGAGATCATATGGGAAAACTAAAAATCAGAGGAATGAAAAAGACAAGGAATCGGTAAAACATATCAACGTACTAGAACTAAAGACAATGTTCCTAGCCTTAAAAGCTTTTCAGAGACAGCGTGGCGGAAAGCATTACTAATTCAAATGGACAATACAGCAACAATGTTCTATATCAACAAACAGGGAGGTACAAAATCCTTTGCATTGTCAAAACTAGCACAAGAGCTTTTGAGATCGGCCATCCAGAGGCAAATAATCCTAACAAGAGTACATCTTCCGGGGAAAGAAAATGTGGAAGCGGACAAACAGAGCAGACAAGCTTCCACCTTTCCTGAGTGGGAACTCAATCAAGCAGTACTCAATATTCAGACAATGGGGAACACCAGTAATAGACCTGTTTCCAACGCTAGGGAATGCAAAATGCCGATTCTTTGCATCCAGGCACCCACACTGCCACTCTGCAGGGAATGCGCTGTTGATAAACTGGTCAGGGAGATTTGGTTACACTTTTACCCTGATCCAATGTTATCATTAGTGATCAGCAAATGCAGGCGATCTCGAATGACACTAATACTTATAGCCCTGCAGTTGGCGAGACAAACTTGGTTCTCAAACCTAATAGAGATAACCCAGGGAACTTGCAGAAGCTACCGGGCTTACAAGATATTCTCTCCATGCAAGGGTAGAGGAGTTCTCCATCCAGACCCAAAAACCCTGAGTTTAGCAGCGTGGCTCATAAGGACATAGAGTTTGGACATCTAGGTCTGCCAGAGAACACAATGGCGATTCTCAGAGAAGCAAGAAGAAGAAGAAAATGCCACACTGCCAAATGGTAAAGATACTCAAAGTGGTGCCACAATTTGGGCATATTGCAAGACATTACTAAGGACACAACAGTCCTGCGATACCGCACACATCTACTACACAGCAAACTAACGTATGCGTTATTGAAGGTACAATTAGTCACAATAGTGGCCAACTAAAGAGGTCAGATGGGAAGGAAGGAATTTTCTACAAAACTAATCAAAATATTCCTAGAGGGAGAAAAACTAATAACTCTACCAAGGAGAATGACTGCACCTATATGGAACTTAAATTTAGTGCTAACACAACTAATGAGGAAACCCTTTGAACCACTCCACAGGGCCTTCTTAAAACTGGTAACTCTGAAGACTGCTTTTCTTATCACAATGACATCTCTTCAAAGAAAGACTGAATTACAAGCGCTCACAATCCAAGAACCATACATGCAAAATACACAAGGACAGGATAGTCATGAGGACAGACCCACATTGCTAGAGCGGTATGACATACCTAGGGGGGACTTCCTTCTGCACGCTTCCCTAACGGCAGCCATTCGTAAGCATTGGCAGATGGGGATCGCAGAACCAGCGATCTCCCTGCCTTGCCAGTATGTGGTGACCGCGGCTGGGACGGTCAAGGCAGTGACTTGCCTCTATAGGCGACTTACTCAGGAGTTGCGACGCCCTCTAGATAGCCTACGCTTTAAATGGGAGATAGATCTTGGTGTGCCCATCGAAGAGAAACCATGGGAAGCGATGGTAGAAAGAGCATGGAAAACCTCCAGGAACGCGAGGTTCCAATTAATACACTTCTTTGTCCTTCACCGTGCGTACCTCACTCCTCAAAAAATGAACAAATATTTTGGGACCCGCGCGGTTTGCCCGAGATGCAATCTAGACGCTGAGCTTTTACACATGCTCTGGGCCTGCCCATCACTCCTGGGGTTTTGGAGGGAGATACTGACCAGACTGAATGGCATAACGGACCGGGAGATCGAGCTGACGCCGGGGACTTGTCTGTTACACTGGTTTCCTCACACTGCCAAGAACAAGATCACCAGTAAATGTATCGATCTAGGACTAGTATTGGCCAAGCGAGAAATTACCTGTCATTGGAAGGCGAGCACCCCCCAAGTACCTTGAGGTGGACGCGGGAGCTTACAAAGTGGGCGGATAGTGAGGGTACCTTTCGGCTCCAAATGGCACACAGAACGGGTAACGACAAGACATTGGAGGCCGCAATGGCGTGGGTGGCGTTGGTGGAGGAGCTCAAGCACCCGAGTGAGGATGATGACGAACCCTCAGTCGACTGAGCAGGGTAATACGGGGGTCTGACATCCTGCCCCAACCAAACTTCCTCCGGGCCTTCTAGCGGGTTGGCGGATAAAATTTCCACGCGTGAGTGTGCTTCCACTTTTTAGCTTGTCCCTACTGAGCGGATACTGGGGTGTTAGACTACCTGACAGACGGACTCTGTCTTTCCACGGGAGTTCCCATGGGTGAGCGACATGCCTGAGGGGAGGGATAGGGGGGGGGGAGAGTTGCGGGAAAGGGAGGGAGACTGCGAGGGTGGGTGGATGGGTATTGTTTTTGCATTTCTTACTGCGTTTTCTGTGGGCCTCACCGGGAGTTGGCTTGAAGGATGTGAAATATTTATTGCGGGGACGTGGGATATGATTTATTAGCAGATTCTGGTTGAGTTGACAGACATTACCACCAATGTTTGCTATTTATGTGGGCTGCCCAAAATAGAGGTAAATGAGGCACGCACGGCAAAAGCCGACGTATAGGGGTGGATGGCTTACTGTCTGAACGTTGACATCCAGTGTGCAGTTATCAATGTATGCTCACTGTCCCCGTACAGTGATTGTTTGAGTTGTAACGTCAACTGAATAAAATTTGTTTACAAAAAAAATGAGGACAGACCCACACTTCCTTCCAAAAGTTACATCAAATGTTTACATAAATTAAGCAATTCAAATTTATTCCAAGAATCAAAAACTCAAGATGAAAGAGCTTTACACATGCTAGACACCAGAAGACCTATTATGTATTATATGGAGAAGAAAAACAGTCAGGAAGGGAAAACAGTTATTTGTGTCTTTCGCAGACCATAACAAAGAGAAACCAGTTACAAAAAAAAATACCTTCGCCAGATGGATCACACAAACAATCCAAATATGTCTCACAACAGCGGGAGTACAAATGTTGACCAAACCAAAAGCACATTCTACACGGAAGAAAGGAGCAACAATAGCCTTTCTGGCAAATGTACCATTGCAGGATATTTGCATTGTAGCTCCTTGATCTTCAGTACATACATTCATGAAGCATTATTGCATATACATTCAAATGAATTAGGAAGCTTAAGTGGGACAGGGAGTAATAAAGCATTTATTTCCAAGCTCAAATTCTTCTTTGGTTAAAAACCGCTACAAAATCAATGAACAGCATGTGAATCCACGAAAAGATTCCCACTGCAAAATGAAATGGTTTGTTACCTGTAGGAGTAGTATTTCAGCATGAAGAATTTTCTGGATTCACATGCGACTCACCCACCTCCCTAAACGATGACAGAGCAAAATGGGGGGGGGGGAAATCTGAAGATGGCCACCATGCATGGGGCTTCCTAGGAAGACGTAGGATGTTAGAAGAGGGTGGATTAGACACCAAATGTTGGGACAGTCGACGCCCACCAAGAAAAAGAGAAGAATGAATACTAAGGAGAATTCCAGACCCAACCACTAGATGGCGGAATAATGCACACCATGTGTATACAGAAAATTCATCAAGCTGCAAAACTACTACAGGTAACAAACCATTTTGTTCCGAAGCGACATCTATGCAGAACTCCATGATACCACCTACCGGTGCACAGGGGTACTACTAAACAAATTTCCAGTCCCAGTCTCACACCTTCAGAAGGTGAGTAATCTGTGGTTAGATTATGTATCAGAGCGTTACCGAAGTTAAGTAACTTTTTCCCCCGAACGAATGGCAAAAAATGCCCGATTCCAACTGAGCTATCTCAGAAAATTGAAACCGTTCATCGACACTGCTGACCTGAAAACGGCTGCCCAAGCCTTGGTTATCTCAAGGATTGAGTATGGATGCACAACTCTAGCAGGGCTTCCTAAGATTTCTACAGCTCCACTAAAAGCCTGCCTGAATGCTGCTGCGAGACTCGTAACGGGTACTAGAAAATTTGACCACATCACGCCACATCTGAAAGCGCTCAAATGGCTACCCTACGAGGCAAGAATTCAGCTAAAGATGGCGTGTATTACACACAAAGCTCTACACTGTAAAACTCCACTTTACCTTGCCCAGAAAATTATGATCTCAGGAGGCCTTAGATCTTTGAGAGGGGCCACTGATTTCCTACTGAAACCAGCAAGCTTCCGTAAGAAGAGAACTTACGACAGAGCATTCTGGGGAGACGCGCCAAGAATTTGGAATGCATTGCCACCGAATATCAGAGGAATAACCTCGGTCTCGCGATTCAAAAAAGAGGCTAAGTCCTTTCTCATGAGTAAATTCCTCCCTTAACTAACTAGGGTCCTCTCACGGCTCCTTTGAGACCTTGAGTCATTCCTGAAGCTACTTTTTTTCAGATGTGCTAATAGGTGAAGATAAATGGGATGATTGTACTGCTATTATCAGAGTAATGACTCACAGGATTGCACAAGTCTGGGGGTTTTCGTCGAGTCTCTCATATGGACCTTAGTCAGACCTGTTGGGATACCCTAGTACATACGCAAGATTCAGGGACGCTGGCTAATGAAGGTACCTCTATCAAGCCACATTGATATTGGTCTGGTCTTGTAACTGTCATCTAGTTCTGACTCCACGTTTTCTTTAGGAATGATTTTACATTGTATATGCAAATATGTCATGTCATGTACTACTATAACCCGAGTTGTCGCCTAGTAAGACTTAATATGTATATTATTTGTAATTTGTAAACTAGGAACAAAACTAATTGCTGTTGAGTTGTAAAGTGCTCTGACACCCAGGATTGGGTCATGTTTGCGCTATAGAAAACACTAAATAAATAAATAAAAATGAGTCTGTCAAGCTCTGCGTGATTGATACACCCCTTAGCAAATGCAAAGTATCCTCAACCTTTTTTTTGTCAATTTTTCAATGAGGAGTAACAAATTGTAGCATTTGCTGCTGTAGATACACATGCTCTGCATACTCCTGCCATCTGTTGTTGAGCTCAGATATTTTCAAGTTTTACTTTGAAGAAAGTGTTTAAAAACCCAGGATGCGGTGTGCCTCAGCCTTTGGCGGGCAATGAACATGGGCATGGACTGCATGTTAGATTTGTTATTTTCCTCCATTGTGTTCAGAGGTGCATCAATGGGGCTTCAATAGTCAACGTATTCTCCATGATTCCCTCTGGCCCACACAGTGAAATTTGATAACGATATTCGGAAAAGACTTGTGTCATTTCTGCTCTTTGGTGACATCCTTAGAGATCGACCTTAGCTGGTCGACTCCCAATCGCAAGGGCTTCAAACCCCTAGACTTCGACTTCTTTGTAGACAAATACTCAGGGTGATGGAATGGATGGTATTCCAGAACTGTCATCAGTGCCGCATGAAGTACTTGTGGTCTCACTTCCACAAGGTTTGTAATCTCTGCCTTTTCCACCCCGACTACAACGACCTTGTGTATGAGGCCTGTCTCACCTTCTGTTCAAAAAATACTTTCTGATACTACTGGGAGAGGTGTTTGCCCATCAAAAGATGCAGTACCAATCCTCTGACAGCGCCGCCCAAAATCTTTGGAAAGAAGACTGCTTAATGCTGAGGGGAATTCCACCCATCACCCAGTCCAGAGGCAGTGTTCTTCTCTGAGTCTGACCAGGAGGAAGAAGAGGAGGTCCCTTCAACCTCAACACCTGCTAGACCGCGAACGAAGAACTCTGTCAGGATCGTGAGTATGGTCCCACTGACAACTCCATTAAGCCTCCAAACGGGGCTGACACAGAAGCGGAGCACCACTCATGTGGGGGGAGGGGGTGGGGTCTAGTGTCTAGTCCCTGTCACAGAGCTTTGCATCATCCAGAACCTCTGCTGCCTCTGGGCTCCGGTCAGCACTGAGCAAAGGCCTCAGAGCCTACCAGGCCTCTGTCCACTGATATCGTCCCTCCGTGGCTGTCGGACCTGCAGATCCACAAGTTTCCATCCCTCTCGATGTTGAAGCCGCCATTGGTGCTGAAGACGGTAGACGGCAGGCACCTACAGCTCCGAGCCACCCATCTTACAATGTCTCCAAGAGGGACTGGATGCAAGGCAGAAAAGACTCTTCATCCATCTCAGATGGAAGATTTTGAGGAAGCTACAGCCACTGTAACCCTTCGAGATTCTGTCTCTGAAGAGGATGTTGAGATTCAAGGAGGAGCTTGCTTTGAAGCTCCCAAGCTTGAAAAACTTAAGATAAGGTTCACCAGCTCTGGCTTCTACAGTCCACTCCTCCTGCACCACCACCTCCACTGCCTCTACACTCAACAGAGGATCCTCGCTTTCTTCTTACTGACCTGGCAGTCCCCTCAGTGCTGCTGACAGTCATGAGGCGCCATTTGACAGGCCCTCCAGCATTTCACGCTTTCGCGATTCACAAAATAATCGCGAAATCAGCTGAAGAGCGCGATGAACGCGATATTGAAATTTCTGGCCGCAAAAAACAGGTCTCCCGGCGGACACGTCCACTTTTATTGTCAGCATGCACACAAGTACAGTCGTCCGTCAGGAAATACAGTTAGGTTTAGGGACTAGAAATAGGCTACGCCGGACTTGGTCACACGCAAGCATGGCTTCTGCAAGCAGACAGGCCAGGGATGTATGCGCTGTGGCTACAGGCCTAATGTCAAAGGAATTTGACATTGCCAGAGTAGACTGTGGCACTCATGCATACGGGTGATCAGGGCTTTAAGTGGGAAAAAAAACTGGGGGTGCTCTAAAAGGGGCATGGCAAATCTCTTAAAGGGGTGTGGCCTATCCGAGTAGGGGCATGGCCTATCCGACTCTCCCATGACCTCTGCTGCCCACGTCTCTAAAGTCTGGGGCTCGCGCGCTACTCCTGTGCTCACAAGGCCTTTGGTCCCCCGAGCTAAGCACACACTCTGCAGAACTCAGTCTCTGGCCCCCTCTCCCATCCAGCAAACTTTCCACCAGGGGGCCTCCTGTTTACAAGCCCTCTTCTTACCCGCTAGAACCGTGTTTTGGGGCTTTTGTATCGCTTTGGTCGCCCTAAGTTGGCGGGGGTATGCCCAGACGTGGGTCCCTTGCTCACTTTGCCACTGGATTCAAGCAAGCCTGGCTGATGACGGCTGAAATGCCAGAAACCGGTCCTAGGATGCTTGTTTCCGGTCCAGGGAAGACATGGCTTGGTAGTTCGGGCTGGACTGTTCCCATGAGGCACAGGGTCAGACTGATTTGCATATGGCCATGTCTGAACTGGGGTGGTGGAGTGAGCTAAAGAATGATGATGGATTAAACCCAGATCAGTTGACTGGGGGTGAGTGTTTGATTGGCTCAAACGTTCCGTCCATCATCCCCTTTTGTACCCCTCTCCCATCCAGCAAACTTTCCACCAGGGGGCCTCCTGTTTACAAGCCCTCTTCTTACCCGCTAGAACCGTGTTTTGGGGCATTTCAGCCTGGAGGGCCTACCCCAAGTGCTTTCCGTGTCTAGCCCCCCCCGGCACTAATATCTTCGCCCCTTGCTTTCGCTTGGGAGGCAAGCAGGCCAAAGCAGCTGCCACCACCCCCGTCTGAACGCCTCTGCAGCCTACCTCAACGTGGCACCAATGCCTGCTGCAAAGCACCGGGCTACAACACGTTATACATGCTCAACCTAAAAAACGACCGTAATCAAACTGGGGGGATAACCCAATGCACTTACCTATCAAGATGCGGCTCCACAGGTGAATAATGCTGAAACCAATTTCCCCGACCCCTCCGATTCAAAACACGGCGTCCGTTGTGCTGGAGCAGGCTGCCTGTGGTCGTCTGCCTCTTCAGTTTTTCATCATCCCACGCTGGCACCACGACGACGTTGCTCCTGTGCTGAAAAAAGAGAAGGGAAATCCTGAGAGAAAATGGCTGTCTTAAAGGATTTCCCTTCCTCCAACAACGCTCACCTGGCATGACGTCATGCCGTCGTGCCCTCCACTACTCAGTGAGGAAACTGAGCTCTCACTGCAGTCCAGGAAAAAAAAAAAAAGGACTACCTTTTCCAGGCCCGAAAATAGAGCCCGATAGAGACCCGTTTCGAGGCCCCCGAAAAAAAACTGCCGGTGCTCAGACCCGGACAGACCCGGCCCACTTAAAGCCCTGCGGGTGATGTCTTGCCTTGTTTTGTGCCGGGAGAGTGCTCTACCACTATCACCCTGCATACAGGAAGGAGATTGATTGAATCAGCAGGCTGGCAGACACAGAGGCGGGGGCAGCAGTTTTTTTTATCTTGCTGTGCTCGCCCTAATAATTATGTCTGTTTGGGCCCGACTGGCACCTGGGCAGCCAGGCCTCTGTGTCTGCGTTCTCCGAGTCCTGATGGTGAGCCTGACCCCATTGCTTAATTTGAGCCGGTGGTTTACGGTGCTTGGCGCCGGCACTTAATTGTCAGCACCGGCACTTATGGCAGTCTGCTGCACGGTGGTGCTCTTTGTCTCATTTAGGGACGAGCATAACAACAGTTGTTTATTAATTCAATGCACTTTAAAAGTGACTAATACCTGCCGCCAAAGCCATTCTTATAGCTTTGGGATTCTGGAATCGTCAGAATTGTCACACTTGTAGGTGTGTGATGGTTAGTTGTTGTGTTGTTCCTGTTATTGGCAGCGCTGGAAGGGGCAATGTGTGGTGCAAGCAAAAGTGGCCTCCTGAAGAGAGCCCTGGCACTTCTATTTGTACAAATTAAGCACTGAGTCCCCACCTCTTCAGCCCCGCAGGTGCCTCCTGCTAGAGACATTATTGTCAGGGGCCTTCGTGCAGGTCCTCAGTTATGTTCTCACTGTATTTATGTGTTTTTGCTTTGGGGCTCGGGGGTGCACTGTCAGCTTCCAGCAAGCCATGTCCACCAACGATCAAGAACAAAATCTTGAGGCAGCAGAGGAAGCCTGTCGCAGAGAGCGGGCAGCAGCAATTTATGGCAGCATGGTCGACGTCCTCCTGAGAACTGCACAGATAATGGCAGCTGGCTGAAGCAGACACATTTGAAAGGCTGCCCACCTTGAGTGTAGCTAGTAGTTTGACTTCTAAAGCTTCTCGTTTAAAACATTATTCAAGTGCAGCGACTCCCACAAGAATGCGGCCCCTCACTTTACCCCTTTGGTCACTCTTTTTTTGTGTTCTGTTTTTTTTTTGTCTGTCGCTGAATTTATTAATAGTGACAGTATTTTTCATTTATATTTTAGTCAAGGCAATTTCTGTCCCCATTGCGCTTCGGGTCGTACTCTCACTTCTGTAAGGATTTTGTGTACAAAGTTAAACATTTCTACAACATCTTTGAAGAAACCTTTCTATTCTGAGAGATGTCTGCGCTGTTTTTGAACAATTCATCAGCTTTCAAAACTCTTCTGAACCTTTCTAAAATAAAGCACTGCCAAATGAACTGCAACAATCATGCGCACTTTACAAAGAATTCTCAAGTTATGAAACCCAAATTTCACAGCCAGTTTTGCTCGACAAAATCTGTGCTTATCCAGTACAAATGCTACTTTTCAGATAATTACAAAATAATCCTATTATTTAAAGATAGTACTTTTACTCTTTTAAAGGTTGTAAAATTACAATACCAGCACCAGATGTAATGGTATTCAATTCATCGACATTGAAAGAACCAAACGCAGACTAACATTGATATAGTAAGAATATGTGACCTACAGGTTATCATCGGATGTTAGCAGCGAGCG
The DNA here is from genome assembly GCA_963921515.1 of Calotriton arnoldi. Lineage (NCBI taxonomy): Eukaryota > Metazoa > Chordata > Amphibia > Caudata > Salamandridae > Calotriton > Calotriton arnoldi. Next base: position 3,086,591 of record CAWUFW010000856.1, on the reverse strand, counting down.
TTTAACTTGTTGAAGCAAAGAATCACACAACCTATCAGTGATACAGCTTTCACGATTTATTCTTTGCTACCTTGGTTAAAATAATTCCACACAATTCTTTTAAATGGAATTCTCAAAAATTGCACACAAATAGTTGCAAAAATATGCAGAATTCTATAAAGAGTAATCACAGTTGTTAATCATACATTGTGCCTACAAAGGAAGTATGCACAGATGACAGATAAGGGTATCAGGGGTGCCTATTGCCAATATCGTGCTTAAATCCATAATCTGAATGTTCCAAAAAGGATCCGGTAATCTGTACGTGAGTGTGCTTCCCATTCTACAGCTGCTACATTAGGACATAATAAAGTCCCACTGTCGATGAAACTATCCATTCACGTTCGATGATAGCTTTTCAAACAATCTGGGACCCTAAATCTGGTACGGTGATAAGTAATTTTCTGGCAATACCATGTGCGACACTCTCCGACACTTTGAACATGCCTAATTCAAAGTGGAATACTCTGCTAAAACAGTTTCCATTGATTTAAGGCTGAAAAGGAATGATTACAAGTAAAATAAAGTGCTGCAATAATGCAGCTAAATTTCCATTTTTATGCCGCAAAATTTGCAAATCTGTGCCGCAATATCCTGGGGGGTCTGATTTAACACAGAGCCCACAGACGACTAGTGGGACAACTAACATCGCCCCTCCCCTCCACATGGGAGGCAAAGATTTGAATCATTAGCCCTCAAGGGCAGCCCCACAGTTTAAGAAGAGTTGACCCAATGGCCTGCCGCCTTCATGAGGTGGCTATGCATGTCCTCCCTGAAGAAGATGATTTTGTAGTGCAGACACTGTACACATCAGAATGAATGCTCTAACTCCTACCCATGCTAAAATCACTTCTGACTCCTTGAATCGGCCAGGCATGGGCAGGGTCATAACACCTCGGGCGGAGAAAAATACAGACCTCCCCCTGACTCAGTCAACACCAGGGGACATGTGCCACCTGACTCCCTAGTGGTGCATACATCACACAAGTGGGCTTCTGCTCATGCCACGGGGGACCCACCCCCTCCCAACGGGGAGTGCATGAAGCTCGACGCTACTGGCAAGAGGGTGCCAACACCTACTGGAGGATAGCCAATTCTAGGGGCCTCATCTTCCACAGTGACCAGGCCCAGATGGACAAAATGCAAGACTTAGTTAGGCATCTGGAGGAATTCAGGAAGAAGGAAGAGGAAACTTTCTCAGAGGGCAAGACCATCTCCAATTCCACCATCCATTGTGCCCTTGACTCCGTGGACACTGCTTCCTGGGGGCATCAATACCAGTGTCCTTATTGGACACCACGCCTGGCTCCATGTTTCAGACTTTAAACTGAAGGTCCAACAGCCTTGAACCTGCCTTTCAATGGGGAACATCTATTTGGGCTGCAGGTTGACGAGATGCTGGAAAAACTAAAGGACATTGACATGCCTATGAGTTCTCTTCAGGTCATATCCAACAGGGGCTCAGTAAAAGGAGTAGGCTAGAAGAGGCTTCAAGGCTGCTTCCAGATGTCACCAGAGGCAACAACACTTTTTCCACCAGCAGGCTGCAAGAGGGTATACCAGGAATGCCTATAGAGCCAACAACGATAAGGACAAGAGTAGAGGTGGCTGCAATAAGGGAGCCTCCACCTCCAAGCAGTATCTCTGCCCCGACCCCGATCACACAACACCTGTCAGGAGAGACTGCACGATTTCCTTCCTCGCTAGGAGGAAATCACATCAGACCAGTGGGTGTCAGCAGGGGTTCACGGCAGCTGCTGCCTAGAACTTCACATCCCCACCCTGCACCCACACCCTCAGCAGGGAACGTCAACCTCCTGCAGGCATCAGTACAAACACTTTTTCAATAAAGGCACTATAGAACCAGTGCCTTCCCACACACAACTTAGGCAAGGTAGTTTACTCTCTTTACATCCTCATCCCAAAAGGCTCCTTCAGACCAATCTTAGGCCTCTGAATCAGTACACCCTTTATGATCATCTCCATATGATAACCCTGCAGGAAGTCATATCTCTACTCCAGCAAGGAGACTACATGACTGTGTTAGACCACAAGGACGCCTACTTTCATACCCCCATTCATCCTGCCCACTGATGCTGCCTTTACTTCTTGGTAAGTGGCCATTATTATCAATTCAAAGTACCTCTATGGGGGTCTCTATGGCTCTAGGGGACTTCACAAAGTGCCTCACGATGGTAGCCGCCTATTTGAGGAGGGGCATCCACATTTTCCTCTACCTCAATGATTGGCCTATCAAGAGCACAGGCAAACATCAATGCCTAACTTACATCCAGGCTACCATTTCCCTGCTTCACATATGCATCAGCTGCCGGAATGTTTCTCAGCTCATTGGTCACAAGTGGACAGTTACTGGGAAAATCTAGCATTGATGAAGGCAGCACCATTGTGCTCTGTAGTGGTGGAACTCCAACAATCTGTTGCAGTGCAGGCCCTTCCTAAACCCCATTCTGCAAGTCTGCATCACCACAGGCCCCTTTCTTGCCAGCAAGCGGGGGACATCTCAATAACATGACCAGGGAATATGGGTCCTTTAATACCAGCGACGCCACATAAACTACCTCAAGCTCCTTGCTATACACCTCGATCTCAAAGCCATCCTACCAGTCATTTAGGGCAAAGCAGTCCTCATCAAAACGGATAATATAATTGCCATGTATAAGCATCCCACCACACACACACAAACTAGATACCAAACAACTCTCTTCTCAAAGATGAGGTGTGAGCACTTCTGCAGAAGGGATAGAGGTCTTATCCACACTACATCAGGGGACAGGTTAATGCACTTCCTCATTCCCAAGAAGGATGGCTCATTCAGGCCTACTCTTGATCTCAGGCTCATCAACCGATACATCATCTTAGAATATTTCCAGTTCATTCCCCTCTTCCAACAATGACTGCTCGATTTTTCAAAGACTCCTACTTTCATATTCCCATCCACCCTGCTCACCAGAAACACCTTCATTTTGTGCTGTATGTCAGAACCCCTTTCAGAGGGCCACGAGGTACGCAGGGGCTACTGGGCCAACCTGGGTGGTTCAGGCCTTTTACTCGTGATACCACAGGGCCCGATCATCTTTGAATCCCGCTCAACTGGGCCAAGTACCCCTTCTGCACTTGACTCTCAGTGGGAGCTGTGGACCAGCAGTCAAGGCTCCCCCGGGCTGGGGGTGGGGGTTAGGGTTAGGGGGTGGATACAGGTCAGTAGACACGACGCATAACTCAAATGCATACAGTATGAACAATAAATCAATGTCCAATCAAATACATGCTTTTATAAGAAAGAGAAGTATTTTATTTCTAACTCTACACATGCAAATGAATACGACAACCAGAAGCAACAAGACTATCCTCTTGAGGCCGGGGCTCTATGGTGGTTGTCAGGTAAATTCCTGTCCCACCCTCCTTCGTACAACGTGTTCCAGGTTATTCCCCATTCACTGGTGGTTGCATCCAGGGAATACTCACTATTCGGCCGTACTGTAGTTCCCATTTGACTCTTCAGGATTTAGTGATAAGTGTCTATGGAGCTGCAGCACTGTTAGCAGCGAGGCCCCTGGGGCCCAACTGGCCCAGTTTGTATCTGACTAGCTGTGGCAACACAGAGGAGTACAGCCGGTGCCCTCTGTGTGAGCACCCATGAGTCCTGCTCCTACATACACAGGTACAAGCACCAGCACCAAGACAGTTACAAGTCTCAGCACTTTTCACAGTAGCAACTTTACCGGTGGCCTCCACTGCCATACAAGGTCACTGCAACATGGCGGTACAGGACTGTCCAGTCCTACAAGGTGTCTAAATCACAGCTTCATCCACGGTGGCCCTCTCCTGGCATACGGGGGGTCACTGAGCCAACACTACACAGGGCAATGACCCAATTGGTGCACAGCCGAATCATCCCACAGTGAGGCCTCATGGTAGTCCTCGGTAGTGCTCTCCACTGGACCTCACTCCCTCCAATGCTCTCCTTCCTCACAGGGCACATTTGTCTAGGCAAGCAGGCAGGTGCTGGTGCTCCAGGGCAGGTGGTCTTGGTTTTCCTGGGTGATGTCCCCTCACCCAGCTGGGAGCCTAGAAGGCCTTTGCCCGGAGTCCTGGTTACAGGCAGAAGTCTTGGAGAGCCTCCCCTTCTTACACAGTCAATCTGGCTGCTTGGTAGACAACACATTTTGGGGTCTCAACCTCCCCTTCAGAAAAGTCCTTTTCCAGACTCTAAATGTGATTTTGGGTCTGAGTCTTTGACGATTTTTGTTGAGGTTCTGCTTCTTTTGAAGTGTCCACATCTCTTTTTCATCTTTCCTCCTAAAAGGATGTCTGTCACAGCAGGCAAGACTCTGAAGTTGATTGGCCAATAACACAATTCATGGAGGTGACCAGAGTTCACACCTGGATGTCCGCCACAGTGATATATGCATCAAAAGGTTAATCCCAGGCTCCCAGCCCTACTCTTCATGATTCCCTTATGAGCCCCATCTCCTTTTCTGAGATGAGCCTAGGCCCCTTCCTTGTGGTCTACCACTGAATCAAAGATCAGCCTTTTGAAGTACCAAGGGAGTATCTTTTTCTAGTGTGCGTCCCACTCAGCTCTCAGGAATGCAGCAACACAGAACTCTGTCTTGGGGAGATTCCTCTCCTCCTCATGTCTTCACCAGGCAGGCCTGGGCTTCCCACAATGGAACCCAGGGTCCTCCATGTAATGTACTATTGCAGGCACCCTTACCCAGTGTAAATTCACGGTACACTTACTGTCCAGCACTGTTATCTCAAATCATTGTACCACCACAAGTGCAGATGCATTCAGTACACACATTCAGCCTGTGCGCACTATTCCACACTGATGCTTCTGTATACTGTACCAGGGAGAGCTATTTACAAACATACTGAAGGCACACACACTCACCAAGTGCAGGCTGCACAACATTTCACCCTTCATGTATTGTACTTCACATAAGCACACATACACCCAGCACATGCTCCCATTACGCATGCACTGCACTAAATCTCTCTTGTTCTGTATTCCAAACAGGCACACATACACTCAGTGCATGCATTAACCAAGCATAGACTGCACAGTACCTCTTTATCCCTGTACTGTACCCTTCCCAGGCTCACATATAACCAGTGCAGTCACTACTCTGGGGCTGGGCAGCACTCCACATCTACATGATGTAGGCCAAGGGTGAGTTAAGCATACAGCAGCGGAACATTTAAAAAGGTAAGTGATCCAGTAGGCCTCACTCCTGTGACACAGGGTAAAAAGGGCCTGTTCACTACTACTGATGGCTACATGGTATGCTGCCACCACTATGGTTGTGCTGCTGAACTCCTGGTGAAGGCTATAGCTTTCCACCACTATGAGGGTAGCACTTAGGGAGCCACTCCCAGTCCAACAAGACCACAATCCATAAGACGGGCCTCCGTCATGGTGCACACGCATGATCATGTTTGCATATGACAAGAAACCAGCATTAGTGATCCAGACAACAGTACACTTTGGCACTCAGGGCAGGGGTACACATCTCTAACCATGCAGAGGACTTCTCCATCTCAACGGATGCCTCTCCTAGATCAGAACACCTCGAACAAACACCTGACCTAACCAACTTTGGAATAACATCTCACTCTCCCTAAGAACTAATACCAATCTGTCGAACTTTAAGAAGAACCTAAAAACCTGGCTTTACCCCTAGAAATAGAAGACTAACTGAAACTGACTTACCAACTCCTGCAATAGTGATCTCTCTTCTTTACTGATAAGTTACTAGCGCCAAGATGCCCGTTGGGTGATAGTTGCGCTTTTTCAAATGTATAATAATAAAAACCTGGAAAGGTTGGGTGGCCAGATCAGCAAAACCAGTGGGAAAGTCCATAAGCATTCCTGTGGCTCACTCCAGCTCTGAGTTCCACTACAAAGTCTAATCCTTGCAAAGAAATAGACCATCTCAACAGCTTGGGATTCTCTCTCTACAAAGCCATCAACCACTTCAGTGGCTTATGATCTGTTTGCACCACAAACTTAGTGCCAAACAAATAGTGGCAGAACTTACTCGAGGCCCACACTATGGCAAAGCACTCCTCAATAGCCACCCAGTTCTGTTCTCTGAGTAGTAATCTCCTACTAATAAAGGCTAGTGGATGCTTGCTACCGTTGTCATCCAGTTGAACTATCATCGCGCCAACTCTTTTGTCAGAGGTATCCTTCTGTACAATGCAAGGCTGACTGTAGTCAGGCACTTTCAGTTTCGGTCTGGATCACTGACACAATATTGTGGTGATCAATATCGTTGACAAAAAAATTTGTGTCAAATATTATTTATCATAATACTGTGCTCCTATACTTACAATGGTGAGTACAAAAATATTGGAAAAAATATCAGTGACACTAATATCGTCAACAAATAGACATAAATATCGATTTTTGAATATAAATAGTTTAAAGTAGTAAATGTTAAATATTTTATTACAGTTACGGTCAAATGGAAGGTCCTGAGCCCATTCGTGAAGCCGATCCAGGCATTCATAATCATGCTGGAAGCTGTCACGTAAGTCCCCCAAAAACAATCCAAGAACTCGAACTGTTTTTTGACTTCGTCGTGCTAGTCAAAATCATCGAACGAGGCGCAGGAACGATCTTCCCACTCTATGCTCTGCTGCCTGTCTCCGGATCAGTTCTGCGCCTTCCCGAATTTCCTGGAGGCGGAGCGACTCCGCCCAGCTACGTATGTTTTATGAGGCCATGCACCTTATTTTTGGGCAGGCTGACCCCTCTGGGCCCCATGGGTTCTGAGGTTGTGACATTGCTGGAATTCCCTGGTGAGTAAGCCCTCTACAGCAGTCGGACCCCCAGGATCTGGTGCTGGATCCGGACTGGCTTGTTTCCGTGACCTTCAACAGGGCCATTCCATTGACATTGCTCACAGCATGCCGATGCCCCATGGTGGGGATGACCTCATCATACCCTACTCCGATATGGAGCCGCATCGGCGTCGTCCGACATAGACTCCGGCGCCTGCAAGAACTCAACCTTCTGAGTCGGAGCCAGGGCCTTCTTTTTTACAACAGGGGCCTGTGAGCAGTATGATTGGGTAGGATACTTATGGCTACCAGAACTCCTTCGAAGAGCCAAAGGACAACAGGTATGAGGAACTGGTGGATGCCAGTGGTCTGGATACCTTACCAGACACTGGCTTATTCTTTGTGTGGCTATGGAGGAAGGGATTACCTTTTCCATGGTGGTGAGGTGGATGGATGAGGTCCTGGACTTTACGCTGCCCTCCGTGGCAGTCAAGAGGAACATCTTGACAGAGGTGCTTCAGCCAGGAGTTGCCCCCACAGAAACTCTCCTCCCTTTTAATGAAGCCCTCACAGGTGTCCTGCTCTGGGCCTGTGCCCAGCCTTACACAGGGGCTCTTGTGTAGAAGACAACTGCCCGCAGCCATCGCCAGCTTTCCTCACCCAGCACCCCTACCCAGAGAGTCTGACTGTCTAGGGCTCTACCTCCAAAGTCAACCCTGGGACGTACCACACCACCAGATTCGCTTGTGCAAGTACTACCCATGGTCTCGGAGTAGGCCCGAGCCATACTGACACTGGCTGTTGCTGATGGCAGGGTTACAATTTGCTGCAGAGTGGATACGACCAACTTGCTAGGAGAGCGATTGTGAAGTCAGTAGTACTTGGACACCACAGATGGCTGAGATCTACTGGCTTTTCGGGGGATGTCCAGGCATCCCTTATGGACATGCTCTTCGATGGCACTCTTCTCTTTGGTGATAAGGCAGATTTCATCCTGCAGCGCTTAAAGGACAGCTGGGACACTAACCAGTCGCTGGGCCTCTCCATGTCCCCACGTCAGCCCCATTCTGCCTTTCAACCCTTCCATGGCTATGGTAGCGGCTACCAGCCACGTATACCTCGCCCAACCACCAAGGCCAACAGGCGCCCCAGTCCTTTCATGGCACCCTCAAGCCTGTTTGGACACACAGCCAGAGGTCTACCCAGACCGCCACACCCCTGGGAGCTGCAGACTCAAAACCCCTTTAGTTTTCTCTGTTACCATAATGAGCATCCAGTTGGTGGCAGGGTCCAACATCACCTGTCCCGCTGGCAGTCCATAACATCGGGCCAGTGGGTGCCTCAAATTGTTCAGCAGGGTTACTCCATCCCTTTCTTTATAGCCCCGCCGCGCGTGCCACCATCCCTAGACCAGCTGATGGAGGACCACCTCCCCCTGCTTCATCAGAAAGTGCAGGCTGTTTGGGCCAAAGGAGCCATCGAGAGGGTGCCAGCCTCAGAATTAGGTCAGGGTTGCTGTTCCCGCTACTTTCTAGTGTCCAAAAAGACAGATGCCTCTGCCCTATTTTAGAACTGCAGCCCCTCAGCTTCTCTTTGAAGAAGGAGACATTCAAGATGCACATGTAGGCTCAGGTTCTGTCTGCCCTGACATTCAAGACTGGATGGCAGCGCTGGACTTGCAGAACGCCTACTTTCATATACCCGTCCTGCCTTCCCCAAGGTTCCCGGTAGGCGACAATAATTTTCAGTTTGCTGTGCTCACTTTTGACCTCACCAGCTCCCTTCGGGTGTTCACCAAGGAGATAGTGGTGGTTGCAGCACATCTGCAGAGGTCACGGGTTCCAATCATCCCCCAACCTCGACGACTGGCTACTGAAGGCAGGTTCGTCCCAGGCAGTTGTCTCTAACCTCCATATTACAGCGGAGCTCCTGCATTCACTGGGTTTTACTATCAACGTGCCAAAGTCACACCTGACTCCGTATCAGACGATCCCTTTCATCAGAGCTATTCTGGCACAGTTCAGTTTTGGGCCTATCCATGGGAGTGGTAAGTCCAGGATATTCAGGCTAAGAATGCGATTTTTCAGCCTCTATCCTGGATTTCAGTGAGACTGCCTCTGAGGCTGCAGGGCCTCATTGCCTCCAGCATCCTTCTGGTGACAGATGCCCATTGGCATATGTGGGCTCTGCAGTGGGCGCAGCATCCGGGGAATCTCTGACCTAGCCCAGATATTGGAGGAAACTGCCAAAAATACGTAGTGGTGTCGGATGAACTGCGATTAGGTTTAGATCAGAGGACTCTAGTCTCCGGCAGAGTCTAGGCTCCACGTCAACCTGTTGACGTGGAGAGCGATTCACCTGGCATTGATAGCCTTTCTTTCTTCCAGCAAGGGAAGGCTGTTTCAGGGGTTCATGGACAACACCACCGCCATGTGGTACTGCAACAAACAGGGCGGGGTGGGGTTGTTGCCCCTGTCAGGATGCTCTACATCTCTGGGCATAGCTGTAATGTCTGGATATATTCTTCTTTACGGATCATGAATGGTGTCTCCATCCAGAGGTGGTGCAAGGTTTCTTCAGCGATTGAGGTGAACCTTGGTTAGATCTATTCACCACAGCTAAGGGCCCACAATGTCAGCACTTCTGCGCCAAACCTGTGCACACTCTGCCTTCATGCATGGAGATTGAGCAGCAGCGATTGACAGTTTTTGGCCTCCCTGCAGAAGTCTGCAATATCATTCTATCAGCTTGGCATCCCTCAACCCAATGATGACAAGTCTGGGCTAGGTCATTTCCAAGCCTCTCGGTCTGCATAGTTCACAGACAGTTAATTCTTTTTTTTTTTTTTTTTTAATAGGTTGTCCCTGGGCTTGGCGCCCGTTCCGAATTTCCAGATGGAGCAGCCGATTAGAGGGACAGTGAGGCAGTTTAGCAGGTAATCTGCCAAGGTATAAACTCTTATTTAACTGCAGTGGGTTTTTTGGACTTTTTTTGTTTGTTTTACTTTTGGTTGTTTGCATCTGTATTTACATGTTTTGAGACCTGTATGAAAGTCTGGTGTGAGTGCAATGGCATTGACAGATATAATAGTAAACATTTTTGCAGCACACAGTAATCTAGTAATCAAGGTTATGCTTAAGATTTTAGGTTGTGTTGTAATGTATTGTAATTACATTTATATAACGATTCTTACCCATAACATGGCGCCAAACTAAACAATGTGTTATAAAACAGTATGTTGTCTCTGTGTTTTTCCTACTGTAGATTAGACAATTGACCCAGAAGCACCTTATGTATCAATGCTTCAAGTCGAGTTACACTTAATCAACCAGAATGCAACAACTGGGGACAAATGAATCAACACTTTGAATCACTTTCGCATAAACCCGGCGCAAACCGGTGCAAAGTGTTGATTTTAAGATATATTTTGACCTAGAAAGTAGCCACAAATAAACTCAAAGTAGCGCTTTGCGCTAACTTGCGTCAAGCGGAGGCACCATGGGTGGATGCATGGAAACGCCCATGTACATGTTTTGACTTCAATACCATCTGCTAACATTGGTAGACAGGGATTTGTACAAAAATGTGTGTTTCCTTGTGGCAGGTGTAACGTTAGAGAAAATGTGTGTTCTCATAACTTTTCTAGTTTCGCATGTGTGCTGTACTTTACAGCACACATGTAAAGTTAAAAAGTGTTAAACTATGTCAAAGCGTAGTAATTTTTACAAGAAGGATTCCCTTCCAGTCAAAACCAATGCTTGACAAAAAAATCGCACCCCTGCTTTGTGGTGCAAGGATATGTGCGTTCGCACAAAGCAGCTTGAAGTGTGCCAGGGAGAAAGATATGGCGCTGTACTGCTCTCCCCCTTTCACTCAACAAAGTGCACCAACTCTGCTTCCTGCCCTGCAGTGTGTGAATTCTTTGTAAATTTGCCCCCCTCGTGACAACTGGAACTGTGCATTGATTATTAATTACTTAAGTAGCCAGTTAAAGGGGACCCAGAGGCATGGAGGGGAAAGTGTTATGATTAACAAATATTACTAGTACCCACCTTTAAGGTGCAAATTTTACTCACTGTGGAAGGATGACCGTATTTACCAGGATTTGAACAGGAGACCTTCAGATCATGGTATAGTTCAATAAGCTCACTGAGCCAGCCTCCTGAGTGACAAATAGACTTGATTTTAGGGTCATTTTAGGAAAGCACTGCACATCAAAAGAGCAAGCATCTTATTGTGTGTGCATCGCAATCACCCTCTCCTAAACTAAGTTCAAACAAGAAAATTATGTGTGATGATCTTGGCTACTGCAGGGACGGCATGGTGAACTACCTAGCTTGCAAGACACAGGGACGTAAAGATGATGATCAGAAAAGGAAGGTTTGGGCTACCCTGTAAAACGTCTCATCTTTTTATGCCAGCAACGTGCCTCATTTTTTGCAACAGAGTTGGATATTTCTGTTAAGCGAAATGATGGGGTTTGTAAAATGTGGTCTATATCAGACTAATAAATTACGCCAGTTCAGCTTCAATATTGCATTTCTAATTGCCAATTTCTTTTGGTGCAGAGTTTATAATAATAATGCATATGCATATGCACATGCAGACCTTCGAAATAAGGCTGGTCGTTATTGAATACACAATATTTGACTCTACACTGCCTAACTCTGCCCCATTGCTGCCCTGTTACCTGTACCACCCCCTTTAGCCCCACCTTGCAGTCTCCCTACTTTAGCGTTCCCGGAGTTATTGTTTTCCAACTCCATCACTTCCAGCGACTGACAATTCAGCAACTGTAAATGTAGGAGGAAGAGTGACACTCGAAGCTGCAATGTCAGCGCAGTAACTTTGCAGATGCCTTGATTTGCTTTTTAGATTTCGCCTGCACAGTGCAATGTGCAGGGGAAATCTTGCCAATACTTGCCTGAACTTACCATTCGTTGATTCAGTTGCTCTAATTTATGTGCTTCTGATTTGCCAGCACGTCGCCTGCATGTCGTCTGCTTTTACTTCCTGCTCTGCTTTGCTGTCCAAGCCGTGGCGTGGAGCTTGGACCAAGTACAGCTTCCGGTCACTGGCCAGTGTCCTTCCCCTGGATACTCACTTTGAAGGTACTTTTTTTTTTTTCATTTCCGAACAAGCACTCCATATGAGTGCATTTGCAGGCCGTCTTCCCCCACTCTTTACCAACACACAGCGCTTTCGATATGCACACCCTCTTTTATGAAATAATTATCACAACAAAGTTAATCCTTTCAAACTGTTTTAACCAAGGCAAACATGACAAACAAGAATTAAAATTACTAATTTAAACGAGTCTTGGAAAAGTGTGTGCACTCGCAAACTGCCTGCAGTTCTTGCACAATAATTTTTTAGGTCGAGCATTCGAGACCTCTTGTATATACTTTAGTATATACTTATATATTAGTATATACTTATATGTGTATGTACTTTGTGGGCTCTGGAGATCAGCCCTAGAACTTGTCTGCTTCCGCTTAGGGACTTTTTTTCTGTTCAACTGCCTCTATTTAACTGTCTTAATAAAAAAGGACCAGTAGAGGTCAGTAAAATACCAGAATCACTTTAGCATTCTCTAGATTCCAGTCCGTAGAAATTGTCTTCCACATGCACCCATAGTCAATAATATTTTTTCAAATCTTGTATTTTCAGTGATATGACCACCGAAGGCCCTGATTTTATATTAAAAACAGAGCTTTGGACTATACCATTTCCTGCTGAAAGGCAATATTTCTCTCCATGTGTTCCCATACCTGGCGTGTCACGCAGTTTGGTGCTTACTTTCCACCATGTTACAGAACAGTAGATGTTTCAGCACCCAGGCTAATGTGCTGCATAGCTAAATACATATAAGGTCCCAAAGGTGAGACGGATTGCATTGCAAATGCTTGTTTAAGACAGAGGCGGCTCAGGGCAGCGCTTAAACCCCCACTTGCTTTCCCACTCCCACGTCATGACGCTCGGCCCTTCATGAATTTCCAGAGGATGATTGCAGCCCGTACTGCTGTTTAGAGGGCTCCTTGCCATACTGAGTGTGTTATAATGTTACGTTGAATAATGGCTCCTTAATTAGCGTTTTTTTTTTTTAATAAAGAAAGACTATTGGACTTTAAATTCACTATTATTGATATGGGTGGGGAGGGGCTATTTCTGACACAGAAAATTCTTTTTATTAGATGGGTTTTATGTTGTGATTTACATCTATGTTTTATGTGGTTCAATTTATACCAATTTATGGTGTACTACGTTGTTCGGGGATGGTTATTTTGGTAAATTTAAGTTTAATTTGCCTTTCGGTACGATAAAGTATTGGCGTTTACCCCGTTCGTCCATGAAGTTTCTTTGTGCTTCATTTGCGTTCAGACGCAGTGCAGGTGTTACTTAAACATTCTGACAGAGACTGGCTTTTTTCATGTTCGTTTATGGAAGAGCGCTCAAAGGACTGTATCACTTTAGGGTGTGGGGAGGAGTAAATCTCAGTTTGATTTTTTTTTGGGGGAATGGGAACTGTAACTCTTAATGTAAAAACCATTTTGCCATGGAATACATGTAGCAGTAATTACTTGGTATCTAGCCCCACAGCTACCATTTGTTTGCAGGTCGCTTCACTTTTAAACAAGCATTGGCAAAGCCAATAGATTTCGCATCTGTAGACTGTAGAAAACAAATAACCGCGCGGGCTCCATGGCGAGTCTAATCTGCATTGAAGGCATGTTTTTTAGGGGCCCTGGGGCCGGGAAACTTACTGGAGCAACAGAGGAGCAGGCGAAGGGGAAGCAATGGGGGGACGTTTGGGGAAACTGTGGTGGCAGCACATAAGAGAGATCAAGGAGCGCTTAATAATGTTAAGACCTGCAGTAGCACGGAGAGACAGGGAGGGTGGGAGGCAGTATGCAGCAGCACAGACAGATGATTCACGAAACAGCACGGAGGGACGGGGAGGGCAGGGAGAGACGTACACGAAAGAGCATGGAGGGATTGGGAGTGTGCGCTTAACAGTATGGAGGGATTCAAGGCTTAATTTGTAAACCAATAAGTGCCAGGGCTCTCGTTGGGAGGCCACTGCAGCTTGCCCCACACACTGCCCCTGCCAGCTGGCAATGGCAGTACAAACACAGCTACTAACCATCACACACAGCTATTGTTGTGCTAATACCTAAATTAGCCAGACAGTGCCACCATGTGGCAGACTGTGACAAGCCCCGGTGCTGGCAATTTGGTGCCGGTGCTGAGCACCCGAAACCACCAGCTCAAATTAAGCACTAGAGGGATTGGGAGTGTGCGCTAAACAGCATGGAGGGATTGGGAGCGTGCGCTAAACAGCGTAGAGGGATTGGGAGTGTGCGCTAAACAGCACGGAGGGATTGGGAGTGTGCGCTAAACAGCACGGAGGGATGGGGAGGCAGCACTCAACATTCATGTTTGTTCTATAATATACTTTAATATAATTGATTTTTATAACTGCGTTACCAAAAGCCAGGTTAACTGGTACATGGTGCCACAGTTCGGCAACCAAGCCAAGAGCCGCGAAGCACGGGTTGGGATAACATATTTTAATGTCAGTTTCATTACCGCACTAAACTATACGGTCTGGCATTATGAAGCTCCTCTCTGAGCAAATTGCTCGAGGCGCTTTAGTTTGCGCTCAGCCGTGCCCCTGGCAGTGTGAGCCAGGCTGAGGGTCCGGGAGAGGTGTCTGGTTGCCATGGATACTAGTCATCTCAACCCGGGCCTGGATTGATTACTTTCTAGCTGCCTCCTTTACATCCGACCTCGGCGGCTACCATTTCAGGTGAAGGAGGTGACCATGGTCATACCTTCTCCATTAATAGTGTGAAAGCTTCAATGTTTCGGATGTGGCCTAACAGCTAGTGCGGTCGCCTTTGGGACTGGGGAACCGGGTACGAGTCTCGGCAGGGACGCTCAACAACCTGTGATTCTGGACAAATCACTAAATCTCCCCATGCCTAACAAAAATTAATGTGTCTGTCTGTAACGCAACTGGTGCTCATGTAAAGCGCTCTGTTACCTTCGGGTCAAGTTCGCTCTATATAACACTATGGAAAAAAACATGTTGGCCTAAAAAAACAGACACCTGTGTGCATTGCCTTTATGAAAAAGCCTGCACCACACCTGAACTGATAGCTCACTTTCTTGTGCTTGATGAAATGGGTATATAAAAGAGCAGGTACTTGTTTGCAACTGAGGATTCACTGCCATTAACAGGATAGGTTCACTTCGGCAGCCTAGCTGCCTGCATATTGTCATTAGCATAATGAAAGACTGAGCAAAAAACACTGTAACATTCTACATGCATGCATTTCAGTTTGCATGTAGCTCCTGGATGCAAGTTCAGTACTCACTGAGCTGTTTTACAATGGTTATAACTTGTGACCTGCAGATAACTGAAAAATATCTTTAGCAAAAGCAGTAACCCTCTGAGCTGGCTGGCTCAATGAAGTTGAAATCTGTGACCTGCATGTTAAATGTTGTGCCATTGCTAGCCACTTATGTTTGTTTCGTGCATCACACTGTGTTAGACTGAAAATATGTCTGGCTGACTTCTTTTAGCATTATGCGAGTTAAGTTAGCATTTGCGGCACCATTTTGTATTCAGCCGCCATTTTGTGCCATGATCGAAATTAAGCTTCTGTCTCATACTGTCTGCCTCAGCAGAAAACAGCCTCGATTGTTTCTTTATTATTCAAGGTTGAGCTTTGCTGCACTAATGAATAGCTCGTTCTGTTTTCGTATGCCTTTCCTTGTAGGTAGCCCCTGCTCCCACTCTCAGAGAGACGGGCTCGGGCTGAGTAACCTTGAAGCTAAGATAGTGTGTTCCTGGTCTCAGGATGGTAGCTCATTCTGAACCTGATCCAACTGGAAATTTCCAGCCTGGGCGGGTCCTGTTGGGTATTGGAAATTTATAATATCTGATGTTATGTTGGTGAGGGTCAGTCCCTCAGCAGCTATCTAAGGAGTCTGGTCAGACCGGACTCTACTCGAGCGCATACTAATAAAATACTTTTGTTTGTATTCTCTACTGTCTGACCGACTCTTCATTCGTATGGAAGGCTGAGAGGTGGTCACGAGTGACCCGGGTGGCCTTAATCGGGTCACTTCCTTCAACTGTGTTCCTCTCACTTTGAGTTAGAGAAATAAAAGTTAACTAGTTCCCTCGAAGACAGCCCCTGCATTTGACCTCGGTTTTTGAATGCCCAGCAAACATGATGAGATAAAAACAAGATTTACAGGCCTGTTTATTACAGAAAACGAGTTTGTGGAAGAATACGGTAAACATAGCTTTCACATGCGGAGGTACGAACTCAAGCTGGACAGCCTAAAGCGAATAAAACTGGCAAATGAAAAGCCAGAAATTGTGAGTTACAAACCACAAAGCCAATGGCAAGCGACGGGCAGAATGCATTCCCAGGTCAACTTTCTGCAACTCCAAAGATGTTTCTCGTATAACAGACAGCTGCGCTGTCTGGTAGGCTGCAACCTAAAAAGGCACCAGAGACGCTAACTAATTGCATGTGTGGCAGAGCCAAACGGGGCAATAGCACTGTGGCAGTGTGGATTTAAAGGGACTGGGGGCTCACCACACGAGGCAAGCCCAGAGAAGAAAATGGTTGAGACATTGTTCAACCCACTTACCCCCCACTCATGCCTGGAATAAAGCACAAAACCACTGTCGGGTTGAAGCATCAGAGGACGTTAAGCTTCACGGTCAGGAGCTAGATGAAATGCCCCCTAACTCCGACAATGGATGGGGTGGTGATGGACATAGATGCTCACCTTGGTTTGCCTTACAGCAGGGCTAGTTAACTGTGCAAGAGTAAGTGGGGTTCTAGGTACAAGAAACAAGACACTCGTAGCTCAGGCCCCCCGATGGCCAGCAACACGGTTGGACAATGGGCAGCGCACTTTGCGTGCATGATCGCAGCGCCAGGATTGGAGGGAGCGGCCTTTCTCGTCGCTCCCAAGGGCACTGGAGCCCTCTGCGGTCTCTAACCCAGCTGTCTTAAGACAGCTGGGTTAGTGAGGTTTAAACTGCGCATGTCTGGCTGGCCGTCACAAGATGGGCGGCTGAAAAGACATGTGCAGTTTAAACCTAAGTGCCCTGCCTATCACTGCTTTCTGCTGCTGCCTCACTGGCAGCAGAAACCAGAAAGCTCCGCTCCATCCTGACACTCAGCTCAGGTCGGGTTTGGAAAAATAAAATGGTAATAAATGAAGTTTATTACCATTTTATTTTTCCATATCTGGGGGCAATTTGGTTAGTGGGGCAACAGTCCTCCCCCTTAATGGAGGAGCCGCCACTGCGTTAATTGTTCAGCCTCTCTTCACTATCCACAGCACGAACACCACCCAGCAGGAGCAGACTTTCTAGTTAGAGCAGTGAATCAGTAGGCTTAGCTGTATTGCTTTCTCATGGTCATCTCTGACTGTCTATTTAAACAAGCATTGGTAAAGCCAGTAGGTTTCGCCTCTGCAAAATCTATTGGTTTTGTCAGTGTTTCTTTAGGCATGTGGCACAGCAGCATGTCTTAACGTTTTTTTTTAAAAGGGCTGTGATGGGCCCAGCGTTGATTGCTTCATAGCGCTTTTATTTTTTACTTTAAGACATGTGCTGCTGTGTAACATGTCTAAAAAAAATTGTCAAAACCAATAGATTGCACAGATGCGAAATCTATTGGCTTTGCCAATGCTTGTTTAAAAGTGAAGCGACCTGCAAACAAATGGTAGCTGTGGGGCTAGATACCAAGTAATTACTGCTACATGTATTCCATGGCAAAATGGTTTTTACATTAAGAGTTACAGTTCGCATTCCCCCAAAAAAAAAATCAAACTGAGATTTACTCCTCCCCACACCCTAAAGTGATACAGTCCTTTGAGCGCTCTTCCATAAACGAACATGAAAAAAGCCAGTCTCTGTCAGAATGTTTAAGTAACACCTGCACTGGGTCTGAACGCAAATGAAGCACAAAGAAACTTCACGGACGAACGGGGTAAACGCCAATCCTTTATCGTACCGAAAGGCAAATTAAACTTAAATTTACCAAAATAACCATCCCCGAACAACGTAGTACACCATAAATTGGTATAAATTGAACCACATAAAACATAGATGTAAATCACAACATAAAACCCATCTAATAAAAAGAATTTTCTGTGTCAGAAATAGCCCCTCTCCACCCATATCAATAATAGTGAATTTAAAGTCCAATAGTCTTTCTTTATAAAAAAAAACCGCTAATTAAGGAGCCATTATTCAACGTAACATTCTAACACACTCAGTATGGCAAGGAGCCCTCTAAACAGCAGTACGGGCTGCAATCATCCTCTGGAAATTCATGAAGGCCGAGCGTCATGACGTGGGAGTGGGAAAGCAAGTGGGGGTTTAAGCGCTGCCCTGAGCCGCCTCTGTCTTAAACAAGCATTTGCAATGCAATCGGTCTCACCTTTGGGACCTTATATGTATTTAGCTATGCAGCACATTAGCCTGGGTGCTGAAACATCTACTGTTCTTTAACATGGTGGAAAGTAAGCACCAAACTGCGTGACACGCCAGGTATGGGAACACATGGAGAGAAATATTGCCTTTCAGCAGGAAATGGTATAGTCCAAAGCTCTGTTTTTAATATAAAATCAGGGCCTTCGGTGGTCATATCACTGAAAATACAAGATTTGAAAAAAATATTATTGACTATGGGTGCATGTGGAAGACAATTTCTACGGACTGGAATCTAGAGAATGCTAAAGTGATTCTGGTATTTTACTGACCTCTACTGGTCCTTTTTTATTAAGACAGTTAAATAGAGGCAGTTGAACAGAAAAAAAAGTCCCTAAGCGGAAGCAGACAAGTTCTAGGGCTGATCTCCAGAGCCCACAAAGTACATACACATATAAGTATATACTAATATATAAGTATATACTAAAGTATATACAAGAGGTCTCGAATGCTCGACCTAAAAAATGATTGTGCAAGAACTGCAGGCAGTTTGCGAGTGCACACACTTTTCCAAGACTCGTTTAAATTAGTAATTTTAATTCTTGTTTGACATGTTTGCCTTGGTTAAAACAGTTTGAAAGGATTAACTTTGTTGTGATAATTATTTCATAAAAGAGGGTGTGCATATCGAAAGCGCTGTGTGTTGGTAAAGAGTGGGGGAAGACGGCCTGCAAATGCACTCATATTGTTCGGAAATGAAATAAAAGAAAGTACCTTCAAAGTGAGTATCCAGGGGAAGGACACTGGCCAGTGACCGGAAGCTGTACTTGGTCCAAGCTCCACGCCACGGCTTGGACAGCAAAGCAGAGCAGGAAGTAAAAGCAGACGACATGCAGGCGACGTGCTGGCAAATCAGAAGCACATAAATTAGAGCAACTGAATCAACGAATGGTAAGTTCAGGCAAGTATTGGCAAGATTTCCCCTGCACATTGCACTGTGCAGGCGAAATCTAAAAAGGAAATCAAGGCATCTGCAAAGTTACTGCGCTGACATTGCAGCTTCGAGTGTCACTCTTTCTCCTACATTTACAGTCGCTGAATTGTCAGTCGCTGGAAGTGATGGAGTTGGAAAACAATAACTCCGGGAACGCTAAAGTAGGGAGACTGCAAGGTGGGGCTAAAGGGGGTGGTACAGGTAACAGGGCAGCAATGGGGCAGAGTTAGGCAGTGTAGAGTCAAATATTGTGTATTCAATAACGACCAGCCTTATTTCGAAGGTCTGCATGTGCATGTGCATATGCATTATTATTATAAACTCTGCACCAAAAGAAATTGGCAATTAGAAATGCAATATTGAAGCTGAACTGGCGTAATTTATTAGTCTGATATAGACCACATTTTACAAACCCCATCATTTCGCTTAACAGAAATATCCAACTCTGTTGCAAAAAAAATGAGGCACGTTGCTGGCATAAAAAGATGAGACGTTTTACAGGGTAGCCCAAACCTTCCTTTTCTGATCATCATCTTTGCGTCCCTGTGTCTTGCAAGCTAGGTAGTTCACCATGCCGTCCCTGCAGTAGCCAAGATCATCACACATAATTTTCTTGTTTGAACTTAGTTTAGGAGAGGGTGATTGCGATGCACACACAATAAGTTGCTTGCTCTTTTGATGTGCAGTGCTTTCCTAAAATGACCCTAAAATCAAGTCTATTTGTCACTCAGGAGGCTGGCTCAGTGAGCTTATTGAACTATACCATGATCTGAAGGTCTCCTGTTCAAATCCTGGTAAATACGGTCATCCTTCCACAGTGAGTAAAATTTGCACCTTAAAGGTGGGTACTAGTAATATTTGTTAATCATAACACTTTCCCCTCCATGCCTCTGGGTCCCCTTTAACTGGCTACTTAAGTAATTAATAATCAATGCACAGTTCCAGTTGTCACGAGGGGGGCAAATTTACAAAGAATTCACACACGGCAGGGCAGGAAGCAGAGTTGGTGCACTTTGTTGAGTGAAAGGGGGAGAGCAGTACAGCGCCATATCTTTCTCCCTGGCACACTTCAAGCTGCTTTGTGCGAACGCACATATCCTTGCACCACAAAGCAGGGGTGCGATTTTTTTGTCAAGAATTGGTTTTGACTGGAAGGGAATCCTTCTTGTAAAAATTACTACGCTTTGACATAGTTTAACACTTTTTTAACTTTACATGTGTGCTGTAAAGTACAGCACACATGCGAAACTAGAAAAGTTATGAGAACACACATTTTTCTCTAACGTTACACCTGCCACAAGGAAACACACATTTTTTGTACAAATCCCTGTCTACCAATGTTAGCAGATGGTATTGAAGTCAAAACATGTACATGGGCGTTTCCATGCATCCACCCATGGTGCCTCCGCTTGACGCAAGTTAGCGCAAAGCGCTACTTTGAGTTTATTTGTGGCTACTTTCTAGGTCAAAATATATCTTAAAATCAACACTTTGCACCGGTTTGCGCCGGGTTTATGCGAAAGTGATTCAAAGTGTTGATTCATTTGTCCCCAGTTGTTGCATTCTGGTTGATTAAGTGTAACTCGACTTGAAGCATTGATACATAAGGTGCTTCTGGGTCAATTGTCTAATCTACAGTAGGAAAAACACAGAGACAACATACTGTTTTATAACACATTGTTTAGTTTGGCGCCATGTTATGGGTAAGAATCGTTATATAAATGTAATTACAATACATTACAACACAACCTAAAATCTTAAGCATAACCTTGATTACTAGATTACTGTGTGCTGCAAAAATGTTTACTATTATATCTGTCAATGCCATTGCACTCACACCAGACTTTCATACAGGTCTCAAAACATGTAAATACAGATGCAAACAACCAAAAGTAAAACAAACAAAAAAGTCCAAAAACCCACTGCAGTTAAATAAGAGTTTATACCTTGGCAGATTACCTGCTAAACTGCCTCACTGTCCCTCTAATCGGCTGCTCCATCTGGAAATTCGGAACGGGCGCCAAGCCCAGGGACAACCTATTAAAAAAAAAAAAAAAGAATTAACTGTCTGTGAACTATGCAGACCGAGAGGCTTGGAAATGACCTAGCCCAGACTTGTCAACATTGGGTTGAGGGATGCCAAGCTGATAGAATGATATTGCAGACTTCTGCAGGGAGGCCAAAAACTGTCAATCGCTGCTGCTCAATCTCCATGCATGAAGGCAGAGTGTGCACAGGTTTGGCGCAGAAGTGCTGACATTGTGGGCCCTTAGCTGTGGTGAATAGATCTAACCAAGGTTCACCTCAATCGCTGAAGAAACCTTGCACCACCTCTGGATGGAGACACCATTCATGATCCGTAAAGAAGAATATATCCAGACATTACAGATATGCCCAGAGATGTAGAGCATCCTGACAGGGGCAACAACCCCACCCCGCCCTGTTTGTTGCAGTACCACATGGCGGTGGTGTTGTCCATGAACCCCTGAAACAGCTTTCCCTTGTTGGAAGAAAGAAAGGCTATCAATGCCAGGCGAATCGCTCTCCACGTCAACAGGTTGATGTGGAGCCTAGACTCTGCCGGAGACTAGAGTCCTCTGATCTAAACCTAATCGCAGTTTATCCGACACCACTACATATTTTTGGCAGTTTCCTCCAATATCTGGGCTAGGTCAGAGATTCCCCGGATGCTGCGCCCACTGCAGAGCCCACATATGCCAATGGGCATCTGTCACCAGAAGGATGCTGGAGGCAATGAGGCCCTGCAGCCTCAGAGGCAGTCTCACTGAAATCCAGGATAGAGGCTGAAAAATCGCATTCTTAGCCTGAATATCCTGGACTTACCGCTCCCATGGATAGGCCCAAAACTGAACTGTGCCAGAATAGCTCTGATGAAAGGGATCGTCTGATACGGAGTCAGGTGTGACTTTGGCACGTTGATAGTAAAACCCAGTGAATGCAGGAGCTCCGCTGTAATATGGAGGTTGGAGACAACTGCCTGGGACGAACCTGCCTTCAGTAGCCAGTCATCGAGGTTGGGGGTGATTGGAACCCGTGACCTCTGCAGATGTGCTGCAACCACCACTATCTCCTTGGTGAACACCCGAAGGGAGCTGGTGAGGTCAAAAGTGAGCACAGCAAACTGAAAATTATTGTCGCCTACCGGGAACCTTGGGGAAGGCAGGACGGGTATATGAAAGTAGGCGTTCTGCAAGTCCAGCGCTGCCATCCAGTCTTGAATGTCAGGGCAGACAGAACCTGAGCCTACATGTGCATCTTGAATTTCTCCTTCTTCAAAGAGAAGCTGAGGGGCTGCAGTTCTAAAATAGGGCAGAGGCATCTGTCTTTTTGGACACTAGAAAGTAGCGGGAACAGCAACCCTGACCTAATTCTGAGGCTGGCACCCTCTCGATGGCTCCTTTGGCCCAAACAGCCTGCACTTTCTGATGAAGCAGGGGGAGGTGGTCCTCCATCAGCTGGTCTAGGGATGGTGGCACGCGCGGCGGGGCTATAAAGAAAGGGATGGAGTAACCCTGCTGAACAATTTGAGGCACCCACTGGCCCGATGTTATGGACTGCCAGTGGGACAGGTGATGTTGGACCCTGCCACCAACTGGATGCTCATTATGGTAACAGAGAAAACTAAAGGGGTTTTGAGGCTGCAGCTCCCAGGGGTGTGGCGGTCTGGGTAGACCTCTGGCTGTGTGTCCAAACAGGCTTGAGGGTGCCATGAAAGGACTGGGGCACCTGTTGGCCTTGGTGGTTGGGCGAGGTATACATGGCTGGTAGCCGCTACCATAGCCACGGAAGGGTTGAAAGGCAGAATGGGGCTGACGTGGGGACATGGAGAGGCCCAGCGACTGGTTAGTGTCCCAGCTGTCCTTTAAGCGCTGCAGGATGAAATCTGCCTTATCACCAAAGAGAAGAGTGCCATCGAAGAGCATGTCCATAAGGGATGCCTGGACATCCCCCGAAAAGCCAGTAGATCTCAGCCATCTGTGGTGTCCAAGTACTACTGACTTCACAATCGCTCTCCTAGCAAGTTGGTCGTATCCACTCTGCAGCAAATTGTAACCCTGCCATCAGCAACAGCCAGTGTCAGGTATGGCTCGGGCCTACTCCGAGACCATGGGTAGTACTTGCACAAGCTGAATCTGGTGGTGTGGTACGTCCCAGGGTTGACTTTGGAGGTAGAGCCCTAGACAGTCAGACTCTCTGGGTAGGGGTGCTGGGTGAGGAAAGCTGGCGATGGCTGCGGGCAGTTGTCTTCTACACAAGAGCCCCTGTGTAAGGCTGGGCACATGCCCAGAGCAGGACACCTGTGAGGGCTTCATTAAAAGGGAGGAGAGTTTCTGTGGGGGCAACTCCTGGCTGAAGCACCTCTGTCAAGATGTTCCTCTTGACTGCCACGGAGGGCAGCGTAAAGTCCAGGACCTCATCCATCCACCTCACCACCATGGAAAAGGTAATCCCTTCCTCCATAGCCACACAAAGAATAAGCCAGTGTCTGGTAAGGTATCCAGACCACTGGCATCCACCAGTATCTCATACCTGTTGTCCTTTGGCTCTTCGAAGGAGTTCTGGTAGCCATAAGTATCCTACCCAATCATACTGCTCACAGGCCTCTGTTGTAAAAAGAAGGCCCTGGCTCCGACTCAGAAGGTTGAGTTCTTGCAGGCGCCGGAGTCTATGTCGGGCGACGCCGATGCGGCTCCATATCGGAGTAGGGTATGATGAGGTCATCCCCACCATGGGGCATCGGCATGCTGTGAGCAATGTCAATGGAATGGCCCTGTTGAAGGTCACGGAAACAAGCCAGTCCGGATCCAGCACCAGATCCTGGGGGTCCGACTGCTGTAGAGGGCTTACTCACCAGGGAATTCCAGCAATGTCACAACCTCAGAACCCATGGGGCCCAGAGGGGTCAGCCTGCCCAAAAATAAGATGCATGGCCTCATAAAACGTATGTAGCTGGGCGGAGTCGCTCCGACACCAGGAAATTCGGGAAGGCGCAGAACTGATCCGGAGACAGGCAGCAGAGCATAGAGTGGGAAGATCGTTCCTGCGCCTCGTACGATGATTTTGACTAGCACGACGAAGTCAAAAAACAGTTCGAGTTCTTGGATTGTTTTTGGGGGACTTACGTGACAACTTCCAGCATGATTATGAATGCCTGGCTCGGCTTCACGAACGGGCTCAGGACCTTCCATTTGACCGTAACTGTAATAAAATATTTAACATTTACTACTTTAAACTATTTATATTCAAAAATCGATATTTATGTCTATTTGTTGACGATATTAGTGTCACTGATATTTTTTTCCAATATTTTTGTACTCACCATTGTAAGTATAGGAGCACAGTATTATGATAAATAATATTTGACACAAATTTTTTTGTCAACGATATTGATCACCACAATATTGTGTCAGTGATCCAGACCGAAACTGAAAGTGCCTGACTACAGTCAGCCTTGCATTGTACAGAAGGATACCTCTGACAAAAGAGTTGGCGCGATGATAGTTCAACTGGATGACAACGGTAGCAAGCATCCACTAGCCTTTATTAGTAGGAGATTACTACTCAGAGAACAGAACTGGGTGGCTATTGAGGAGTGCTTTGCCATAGTGTGGGCCTCGAGTAAGTTCTGCCACTATTTGTTTGGCACTAAGTTTGTGGTGCAAACAGATCATAAGCCACTGAAGTGGTTGATGGCTTTGTAGAGAGAGAATCCCAAGCTGTTGAGATGGTCTATTTCTTTGCAAGGATTAGACTTTGTAGTGGAACTCAGAGCTGGAGTTAGCCACAGGAATGCTTATGGACTTTCCCACTGGTTTTGCTGATCTGGCCACCCAACCTTTCCAGGTTTTTATTATTATACATTTGAAAAAGCGCAACTATCACCCAACGGGCATCTTGGCGCTAGTAACTTATCAGTAAAGAAGAGAGATCACTATTGCAGGAGTTGGTAAGTCAGTTTCAGTTAGTCTTCTATTTCTAGGGGTAGAGCCAGGTTTTTAGGTTCTTCTTAAAGTTCGACAGATTGGTATTAGTTCTTAGGGAGAGTGAGATGTTATTCCAAAGTTGGTTAGGTCAGGTGTTTGTTCGAGGTGTTCTGATCTAGGAGAGGCATCCGTTGAGATGGAGAAGTCCTCTGCATGGTTAGAGATGTGTACCCCTGCCCTGAGTGCCAAAGTGTACTGTTGTCTGGATCACTAATGCTGGTTTCTTGTCATAGGCAAACATGATCATGCGTGTGCACCATGACGGAGGCCCGTCTTATGGATTGCGGTCTTGTTGGACTGGCAGTGGCTCCCTAAGTGCTACCCTCATAGTGGTGGAAAGCTATAGCCTTCACCAGGAGTTCAGCAGCACAACCATAGTGGTGGCAGCATACCATGTAGCCATGAGTAGTAGTGAACAGGCCCTTTTTACCCTGTGTCACAGGAGTGAGGCCTACTGGATCACTTACCTTTTTAAACGTTCCGCTGCTGTATGCTTAACTCACCCTTGGCCTACATCATGTAGATGTGGAGTGCTGCCCAGCCCCAGAGTAGTGACTGCACTGGTTATATGTGAGCCTGGGAAGGGTACAGTACAGGGATAAAGAGGTACTGTGCAGTCTATGCTTGGTTAATGCATGCACTGAGTGTATGTGTGCCTGTTTGGAATACAGAACAAGAGAGAAGTAGTGCAGTGCATGCGTAATGGGAGCATGTGCTGGGTGTATGTGTGCTTATGTGAAGTACAATACATGAAGGGTGAAATGTTGTGCAGCCCGCACTTGGTGAGTGTGTGTGCCTTCAGTATGTTTGTAAATAGCTCTCCCTGGTACAGTATACAGAAGCATCAGTGTGGAATAGTGCGCACAGGCTGAATGTGTGTAGTGAATGCATCTGCACTTGTGGTGGTACAATGATTTGAGATAACAGTGCTGGACAGTAAGTGTACCGTGAATTTACACTGGGTAAGGGTGCCTGCAATAGTACATTACATGGAGGGCCCTGGGTTCCATTTTGGGAAGCCCAGGCCTGCCTGGTGAAGACATGAGGAGGAGAGGAATCTCCCCAAGACAGAGTTCTGTGTTGCTGCATTCCTGAGAGCTGAGTGGGACGCACACTAGAAAAAGATACTCCCTTGGTACTTCAAAAGGCTGATCTTTGATTCAGTGGTAGACCACAAGGAAGGGGCCTAGGCTCATCTCAGAAAAGGAGATGGGGCTCATAAGGGAATCATGAAGAGTAGGGCTGGGAGCCTGGGATTAACCTTTTGATGCATATATCACTGTGGCGGACATCCAGGTGTGAACTCTGGTCACCTCCATGAATTGTGTTATTGGCCAATCAACTTCAGAGTCTTGCCTGCTGTGACAGACATCCTTTTAGGAGGAAAGATGAAAAAGAGATGTGGACACTTCAAAAGAAGCAGAACCTCAACAAAAATCGTCAAAGACTCAGACCCAAAATCACATTTAGAGTCTGGAAAAGGACTTTTCTGCAGGGGAGGTTGAGACCCCAAAATGTGTCGTCTACCAAGCAGCCAGATTGACTGTAAGAAGGGGAGGCTCTCCAAGACTTCTGCCTGTAACCAGGACTCCGGGCAAAGGCCTTCTAGGCTCCCAGCTGGGTGAGGGGACATCACCCAGGAAAACCAAGACCACCTGCCCTGGAGCACCAGCACCTGCCTGCTTGCCTAGACAAATGTGCCCTGTGAGGAAGGAGAGCATTGGAGGGAGTGAGGTCCAGTGGAGAGCACTACCGAGGACTACCATGAGGCCTCACTGTGGGATGATTCGGCTGTGCACCAATTGGGTCATTGCCCTGTGTAGTGTTGGCTCAGTGATGCCAGGAGAGGGCCACCGTGGATGAAGCTGTGATTTAGACACCTTGTAGGACTGGACAGTCCTGTACCGCCATGTTGCAGTGACCTTGTATGGCAGTGGAGGCCACCGGTAAAGTTGCTACTGTGAAAAGTGCTGAGACTTGTAACTGTCTTGGTGCTGGTGCTTGTACCTGTGTATGTAGGAGCAGGACTCATGGGTGCTCACACAGAGGGCACCGGCTGTACTCCTCTGTGTTGCCACAGCTAGTCAGATGCAAACTGGGCCAGTTGGGCCCCAGGGGCCTCGCTGCTAACAGTGCTGCAGCTCCATAGACACTTATCACTAAATCCTGAAGAGTCAAATGGGAACTACAGTACGGCCGAATAGTGAGTATTCCCTGGATGCAACCACCAGTGAATGGGGAATAACCTGGAACACGTTGTACGAAGGAGGGTGGGACAGGAATTTACCTGACAACCACCATAGAGCCCCAGCCTCAAGAGGATAGTCTTGTTGCTTCTGGTTATCGTATTCATTTGCATGTGTAGAGTTAGAAATAAAATACTTCTCTTTCTTATAAAAGCATGTATTTGATTGGACATTGATTTATTGTTCATACTGTATGCATTTGAGTTATGCGTCGTGTCTACTGACCTGTATCCAACCCCTAACCCCCACCCCCAGCCCGGGGGAGCCTTGACTGCTTGTTCACAGCTCCCACTGAGAGTCAAGTGCAGAAGGGGTACTTGGCCCAGTTGAGCGGGATTCAAAGATGATCGGGCCCTGGGGTATCACGAGTAAAAGGCCTGAACCACCCAGGTTGGCCCAGTAGCCCCTGCGTACCTCGTGGCCCTCTGAAAGGGGTTCTGACATACAGCACAAAATGAAGGTGTTTCTGGTGAGCAGGGTGGATGGGAATATGAAAGTAGGAGTCTTTGAAAAATCGAGCAGTCATTGTCGGAAGAGGGGAATGAACTGGAAATATTCTAAGATGATGTATCGGTTGATGAGCCTGAGATCAAGAGTAGGCCTGAATGAGCCATCCTTCTTGGGAATGAGGAAGTGCATTAACCTGTCCCCTGATGTAGTGTGGATAAGACCTCTATCCCTTCTGCAGAAGTGCTCACACCTCATCTTTGAGAAGAGAGTTGTTTGGTATCTAGTTTGTGTGTGTGTGTGGTGGGATGCTTATACATGGCAATTATATTATCCGTTTTGATGAGGACTGCTTTGCCCTAAATGACTGGTAGGATGGCTTTGAGATCGAGGTGTATAGCAAGGAGCTTGAGGTAGTTTATGTGGCGTCGCTGGTATTAAAGGACCCATATTCCCTGGTCATGTTCTTGAGATGTCCCCCGCTTGCTGGCAAGAAAGGGGCCTGTGGTGATGCAGACTTGCAGAATGGGGTTTAGGAAGGGCCTGCACTGCAACAGATTGTTGGAGTTCCACCACTACAGAGCACAATGGTGCTGCCTTCATCAATGCTAGATTTTCCCAGTAACTGTCCACTTGTGACCAATGAGCTGAGAAACATTCCGGCAGCTGATGCATATGTGAAGCAGGGAAATGGTAGCCTGGATGTAAGTTAGGCATTGATGTTTGCCTGTGCTCTTGATAGGCCAATCATTGAGGTAGAGGAAAATGTGGATGCCCCTCCTCAAATAGGCGGCTACCATCGTGAGGCACTTTGTGAAGTCCCCTAGAGCCATAGAGACCCCCATAGAGGTACTTTGAATTGATAATAATGGCCACTTACCAAGAAGTAAAGGCAGCATCAGTGGGCAGGATGAATGGGGGTATGAAAGTAGGCGTCCTTGTGGTCTAACACAGTCATGTAGTCTCCTTGCTGGAGTAGAGATATGACTTCCTGCAGGGTTATCATATGGAGATGATCATAAAGGGTGTACTGATTCAGAGGCCTAAGATTGGTCTGAAGGAGCCTTTTGGGATGAGGATGTAAAGAGAGTAAACTACCTTGCCTAAGTTGTGTGTGGGAAGGCACTGGTTCTATAGTGCCTTTATTAAAAAAGTGTTTGTACTGATGCCTGCAGGAGGTTGACGTTCCCTGCTGAGGGTGTGGGTGCAGGGTGGGGATGTGAAGTTCTAGGCAGCAGCTGCCGTGAACCCCTGCTGACACCCACTGGTCTGATGTGATTTCCTCCTAGCGAGGAAGGAAATCGTGCAGTCTCTCCTGACAGGTGTTGTGTGATCGGGGGCGGGGCAGAGATACTGCTTGGAGGTGGAGGCTCCATTATTGCAGCCACCTCTACTCTTGTCCTTATCGTTGTTGGCTCTATAGGCATTCCTGGTATACCCTCTTGCAGCCTGCTGGTGGAAAAAGTGTTGTTGCCTCTGGTGACATCTGGAAGCAGCCTTGAAGCCTCTTCTAGCCTACTCCTTTTACTGAGCCCCTGTTGGATATGACCTGAAGAGAACTCATAGGCATGTCAATGTCCTTTATTTTTTCCAGCATCTCGTCAACCTGCAGCCCAAATAGATGTTCCCCATTGAAAGGCAGGTTCAAGGCTGTTGGACCTTCAGTTTAAAGTCTGAAACATGGAGCCAGGCGTGGTGTCCAATAAGGACACTGGTATTGATGCCCCCAGGAAGCAGTGTCCACGGAGTCAAGGGCACAATGGATGGTGGAATTGGAGATGGTCTTGCCCTCTGAGAAAGTTTCCTCTTCCTTCTTCCTGAATTCCTCCAGATGCCTAACTAAGTCTTGCATTTTGTCCATCTGGGCCTGGTCACTGTGGAAGATGAGGCCCCTAGAATTGGCTATCCTCCAGTAGGTGTTGGCACCCTCTTGCCAGTAGCGTCGAGTTTCATGCACTCCCCGTGGGGAGGGGGTGGGTCCCCCGTGGCATGAGCAGAAGCCCACTTGTGTGATGTATGCACCACTAGGGAGTCAGGTGGCACATGTCCCCTGGTGTTGACTGAGTCAGGGGGAGGTCTGTATTTTTCTCCGCCCGAGGTGTTATGACCCTGCCCATGCCTGGCCGATTCAAGGAGTCAGAAGTGATTTTAGCATGGGTTGGCGTTAGAGCATTCATTCTGATGTGTACAGTGTCTGCACTACAAAATCATCTTCTTCAGGGAGGACATGCATAGCCACCTCATGAAGGCGGCAGGCCATTGGGTCAACTCTTCTTAAACTGTGGGGTTGCCCTTGAGGGCTAATGATTCAAATCTTTGCCTCCCATGTGGTGGTGGTGGTGGAGGGGGAGGGGGAGGGGCGATGTTAGTTGTCCCACTAGTCGTCTGTGGGCTCTGTGTTAAATCAGACCCCCCAGGATATTGCGGCACAGATTTGCAAATTTTGCGGCATAAAAATGGAAATTTAGCTGCATTATTGCAGCACTTTATTTTACTTGTAATCATTCCTTTTCAGCCTTAAATCAATGGAAACTGTTTTAGCAGAGTATTCCACTTTGAATTAGGCATGTTCAAAGTGTCGGAGAGTGTCGCACATGGTATTGCCAGAAAATTACTTATCACCGTACCAGATTTAGGGTCCCAGATTGTTTGAAAAGCTATCATCGAACGTGAATGGATAGTTTCATCGACAGTGGGACTTTATTATGTCCTAATGTAGCAGCTGTAGAATGGGAAGCACACTCACGTACAGATTACCGGATCCTTTTGGAACATTCAGATTATGGATTTAAGCACGATATTGGCAATAGGCACCCCTGATACCCTTATCTGTCATCTGTGCATACTTCCTTTGTAGGCACAATGTATGATTAACAACTGTGATTACTCTTTATAGAATTCTGCATATTTTTGCAACTATTTGTGTGCAATTTTTGAGAATTCCATTTAAAAGAATTGTGTGGAATTATTTTAACCAAGGTAGCAAAGAATAAATCGTGAAAGCTGTATCACTGATAGGTTGTGTGATTCTTTGCTTCAACAAGTTAAACGCTCGCTGCTAACATCCGATGATAACCTGTAGGTCACATATTCTTACTATATCAATGTTAGTCTGCGTTTGGTTCTTTCAATGTCGATGAATTGAATACCATTACATCTGGTGCTGGTATTGTAATTTTACAACCTTTAAAAGAGTAAAAGTACTATCTTTAAATAATAGGATTATTTTGTAATTATCTGAAAAGTAGCATTTGTACTGGATAAGCACAGATTTTGTCGAGCAAAACTGGCTGTGAAATTTGGGTTTCATAACTTGAGAATTCTTTGTAAAGTGCGCATGATTGTTGCAGTTCATTTGGCAGTGCTTTATTAGGTCTCGCCTGGCGACGCAGCGCGAAGCGCTGTCGCTAGCGAGATCTATTGTCACTGACTTGCTTTGGAAGGGAGACAGGAGCTGTGCACGCGCAGGCCGGACTGGAAATGGGAACACGCACGTACAGGCACGCGATGTGCACATCTCCTGTCCCCCTTCCGTCCTCTCCAGCCGCATTGCACGCACTCCCCAGCTGTCCTTGCACCCCCTCCAGTGTCAGTCAGCCATGCGCCTGCCACCCCCACCCACCCCCACCTTACCGTCGTTCCGCCATGCTTCACGCGATGCCCTGCAGCGTGTCCCCAGAGCTCACGTCACGCTGGTCTTTTCTGGCGATCTCCAGACAGCAAATGTGCACGCTCACGGCGCGTTCTGATGTGCACTTGTCTTCTGTCGGTCGCAGTCTCGTGGCACCAAAGCAATAACAACCGCACGCCTACGAAAGCCGCGCCCACTCTATTAAAAATGCCAGCAGGATCCTATCCACGGTCTTTTTAAGCCTCACGTGTTCTACCTGGTGACGCACGCGGAAGCACCCCTTCCAGTCAATGCGCAACCATGGAAATAGAACCGAGAGTATTCGTGACGTGCAGACCGTTGGCAGTGATTGGCTGAAGGACCTCAGCGAGAGGTTAGAGGAGCTGAGCGGCAGGAGGAATCTGTCTGGAGCAGTAGTAGGTAAATAATAGAGGGGCCCGGTGATACAGGTGAGAAATAATACGGTCAGGCGAGCGGGAGAGAAAATAAGCAGGCTAGTGCTGGGGAATTCTGCATAGAGAGAGTGCAGTGATGAGGGATTTGAATGGGCGAGGACATATTTTGACGCTGACCAGTTTGTGTGTCACATTTCCTCGTTTGAGATGTGCTAATGTGTAATAGTTTTTATGTGTGACATATTGATGAGTGACACGTACTCGCTGGCAGTTACTGCTAATTGTTCTTGTTTGCATATCATATGTTTGAGTACAGAACTCCACCCCGTTCTTTCCATACCTCCAAATATTCCTCACCAGTCTCAGTGCTTTGCGGCCTTATAGGTACTATGACGAGCTTTATATATTGTGCAATATAATATTAACCTCCACGGAAGGTTTTGGTGTAGACTTAGGTCCCCCGTACCAGCAGCATCAAACACCGAGGGGACTTTCATGTGGAGGCCAGTGTGATGTCTCCACAGTCTAGACAACCTTCCTATCCCCTACATAGTTCATCCCCATGTATCCAACCTAACCTATATTCCTTAGACCAACTTAGTTGACATAGCAGAGGCACGCCTTCCAAGTCCAACATATTTATTAGAAAAAATGTAAAAGTGCGAACTTGCACCAAGAGAGGACTGCAAAACGCTCATAGAGGGTGAAGAGATAATCTCCGTGCAGAGAGATGAGGTGAAAGCATATAAGCAAGTGTTTGTTTATGTAAAAGGGCGTGATTGGTATGTGTAGTGAGCCATCCGAGACCCTCCCACGGTAGCGCACTGCCCCGGATGTGCACCTTTTACATCCTCTGGCCAGAGGCTATAAAATAACGGGGTCCTAGACTGCACACGGGGGGGGGGTGTTTGTTTGTTTGTATTTGATTCATTGGTGTCAGCAAGAGCACACTGCCAGACAGGGTGTCCGCGCTACCTGGCGTCACCCTGCCACACTAGCGACGAGGGTCCTCCCACGTGTGCCCCTGCCGTGATTACGTTCTGGCTGCACCCTGCAGGTTCATTACACACCTGAGATCAGTTGCCTCTGTGGCGCCGCCACCACTCTTACCTAATCGCTGCACTACACGGTTTGCCTTGTTAATGTTTGCTCCGGTACACATTTCATCTTCCACAGGCGCTGCTGGGTGCAAGCCTCTGTCTCTGGCCTCTTTTTTCAGAATGAGCAGACACGTTCTCTAAACAGGTATAGAACAAGCATTTGCAATGCAATAGGTCTCGCATTTGCGAGAGTTTGAGCTACTGGCATTCTAAATTACAATGCCTTTTATTTATGTTGGTTTTTAAAACAGATAATTAAAAGGCATTATCATTTCCAATGCCAATCGCTTAAAATTTCGCAAATGCGAGACCTATTGCATTGCAAATGCTTGTTTTAGAAAGGTTCAGAAGAGTTTTGAAAGCTGATGAATTGTTCAAAAACAGCGCAGACATCTCTCAGAATAGAAAGGTTTCTTCAAAGATGTTGTAGAAATGTTTAACTTTGTACACAAAATCCTTACAGAAGTGAGAGTACGACCCGAAGCGCAATGGGGACAGAAATTGCCTTGACTAAAATATAAATGAAAAATACTGTCACTATTAATAAATTCAACGACAGACAAAAAAAAACAGAACACAAAAAAAGAGTGACCAAAGGGGTAAAGTGAGGGGCCGCATTCTTGTGGGAGTCGCTGCACTTGAATAATGTTTTAAACGAGAAGCTTTAGAAGTCAAACTACTAGCTACACTCAAGGTGGGCAGCCTTTCAAATGTGTCTGCTTCAGCCAGCTGCCATTATCTGTGCAGTTCTCAGGAGGACGTCGACCATGCTGCCATAAATTGCTGCTGCCCGCTCTCTGCGACAGGCTTCCTCTGCTGCCTCAAGATTTTGTTCTTGATCGTTGGTGGACATGGCTTGCTGGAAGCTGACAGTGCACCCCCGAGCCCCAAAGCAAAAACACATAAATACAGTGAGAACATAACTGAGGACCTGCACGAAGGCCCCTGACAATAATGTCTCTAGCAGGAGGCACCTGCGGGGCTGAAGAGGTGGGGACTCAGTGCTTAATTTGTAAAAATAGAAGTGCCAGGGCTCTCTTCAGGAGGCCACTTTCGCTTGCACCACACATTGCCCCTTCCAGCGCTGCCAATAACAGGAACAACACAACAACTAACCATCACACACCTACAAGTGTGACAATTCTGACGATTCCAGAATCCCAAAGCTATAAGAATGGCTTTGGCGGCAGATATTAGTCACTTTTAAAGTGCATTGAATTAATAAACAACTGTTGTTATGCTCGTCCCTAAATGAGACAAAGAGCACCACCGTGCAGCAGACTGCCATAAGTGCCGGTGCTGACAATTAAGTGCCGGCGCCAAGCACCGTAAACCACCGGCTCAAATTAAGCACTGGGGTCAGGCTCACCATCAGGACTCGGAGAACGCAGACAGAGAGGCCTGGCTGCCCAGGTGCCAGTCGGGCCCAAACAGACATAATTATTAGGGCGAGCACAGCAAGATAAAAAAAAAACTGCTGCCCCCGCCTCTGTGTCTGCCAGCCTGCTGATTCAATCAATCTCCTTCCTGTATGCAGGGTGATAGTGGTAGAGCGCTCTCCCGGCACAAAACAAGGCAAGACATCAGGCTGTAATCATGTGTCTGCGGTTGCTTTTTTGCAGTTTTTATATAGCGCGAACTCGGCCCGAAGGTCCGAGGCTGTTGGAGCGCTTTACCATGAGCACCAGGCACATTACACAATGCGGTTTGTAGGAGCTCCAGTATGTATGCACGCGCATGCACACTGCGAGAATAACATGAGCAGCTTGTTTGAGTGGGAGCTACCTCGCTTGTGAATGAATGCACAGCACTATTGAGTGTTTTGCATGGAGGCCTGTGCGCATCACTGGCGTGTTGACACTGCTTTGGGGGAATGCATACACTGCATTCCCCCATTATAAGTGATCCCGTGGTGTTGTATAGTTCACCTAAGTTGTGTGTGCTTCTCCTTGCTAAGTATGTGCCGCATGCAGGACTACACACGTTACTGGCGAGTGTGCACATTATTGGTAGGTTTCAGAAGGAATGGGCACAAGGTTGTCCACAGTGCGTAGTTTCACGACCTTGTACATCATTGGCACTTATGTATAAAATCAGCACTTATGCACATTATCACTGGGTGTGTGTGGCACGATTGGCATCAATGCCCATGTTGCGTCGAATGTATGAGTGCAAACTGTTTGCGCAGTGAATAGCGTGTTTAAGTCTGTACAACAGTGGAATGCATACACTGCATGCAGGAATTTGAACATCCCTGGTCCACATGCAGAAATATGCACATTTTTGGTGAGTTTCCAGGCTTGGGCCCTATCATTCGCGAGCATGCACAGAGGCAGGATTGAATTAATCGTTGATTGTGCCCATGAGTGTGTTCATTATAAGCCTGGGTGGAATTCGCAAAATTCCACGTCGTGCAAAAAAAATCCCGCCACGCTACACGGAGCTCCACAAGCAGCAGAGTGCCTTAGAAAAATGCAGTTCGTGGTAATTTTCAGCGCCGGGTGTTGGTCCGCGCTGTGAAATTATCGCGAACTGCACCATGCACATCGCAAGCGGGTGCAAACGGTCGCTGCTTCCTTTCTGCTGCTCGAGTAGATTTTCTACTCGAGCGGCAGCTTTCTCAACACGAATGGACAGTTTCTCAACGCGAGCGGTCGCAAGCATACGCGGCCACTCGCACTGAGAAATCTGACCACCGGTGTTGAGAAATCTCGCCGGGAGGTTGATTTCCCTCGCGCTCAGCAACTTGACGTTGACGAGCGTGAATGAGGAAAAATCTCGCCGGGAGGTGGATTTTCCTCGCCCACGCTTGCCAACTTGATGTTGACGAGAGCGAGCGAGGAAAAAACTCCGCTCGCTATGCAGAGTGGAGTTTTTCGGAACTCCGCGAGCTCCGCGTAACGCGGAGTGCGGAAACCAGTACATTGAAAATGTACATATTGGTTTTGAGTACACACAGCATAAATGAATGTAGATCATGCATGGGTGCATAGAATGAAGGCCTTTGCACAAAGAAGAGTGTTACGTGCATGTTGGTGTGTTGAGATCTCGGCTGTGTGCACTCCATGCAGAAGCCTTTTCCTCTAGCCTGGCCATGGTGTGTGTCCACAGTTGGTGAGTGCACACAGAAAGCATACGTGTTAACTGAATGTGTGTGGTGCATGTGAGTGATGCATATTATTTCTTGCATGTGCCAGATGTGTATGTTTACTACTGGAGATAGAACACATTGTGTGTGCACCACGTGCATGACTGCACGGATTGGTGAGTGCATCATTAGCGACTGTACATCATTCTGAAGTGAGTGCACTGTTGGTTAAAGGGCATTGGATGTAGGCGTGTGCACGGCACGGGTTGAGGGCACGACCCATGGCTGCGTCCATCTAAATGATGCATTTACGCAGCTTTCATGAATTTGCACATAATGTTCTAGTGTGCATGCTGTTCCTTAGCTTGCTCTGTATTAGTGTCTGTGCCCTGCATTAATTAATTCGTTAAACAGGTACCCAATCTTAGCGCCACTCTGAGAAACCCTCCTCCACCCACTCAAAGGTCGAAGTCCCCCCCAATGCTCCTCTCTCTCTTCCTTTCCAACTTCAAAGCTTTAATTAACCAGCATTGACAAAGCCAATAAGTCTCACCTATGTGAGATCTATTGGCTTTGCCAATGTTTCTTAGCCATGTTGCAACATGGCTGAAAGTAAAGAAAACAAGCATTTGCAATGCAATAGGTCTCGCATTTGTGAGAGTTAGAGCTATTGGCGTTGTAAACGACAATGTCTTCTACCTATGTGTTTTGGTTTGGAGTGTAGCGGCTGTATGAACAGAGACGCAGCTGCAGCACTGTCTAAAGGACTAAGAATGGGGAATTACCACTGGGAACAGAGACACAGCTGTAGCACTGCCTTGAGGATTTAGATTGAGGGAGTTACTGACGGGACCAGAGAAGCAGCTAGCAGCACTGTCTAGAGCCGTAAGAATGAGGAATTACTGACTGGACCAGAGGAGCAGCTAGCAGCATTGCCTAGAGGACTAAGAATGAGGCATTACCACTGGGAACAGAGAAACAGCTGCAACACTGCCGAGAGGACTTAGAAGGAGAAATTACCACTAGAACCAGAGAAGTAGCTGCAGCACTGTCTAGAGGACTTTGAATGGGAATACCGCTGAGACCAGATAAGCAGGTAGCAGCACTGTCTAGAGGACTTAGAATGAGGAATTACTGACAGGACCAAAGGGCAGCTGCAGCACTGCCTAGAGGACTTAAAATGTGGGAATTACTCGCAGGACTAGAGAAGCAGCTGCAGCACTGTCTAGAGGACTTAGAATGAGGAATTACAGATGAGACCAGAGATGCAGCTAACAACACTGTCTAGAGGAGTAAGAATGAGGAATTACCACTGGGACCAGAGAAGCAGCTAGCAGCACTATCTAGAGGACTAAGAATGAGGAATTACCACTGGGAACAGAGACACAGCTGCAGCACTGTCTAAAGGACTAAGAATGGGGAATTACCACTGGGAGCAGAGACACAGCTGTAGCACTTCCTAGAGGATTTAGATTGAGGGAGTTACTGACGGGACCAGATAAGCAGGTAGCAGCACTGTCTAGAGGACTTAGAATGAGGAATTACTTCCAGGACCAAAGAGGCAGCTAGCAGCACTGTCTAGAGGACTTAGAATGAGGAATTACTGACAGGACCAAAGAGGCAGCTGCAGCACTGCCTAGAGGACTAAGAATGGGGAATTACCACTGGGAACAGAGACACAGCTGTAGCACTGCCTAGAGTGTGGAAAAGTGAAAATTCTATGTTAGCTTAAGCGGCAGCCATTTTTACTGTCGCGTCCATTTCGTTTCCGTCGTATTCATTTTATTCTCTGATGCTTGCCTTTTCACCCAGCCTGTGTCCTCAATTTTAGCTGACCTCTCTGACATGGTCAATCTGGTGTATGTGCTGGGGGGCTGCAGCTGCCGGTGCACCTGGTCTCAGATGTTATCAAATGATTGCTTATTGCCGCCATAAACATTCTTACTCCCCCTCCTCATCTCCTGACCACCTGGTCACCCTCTGCTCTTGTTTGCCTATAGCTATTTCCGTGCTTAAACTTGTTTCTTCCAGTTTTCCTTCCCATGCGATTACACTGCAACAAACAGTATATAAGGGTGATGGTTTTTGCATTCAATGTACCTCCTCCCACAACGCTCTAGGGTGTTGCTTGGACGTGGTCCCACTCATGAGTGTTTAATAAACATTGGTTTGTTTTACTTCACTCCAGTGCCGATCTCTCTTTTGTTAGTCTTCGGACCCGTGGATGAGAGGGTGACCCTGCACCAGTGTGCCCTCACAGGGATACATTTCCACAATTGGCGCCCAGCACGTGGGGCCTCATCGGAGACGCGGCCGTCTGAAGGAGTGGTCTCCACGGAAGATCGAAATTATCACTGAGGACGCGCAGTGCATGAGAAGACCTTTGTATTTGCAGCCGACGTGAACTTTGCGGTTTTCCTGACTTGACCCTCCGGGTGGTGGCCAGTCTCGACTGGGGCTTCTTTGGCGAATTTGCAGTGACCATTAGGTCAACCAGAGATCGGCAGGTGGGAGTTGAAGACTTCTGTTTGGTAAGGTCGCTAATGTGGCACTCTTGATTGTTTGGTTTGGTTTTGGTATTCATTCTTTGCAAAGACTGAAGGCAGGTATTGTGGGGATTTTTCTCCTTCTGACATTTGTTTTGATAGTAATATTTTACATATATTTGTTAAAACATGCCTGCTCTTAGTAAACTTCGTAAGTGGTGGTGCTGCTGCAGTGCAGGAAATGTTTTGGAACAAAGTCAACCGGCTCCTCCAGAAGGGACGCCGAATAGAGATATGTATATAAAATATGATATTTGTCCCATAATGTATGGCTCATTGTGGAACAAATACACAAAGAAAGAACCCGACCTACAGTGGCCAGTAAATGGGTCGTTTGATTTTCAGAAGGTTCAGTACGTGGAACAGTGTTTTTTCAAAAGAAAGAGTAGGCAGGATATGTTTGATTGTTTGCGTATGTGGGATAAGGAAGTGCGAGAGAGAGCGAAGAAAGCGGAAGCTATAGCAAAGAAAGAACAGCGGAAGACGATATATCAACAATGTGTTGAATTAAGAGACAAGGAAATGCAGGAAGGAATAGAAAAGAAAGATAGAGAACGCCGATTGCAGGTAAATGGCCAGTACCCTATTAGACGTCCTGTCTATCCAATACTTGATACGCTTCATGATGATTGTATCATACTAGAACGACCCCCGCCCCCGTATAAATCCCCCGTTCCGAGTGCCCCTGAGGGTGGTGCTTCTGTTGATGAGATCTCCTCAAAAGATATGGACAAAGATCAGCGATCCATGCGACAGACTCGCTCTACTCTGTCTAGCGAAGATAAAGATAAATTGAAGGGCAGTGCTAGAGAGGAATCTCGTCGGGCTACTACAGCGACGATCCTCACAACTACAGTTCAGGCTTTGGAAAACGCAAAACAGTTATATTTTTTAGAAAAGTTCTGTTGGGATGTATTATATAATTGGCAACATATCTCTGACGAACCAGGCCCAAAAGACTTGAATGCAGATTATAAGCAGTTAGGAGATGGGACTTACCCTTTCAAAAACATACCTGATATAATTAGACGAGCGGTTAAACTACGGGATGACACATTAAAACTGAAGAAGGAAAAAGAATTAGCTAGGAAGAGTAAAGTCGTAGAAACGGAAAAGTTTCAGACAGAGAAAACAGATGTTCCGGTGGACGAGGGCAATCCTAGTAGTAGTAAAGTTGATATGAGACCAATGCGTGAAGCCGCACCCATGTATGTTCCCCCGAAGGGTGCGGGAACTAATGATGATAAGACTTCCGATGATGCAAAGGGATATTTCATATATAATTGGGTCTACACTCCTTGGAGTAGAGCAGATGTTATGGCCCTTAAAACTGCCTTGCCCGACCCCCGGAAAAACCCCGCCGCCTTCTATGAGGAGGTGGAGGGAGCTATCAGCTCTTGCACTCTGACCTTAGCGGATATAGATATGTTCTTTGGGCTTATTTTGCCCCCTGATATGTGGAGAACAATACGTAAAATTAATGACGCTGTGGCATTTGGTGACACCTGGGAAAAATTAGAAGAAATAGATGCGGACAGGGAACCTGCCCAGAAGCCCCAACAGGAGATATTAGATCTTCCTAAAGCTATTGTGACTAAATTGAAGACTCTCATACCCCCTAAGAAAATAGATTGGACTACGTTAGCGTCCTGCAAACAGAAAAAGGATGAGTCAGTTTCTGACTTCTTTTCAAGATTTGAGGAGGTATTTCATGACTTTAGTGGCCTGTCGTTGGCTGACGAGACAGGCAAACGCCTGTTTGTTGACAAATTTGTTGCTAATATGTTACCTGAAATATCTAGTCGCCTCAAGGCCAGTGAAAGTTCTTGGACCACGTCCTCTCCAGTTTCCCTTCTGACAATGGCACAATATT
This sequence comes from Calotriton arnoldi, assembly GCA_963921515.1. Lineage (NCBI taxonomy): Eukaryota > Metazoa > Chordata > Amphibia > Caudata > Salamandridae > Calotriton > Calotriton arnoldi. Next base: position 3,045,944 of record CAWUFW010000856.1, on the reverse strand, counting down.
ATGAGCGACAGGAACAGGAAGCGAAGGGAAGGGAAGAAAAAAAGGTTAAGGATTTAAAAACAAAGGTTATGATGGCTCAGGCGTATGGTCCACCATTTAGGAGAGGTGGAGGAGGCGGACGTGCAATGCATACACCAGGAGCACTCCCTCTCCTTCGGGCAAATTTGTCTCCTGATCAGTGTGCCTATTGTAAAGAGACTGGGCACTGGCGTTCTGAGTGCCCCCTTTGCAAGGCCAACAATACCAGCGAGGAAGGGAAAGTATGAGAGGGCATCCAGGGAACGTAGGAAGCAGGGGAGGTGCAAGGACTCGCCCCCGGTTTGAGGCAGTCGAACAGGGACTGAACTACCCTAATGCCTTTGACAAACGACACCAGTACCAAATGACTGATTATTCTGCTGATACGCTTACAGATTTCGATTATGCATAGGGATGCCCAGGACGGGGTGTGGGACCGGTTGAGGTGCCAGTAGATCAAATGGGTCCCTATGTTGACGCAAATGTCTTGGGATCTACTGATCGATTTCTGGTTGATACAGGGGCTACGCGTAGTGCCCTGTCTAAAAGACTGGTTCCTAGGGCTCCCCTGTCTGGCACATTGATAACATCGATAGGGTTCGACGGAACACCTACACCTAGCCCACTATCACAGCCACTTGAATTCGGACTAGATAGATTCACTGCCACATGTCCATTCTTGCTCTCCCCTAACACTCCAGATAACATTGTAGGTATCGATATGCTAAAATATTTTCGTGCTACGATACGCTGTTCCCCAGAAGGTGTACGTGTTATCCTTAATGACAACTATCCAATAGTTGATAGATCTTGCCTTATTAATGAGGACGTCGCTCTGGCGTCCCTACCTTGCACTTTGTGGGCTAGATCAGACACTGATGTGGGTCAAATGGTCATTCCACCTGTACAAATTCAAGTGAGGGAGGGTGCCTCGTTGCCTCGTTTGCCCCAATATAAGATATCTCGAGAGGGCGAAGAAGCACTAGCAGGTATTGTTCAGGATTTGATTAAAGTAGGTGTAGTGGAAGAGGTTCCCTATAATACCTGCAATAGCCCTATCCTTCCTATTTTGAAAAAAGACACTGATACTAAGATTTACAGGTTCATTATTGATTTGCGTGAGGTTAATAAAATAGTGGTGCCCCAATATCCAGTAGTTTCTGACATAACAACCCTCCTCACTATGGTCCCTCCCACTGCCACCACATTTTCCGTGATTGATTTGAAAAATGCGTTCTTCTCAATACCTATCCACCCGGACAGCCGTTATCTATTTGGATTCACACTGAAAAACAGATCATTCAGGTTCTGTAGAGCTCCACAGGGCTATACAGAAAGTCCCAGTATTTACAGTCAAGCATTAAAGAGACAACTTGATTCCTTTCCTGTACCAAAAGGGGTGGTTCTAATTCAGTATGTGGATGACATTTTGCTTGCTGCAGACACTCCTGAGCAATGTGAAGAAGGTACATTGTTACTATTATCATTTCTTGCATCACATAATCACAAAGTCTCTAGAAAGAAATTGCAATACTGTAGACAGCAGGTTACCTATTTAGGTCACCTCCTGTCTAAGGAGGGACGTGCGCTCACACCAGATCGCATTCGGACCATTCTAGACACTCCTGTACCCCGTACTCAAAAAGATGTCCGTGCATTGATTGGCCTTACTTCCTTTTGTAGGCAGTGGATCCCCTGTTTTTCACATATTATCAAACCTCTGTTAGCCCTTTTGACCAAAGACACCCCGATGCCCCTCCCATGGACTGCTGAATGCCAGAGCGCCTTCCAACAGTTACGTCAAGCCCTTTGCTCTGCACCAGTATTAGGTACCCCAGATTACACTAAATCTTTCACACTCTATGTACACGAAAGGGAAGGTTGTGCCCTCTCGGTCTTAGCACAGATACACGGTGATAAACAACGCCTGTGTGCATATTTTTCAGCTGTCCTCGACCCAGTCGCTCGCGCGCTGCCTGGATGTTTCCGAGCAGTGGCAGCAACGGCTGTATCCATACGCCAGAGTGAAGGAATAGTTCTATCACACAAATTGCTTGTGTTAGTGTCCCATTCAGTTGATGCGTTGCTAAACCAAACAAAGACGCAGCATTTGACTAGTGCTCGTCTGACAGGATATGAATTGACACTTTTGGCCCCCCATATTACACGAAAAAGATGTTTGACATTAAATCCTGCCACATTACTGCCATTTCCATCCACTCAGCCTCAGTCACAAGAGTCACATGATTGCATATTTCTCACTGAAGAACAAACAAAAGGTCGAGTTGACCTGCAAGACACTCCCTTCTCCATTACAGATGGGGAGTTATGGGTTGATGGGTCATGTTTGAAATTGCCCGATGGCACTACATCTGCTGCCTATGCTATTACGACGCTCCAGACAATAGAGACAGCTCGTATCCCACAGAAATCAGCTCAAGCAGCTGAACTGATCGCTCTAACCAGAGCATGTGAGCTTAGTACAGACCTGATTGTCAATGTCTACACTGATAGTCAGTATGCGTTCGGGATAGCGCATAATTTTGGCCACCTGTGGAAAGAACGCGGTTTTCTCACTTCACATGGAACACAGATAGTGCATGGAGAACTAGTGCACAATCTCCTTACTGCCTTAACCTATCCTAAGAAAATAGCTATTGTCAAGTGTAGCGCACACAAGAAGGTGACAGACAAAATAGGAGCAGGTAATGCCTTTGCAGATAGTACAGCCCGTGATACTGCAACGCAGCGAAGCACCACGTCTATGTATGTGGTTAAGTCGCAAGTTGAACGTTGGCATGATGCTAGACAGGAAGTGTTTGGATATGCAACAATCTGCCTCCTTCGATGAATTAGACCAATGGTCTAAGGAGGGAGCATTGGACGATGAGGGCTGTTGGAGGAGCAAAGATATGACTAAATGGAAGTTGCCCACTGCATACCTATACCCTCTGATTCATATGGCACATGGTCCAGCCCATGTTGGTGCATCTTCAGTAGCGAAACAGCTTATGCAAGTCTGGGACCATCCTGATATTGCTGCTACGGCTAAAAAGATAGTCCAGTTTTGCCTGGTTTGCCTCCAGTACAATCCTGGGAAGGGAACGCAAACTCCAGCAGGGGGGTTTGCGACACCATCTGCACCCTTTGAGGTCCTTCAGATGGACTATATCCAGTTTGAGCGCTGTAATAATCTTAAATATGTCTTAGTAGTAGTTTGCGCCTTCAGCAAATGGGTGGAAGCATATGCTACAAAAGACAATACAGCCCTCACGACTGCGAAAGTACTCCTGAAATAATTTTTCCCTCAATTTGGTGCCTGTCGGGTCCTATGGAGTGATAATGGACCTCATTTCATTGGACAGGTTGTAGAGTATGTTATGAAAGGGCTAGGGGTCAAGCAGAAGTTCCATGCTGCTTTCCACCCACAGTCAGCAGGCTTGGTGGAACGCTATAACTCCACACTGAAACTGAAATTGGCATAAATACAGGCTTCCACTTCTTTGAAATGGCCTAATGCATTGCCCTTAGCACTGCTTTACATCAGATCAATACCTCATACACGCTCTGGGCTTACCCCATATGAGGTTGTGTTTGGCAGGCCCATGAATATTTGGGGGGTTCCTAAACCTCGCCCTATACACGATGTGCCTCACACATTAATGAGTGATTATCTGTCTCAGTTGACTGACAGTTTACTTTTTATTCATCAGCAGGTTCGGGAAGCTCTCCCGGACAGGTCGCAAGGCGACGGACATGACTTGCGTCCGGGAGACTTCGTAATGATCAAGGTCTTCCAACGAACAAATTGTCTGGAACCTCGCTGGAGGGGCCCCGAGCAGGTCCTCCTCGCCACCCGAACTGCGGTCCGAGTGACCAACAGGAAAAATTGGACGCATGCCACCCACTGCAAGAAGGTTCCACTCGCCTTAGTGGATCCTACTGCGTTGAAGGATCACCGCGACATCTTGGTCACAGAGACGGAACGAGCTGCATCACCTGAAAGAACTGAGGAAGTTTTTCCGGATCATACTATCCCCGGTACATCCAGGTACCTACTCCGATCCAGGAAGAAAGGCTCTCCAGTGCCAAACAAGACAAGTGAAGTCATTGACCTGAGTGGTTAAGTCTGACTACAAAGGGGGGTCTGCCTATTAGTGGCTACTCGTCTCAACGTCAGTGAAGAAACCAACGTCCACTCAGGACTCTTAGGGCGCTACCTTTTTTGTCGTTTGCCGAAAGATGATCCCCACTAAGGAGAAGAAGGGGATTGCTGCGACAATGTGTAATGGCTGTACACTTTGCATCCTTGGTTTGACTTTTGATTGCTGCTCTTATTGCTACTGTAATGTGGGTAGTGGAGGAAGTAATGCCTGGGGCTTCCTTGCTCAACATTACTGCTACATCGCCTACTACAAAGGAACACCATCATTTCGATTTGCCGCAACATGAACAGGGGTATCGGCAAAATCTGAGAAACAATTCATTTCTTCAAATGTTGCATCAGACACACCAGCTAAGCAATGCTACTAACTGTTGGGTTTGTGGCAATATTCCTCCTCATCAGAACATAAGAGGAATCCCGTTGCCACCACTGCCATTTTCTCACAATGGCTCATGCCAAGCTTGGTTTGAGCTACTATATGCTTCCTACAAATTTAACCTCTCAGAAACATGGGATGTGGGCAACCTCAACGCCAAACTGAATAAAGTATGCTATCCCAACGAATATGGGGCTCCACAAGCAAAGGGGACCATCTTGGAGATGGAAGAATATAGTAGAGGAAATGCAGCAACAAAATATGTGTATCCAAACTCTAGATTGGCTAAAGGCAATGGGCGACCTGTTATCTCTGTTGTTCTGACTACTGGCCCTCTCTGTGTACAGAGTGCAGGCAATGTGCTAATGGGTCACAGTAACTGTACTACAGTGTTGCAAACGTCCACGAGGGGCCAAAGCAGCTTCCTCACATCCCGTCATACTTATTTTGTTTGTGGAGCTAAGGCATACTACTTCCTACCTTCAGGCTGGTCTGGTACCTGTTACACAGCTTTTCTTCTACCACCTGTGTTTCTAGCTCCCCCAACATACCACCAAGATTTGCAATTGTTCAATCACCACGTTGGTAGTAGGGGAAAACGTGCCATCGATGTCTCTGTAGTCGATCAGACAGAGACCACATGGGAACAATATATACAGACTTTAATAAAGGATTTTCTTCTTCGTTGGCCCAGTACAAAATAGCAAGCTGGTCCGTCGCCTCACCCGTACAATGGAGGCAGTGATTAATCAGACAACTGCGGCCTTAGGAAACTTGACAGAAGAACAAGCATCAATCCGCATGGTCGCTTTACAGAATAGACTTGTTTTAGATGTTGTTCTAGCTGACCGAAGTGGAGCATGCCGTGTCATCGGATCTAGCTGCTGTGTTTTCATACCGGACAATTCACCATCTGTCTATGCGGCTATCTCCAAACTACACAAGATAGCCACCGAAATACATCAAGACCCAGGAACATGGACTTGGACTGGGTGGTTTTGGGACTTACTTTCAGTTTGGGGTTTGAAAGTATTATCAGTCCTGTTCATATTAATAGCTATTATCTTCTCTTGTTGTTTGTGTGTTCATTGTGGACCAATGCTCTGTTCTCTCTGTACTTCTGCCTGTACTGCCTGCATCTCGTCTAAAGAGAATGTCAAGAACGTAAATGCCCGTTTAGCAGTGGAACGAGAAATATATGGACTAATGACAATAGATGTTGAGGATATATGCTATACCCCTTGGAAGGGACAAAAACTGTCTTAGCTTATGCTAAAAGGGTAGTCTGTGGAAAAGTGTAAATTCTATGTTAGCATAAGCGGCAGCCATTTTTACTGTCGCGTCCATTTTGTTTCCGTCGTATTCATTTTATTCTCTGATGCTTGCCTTTTCACCCAGCCTGTGTCCTCAATTTTAGCTGACCTCTCTGACATGGTCAATCTGGTGTACGTCCTGGGGGCTGCAGCTGCCGGTGCACCTGGTCTCAGATGTTATCAAATGATTGCTTATTGCCGCCATAAACATTCTTACTCCCCTCCTCATCTCCTGACCACCTGGTCACCCTCTGCTCTTGTTTGCCTATGGCTATTTCCGTGCTTAAACTTGTTTCTTCCAGTTTTCCTTCCCATGCGATTACACTGCAACAAACAGTATATAAGGGTGATGGTTTTTGCATTCAATGTACCTCCTCCCACAACGCTCTAGGGTGTTGCTTGGACGTGGTTCCACTCATGAGTGTTTAATAAACATTGGTTTGTTTTACTTCACTCCAGTGCCGATCTCTCTTTTGTTAGTCTTCGGACCCGTGGACGAGAGGGTGACCCTGCACCAGTGTGCACTCACGGGGGTACATTTCCACAAGAGGATTTAGATTGAGGGAGTTACTGCAGGGACCAGAGAAGCAGCTAGCAGCACTGTCTAGAGCAGTAAGAATGAGGAATTACCGACGGGACCAGAGGAGCAGATAGCAGCATTGCCTAGAGGACTAAGAATGAGGCATTACCACTGGGAACAGAGAAACAGATGCAATACTGTCAAGAGGACTTAGAAGGAGGAATTACCACTAGAACCAGAGAAGTAGCTGCAGAACTGTCTAGAGGACTTAGAATGGGAATGCCGATGAGACCAGATAAGCAGGTAGCAGCACTGTCTAGAGGACTTAGAATGAGGAATTACTGACAGGACCAAAGAGGCAGCTGCAGCACTGCCTAGAGGACTTAAAATGTGGGAATTACTCGCGGGACTAGAGAAGCAGCTGCAACACTGTCTAGAGGACTAAGAATGAGGAATTACCATTGGGAACAGAGACACAGCTGGAGCACTGCCTAGAGGATTTAGAATGATGGAGGTACTGACGGGACGAGAGAAGTAGCTAGCAGCATTGTCTAGAGGAGTAAGAATGAGGAATTACAGACGGAACCAGAGGAGCAGCTAGCAGCACTGCCTAGAGGACTAAGAATGAGGAATTGCCACTGGGAACAGAGACACAGCTGCAGCACTGCCTAAAGGTCTTAAAATTTGGGAATTACCGACTTGACCAGAGAAGCAGCTGCAGCACTGACCAGAGGACTTAGAATGAGGAATTACCGACGGGACCAGTAAAGCAGCTAGCAGCACAGCATAGAAGACTAAGAATGAGGAATTACCACTGGGAACAGAGAAGCAGCTAGCAGCACTGACTGGAGGACTTAGAAAGAAGGAGTTACAGACGGGACCAGAGAAGACGATTTTAGCACTGTCTCGAGGACTTAAAATGGTGAAATTACCGATGAGACGAGAGAAGCAGTTACAGCACTGGATCCGGATTGACTCAATTTAAATGTCTACACTCTGTCTGTTTTACATAGAATAGATGTGGAACATGGACGCAAGCAAGAACATTATGTGTTGAGGAGACAGACTAATCCGGAGCTGTAAAATCCTACACTCTCATTGGATACCAGTGCAGGAGCTGTACAATTCTCCACCCTCATTGGATACCAGGGAGAAGGAGGAGGGCTGAGAAGGACGGGAGAGAGGGACAGAGGAGGAAGTGGGAAGCTGCTGCTACAGAGAATTCTGCAGGCAGCAGCAGGCCACCAGGTCCTCCCTTTCTGTGTGTACATCTGGAGATGCCAGTGTCGGCACAGCCAGGGCCCGGCTGCGACTGCCCCGGGGTATTGCTTTACATGTAGGCTGGTGTCAGTGCTTTGGAATATTATATTTTAGACCTGTGCCTTCCCCCTTAGATGCCTTTTTAATCTGTATCTTCAACAGGCAAGCAGCGACGTAAAAGGGTGGTGGGGACGGGTTGCGGAGACGGGTGAAGGTGCCGCGCTGGCAACAAAGTGCGACTGCAGACACAAACGAAGCAACAAAAAATAGAAAGAGAAGATAAGCGCGAAGCGCGTTGTTGTTCATGCAGCTGGCAAGCCACAAAAAAAGAAATAGTGCTCACAAAGTATCATCATAAATAACTGTAAAAGGAAAAGCACACGTAATGGGCAATCCCTATGGAAGGTTATAAATGCCCACAAGGAGGGACTAGTAAGCTATTTAACCAATCAAAAGCCGGCATTTATGAAGGACAGAAAGAGGAACCATTTGCGGTGCTCCAAGCGCATATTCTAGATACAGCATGCATCGCAGAGCAGCGCATGCCCTGCCTAGGCTCAACCTAAAAAGCAGTATGACACAGCCTGCATTGACCGCATCAATCATAGCGCTCTTTTTCCTGTTTACTTTCTACCATGCTGCACTGAAGCCAGCGCTGCTGTACAATATGGCTAAGAAACATTGACAAAGCCAATAGATCACGCCTAGGCGAGACAGATTGGCTTAGCCAATGCTTGTTTAAACTTCATGCTGCTCTCGTCCTGGTGCCTCCTTATCATGCCACCACAAAGCCCTTCAGCCGGAAAGGCAAAGATGGAAAGGGGACACCAATCGCTCCTCTATGGTGCCATAGCTCATTGTTTGTCCTCTGACTCCTACTTGTGTGCTCTTACAGCCATGGCTTCGGCCGGATTAATAGTCTGGCAACCAGAGGCCCACTCTGTGGGCATGCCTCTGTCATAACCTCAACACTCCTCCTAACTTCTACTGTTTGAGAAACAGCATAACTCTTTTATTGTACGTAAATGTAATTATCATATGTATGCGTAGTCTGTTGGGTGTGAAGGCCACGTTTTTATTCACAGTTCATTTTTCAGTGGCGTGGCAGCAGCTGTTTGGTCAACTAATATATATATCAGCGACTTAGTCTTGGGCATTAACCATAATGAAGTGTTTTTGTAACCTATGTGGCATGGGGGTTCCCAACGCTTTTGTGGGTAGGCAACTCGCTACCTTGTCCACCTGTGTAGTCATCCTACAGGCCAGCCTGGGCTGCAAGGGCCGTGTTCCTTGTACCAGAGACCTCACTCACTTTTGTACAGCTAAATGGCCATGCCGTAAGGAAACCAGCCTAGTTCCACCAGTCCACTCATTGCGGGAAATTGGGGGTGTGGTGGTAGCATTTCATCCAGCTGCTGACTGTGCTTTGCAGTTTACAGGCATGCTGCCTGTGGGGCTGCTTTCCTTGCGAGGCTTGCTCCCCATTTTATTTTCTTGTATTTGTGGTTATTCGCACCCTACAAGCCATAAGGCCACTATGATGTTTAACTGAAACAGTTTCTTTCTCTTGTATTCTGGCCTATTCAAGTAGATTAAACCATGCCTGATGAAATTAAAACCTGTGTTCCTACAAGATGTACAGTTGTGTTTAATATACAACTGTATGGGAGAGGATGTAGCCTTACAGGCTAGAGCTGCCGACTTTGGAGCTAGGGAACCAGGTTCGAGTCTCGGCGTCGGCTCAACATCCTGTGATTCTGCACAAATCACTTAATCTCCCCCTGCCTATCAAAAATGAATGTGTCCTTGTGTAACGTAACTGGTGCTCATGTAAAGCGTTCCAATACCTTCGGGTCGAGTTCGCGCTATATAAATCTGCAGGAAAGTAAAAAAAATATATATATATACATCTTAATCCATCTACCATACTGTGACTGCCTACCTCCATGTCATCTGAAGTGTGATCTCTGATCATATCATCACCATCCCACCATTCGTCGTGACACTTCTGCAAGGTCCTTATATGGTCGTGCTCATTCCTCCCGAGGTTCGCCAAGTCATTGCGCCCGAAATTAATGACTGTTAGGTCTAGTGCTTAAGTTCCCGCCAGTTTAGTCTTGATTTTCTTGATGAGCTGCTCCCACCTCCTGCCGGAAATGCTGAGTCAATCTATGGTGGTGTTCGGTTATCCCGTGCCCCTATCATGATAACTCTTGGTTGCCCTGGCCACGTAGGAGTGGTCGATTTGCCAAACTCATCGGTTTGACCCATTGTAACCTGTCAATTTTTTATTTTTTATTTGCAGTTTTATATAGCTCGAACTTGACCCGAAGGTATCAGAGTGCTCTAAATGAGCACCAGTTGCATTACAGACGGACACATTCATTTTTAGGCACGGGGAGATTAAGTGATTTACCCAGAACCACAGGATGCTTTAGCCTCCCGCCAGCCTCGAACCTGGTTCCCCGGCTTCAAGGTCGTCCACTCTAGCCGTTAAGCCACATCCTCGCAATACATAAAAGAACACTCCTTCACCACACTGTTGTTGGGCCCACCGTCGTATCCTTAGCCAAAGGCAGGGACGGATTGGTACTAAGGGCACTAGGGCACTGGCCGAAGGGCCGGTGTCTCAGTGCCCTCTGTGGGCAGTTTTTTTTTCCTTTCCCAGTCCACACAGGGTACTGGACAGGGAGAGTAAAGCAGCTTTGCTGGGTGGCCATGATATGGCCGTTCAGCGATTATCAGCTGTGGCCTCTCCATGACCCTCTGCCCTGCCAAGCAATCACGCCGATGGTGGGCTGGGGATTGGGTGATTGTGTGCCAGAATGGGCCTCCCTGGGGGCCAGGTGTTGCTCAGGCCATTGAGCCATTTTCACCTCGGCCCCCCTGGGGCCCACACAGCACAGAAACAGTGTTTGCACTTGACACCTCACCCACAGCCCTTCTCATTCAGGGCACAGTGGGCGAGGAAGAAGGGGTCTCGCTGTGGGGGCCAGTTGATGTTGTGAACTCGCATCATCTTCACCTCAGCCCCCCCCCCCACCCCATGGATGGCCCTGCAGCTGTGTTTTGTGCTTTCTCCCCTCCCCTGCCAGGCCATTTATTTTTTAATTTATTTAATGCGATTTTATATAGCGCAAACTCTACCCGAAGATGTCAGAGCGCTTTACAAAAGGACCAGTTACATAACATAAGGACTTCAGAGTACATGAGTTACATAAAAGATACAAACAGAGAAGCTCTAAATTCACATAAGAATGGTAGTAAGTACAAATGTCTACTATAGATACTAGTGGTTAGAGCTACATATAAACAAGTTGCAAATTAACTCAAGGAACAGATACAAACAGATAAACTCTAAATTCACATAAGAATGGTAGTAAGTGCATAAGTCTACTTTAGAGACTAGTGGTTAGAGTTACATATATACAAGTTGCAAATTCACTCAAGATTACATTTTAATGAAAGTTGAAGTAGTTACGGTTGGACAAATATAAAATATATATTTACATAGCATGATCTTCTCGCCATTGTTTGGGCTCTTGCTTTCTGCCAGGCCTTCAGGGTGTTGTTACACTCACAGGCGGTGATCTTGGGCCTGGAGGGATCCAGAGGCGTGATCGTGGGCCTGGAGGGATCCCCATGCTGGTGATGTCCACAGCGCTCCACAAGCAGCAGGCGAGGTCCATAGCAGAGCTCCTCTTTGCTATGTTGTTTACAGGGACAGGCAGTCCCCCACCGGCAGGAGCGCGGCTCTCCACATGCTGCGGAGCACCAAGTGTGCCCGTACAGCACCTACCAGCAGCAGGTGAAGTCCACAGCAGGGCTCCTCCCCACCTGGGCGTCCACCGGTACAGGCAATCCCTGGCCACAGGACAACGGAGGGCATCTTCCAGAAGCCACAGGTATAAAATGGCGACTGGCCTCTCCTTAAGCAGAGAGTATGGGTCTTGTCCCCAGGCAGATCTTCCGTGGCGATTGGGAAGGGAAAGCTCCAGAGGGTGGCGCGACTAGTGTGGTCTGCTCGGTCAGAGTCTCCCCCCTGAGGCCTACCTCATGACTGCCAGGCAGCTTCAGATCCCCCAGACTTCCACCGCATCTTGACGCCTCAAGTGTGGACTAGGGTAGATAGGTGAGAGCACCCTCGATGTCCGGTGGGTACCTCCAGAGGTGCGATGCGAGGGGCCCCCGTTCATTCCTTGGGAAGGTCGGCCCCCACCGTTGATGTAGAGATTGCCCTGCTGCGGCGGAGAAGTGGAGACCTCAGCTGCGGTGTGTTCCGCACTGCCCTGAGGCAGTGGAGGGCTGGGGAGGGTTGAGTAATTTAGTAATAGCAGGGGCCTCACAGTTGTTCGAGTGCTCCTGCACTGGAGGGCTGGGGAATAATTTTGTAATAGAAGGGGCCTTGCTGTGTTTCAGTTGATCAGCTTGTAGGCCACTGTCACCTTGACCCCGGTGTCCTTCCCAAGAACAATATCCTCCCTCTTTCATGCCTTGGGTGTACATAGGCATATGTGGCCTAAAGACCAGAGTTGCAGAGATGGGGATTCAGGTTTGAGTCTCAGCGTCTGCTCAACATCCTGTGATTCTGGGCAGATAATTTCATCTCCCAGGCCCTTAAATAAAAAAATCTGATCTTGTGTACTGTAATTGGTGCTCATGAATAGCTCTCAAATAGCCTTTGTCTTGGGCTGAATTCACACAATATAAAACTGTCAAAAGGAAAAACAAAAAATAACCATTTGTTCATGCTTTATGATTCTGCAAAGGGAACATGATAATTAAAGAGGGCGCTTTATAAAAACACATCTGTATTCTTTAACACTGCTTTTCTGATGCAAAATTTCCATTTAATTCCCTTTAGTGCCTCACTGTCTGGTTTTCTTATGTTGTGGAGGCTGCGCTCTGACACTTAAGTCATTCCGTACCTGTTGTCGGGTGCACTATTCTACTTCTATATTATTTTTGTTATTTTGGGAGAGTCTAAGCTTGCACTAAGGTAACATTTCATTGTATTAATATTTTTTAATGACTCCCTCCTCAGCATGCAAGGGGGGATCTTGTTGGGTGATGTTTGTGGCTTTCCTTTCCCTCCCCAGCAGAAAGGGACACTCAAATTTCCTGCCTCACCTCCATATGGACACACCCCTCCCTCACTGCCTCAATGAGTGGGAAAACAGCAGGCCTATAGGTTTCTGTCCCACTGCTCTGACCACACCCCCTTTCTCAGTTAGCCAGTAAGACGCAGTTTTTGGGGGTAAGAATTCATAGATTTCCTTCCTGCCTCCTGACTACCACGCTCACGTTAGCCAGATGAGGGACATAAAAGCAGCTGGTCAGCATCTTGCAACAGACAACTTCAAGTTGGATTCTATAGCGCCCACCACCAGGAGGATCGTATCTAGAAGTAGCAGCAGGAGGTCAAAGCGAAGACCTGCCCAGCCCTCAGGTGCCCATAAGACCTGCTTCAACAGGCTGCTGCTTCAGCTTACATCTTCATCTATTTAGGCCTCAACCTTTTACTATCCTTCCCAGGAGGAAGGAATCCATGCGTAGGCCTACAGTGACCCAGTCCAACTCCCGAGCCTTAGGAAGAAGACAGTCCTGACCCTCCCATACAGAACTACAGAGTGTTCACCCACCTTTTCTATTTAGTTACTCTTCTAACCAGATGCACCACAAGGCCAAGCCCCAACTCAAGAGGGCCATCTAATCCCCTTGGCACCCCACTCTCCACAGGGCTAACCAAAGTAGGCTGAGTAAAGCAGTACTCAAAGTCACATCTAGTGCGCCTCAACCGCGGTCCCACCACATCCAGAAAATCATGCACTAGGCTCAGTGCAGTAGGTCTGCCCCAAAGCTTTACTGATTTTCCACATCCAGCACCCAGAAATGCAGTGTGTTGCTAGCCAGTCCCTTTCTCTGAAGCAAGAAGGGACAGATAGGAACCATTTTTAGAGATTTTTTAACCAATTTTTTGCACAATTAACTGATTCATTTGTGTGCCAGTTATCATTTTAGCTCTATTTTAAAGGCCTCATCCAAAATGCAGACAAGGGGCATTTTTCTCTATATGCCAGGAATATTAATTAGTAAGTTTTGTTTAGTTTTTGGCTGTAATTTGTAGGTCATTCTGACTGGACTCTGTTTTAGGTCCTAGGCCGGAATGTGGCAACATGTCTGTGTGTTGATTTCAGGCTATGTCTAAGACTTTGTGCAATGAGCTTTCTCAAAAGAGAACTGTTTGAGCCTCATTCTAAGCTAGGCCCTGCTCGAGGCCTAAGCAAAATTTGCAAACTTGACACTTCTTTCTCTGTGCCGAAGGATTCCCGTTTTTGCATGTTGAGGTTATATGTTCTTTTTGCTGATTTTCTATAATTTTCATGGTTATTGCCATCCATAGAGGAGCTTTTCTGAAATGCAATTGCCTCGGGTCTATTTAAGGGCTTAGGCCCTGTTATGCCCAAACATGTGGCTCTATTCTGCCTGCGAGTGGAGGGCCATTTGGTATTGCACAACTTTTTCTGGTTGGTTGTGTTTTGTTATCATGCATGTGGCCCCCAGAACGTGCTTCAGAGTTGGTGCTACCGCATGTATCTTACACATGGAGGGGTATGTGAAGAATTGTGAGGGATTTTTACACAGAACTGCAGTGCTCATAGTCTTCACCAATGGTACTGGCTCTATAAGCTTTAAAAGGCTTAATTTACCAAACATTTCTCTACAAATAAGACCTCTAAGAATAACTAAATGGTGTTTCATGAAAGGGCACGCCCAGTGAATGTGGGCCACTTTTTTCAGCAGTGCCTGGGCCAAATTGTGATCCCAGTCCGACCCTGGTCAAAGGGACACCTAAGGCAGCTGCCAGACTGTTGAATGCATCTAATACACTTCCCCATTACGCAGTTGTAGGCTCCCCGACTAACAGAAAATCTTCTAGATAATGAAATGTACCTCCTTCGGGGTGTTTGCATAGAATGTATTTGAGGAATGTGCTACAAACACGAAATAGGTGTATGATGTGGCGTAGCACATTAGCATGCATTCGTCAAAGAAGAACTGATCTTAAAATGGGAACCCAATAAACCGAAACCATCGAGGAGGACGGGCAGTAGTCTAGATGCTGCCTCAAAATCTGCCTGGGCCATCAGGGCTCCTTCCTGTTTTGCTCTCACAAGCTTTTTGGCAACATGCATGGATGCATAAGTGTCTGTACATAACTCCTGGTTGAGTACATCATTCATCGGCTCTACCTCCTGGAAAGAGAGGTGATAATTCAGGCGGTCTGAATTTTTTTGGGTACCATCCGCAGTGGGTATATGACCATAATTGTTAAGGGATGGTGTTAGAACTGGGGGTCTCTAGTTGGCTGAGGTAGGTACCTTAGTCCAAATAGGGATCCTTGGTTCTAGTCAGGGTAAGGAGGGACACACCCGTAGATAACCCCTGCTCACCCCCTGGTAGCTTGGCACGAGCAGCCAGGCTTATCTCCAAGGCAATGTGTAAAGTATTTGCAACCACACTCCCAGCAACACAGTGATAACACCACAAATGGACACCACACTGGTTTCATAAAAATAGCAGTATCTTTATAAAAAGGAATACGATGAGACCAAACGATAGAAAACCAACATATGCGTATTCGTAATAATTCACTTGCCCGGTTATTAGGCCAGCAATCACTTGTAGGTTCTTGCGGTATTAATGAGCAATTTACGATCTCTAATGCAGTCCTAATGCAATGCTATGCAGTTCGTAATGCAGCTCGTAATGTAATAATAGGACAGTCCTTAATGCAAGAATCAGACAGTTCGTAATGCAATAATAATGCGATTCGTAATGCAAGAATCAGGCAGTTCGTAATGCAATAATAATGCGGTTCGTGATGCAAGATTCAAGCAGTTCGTAATGCAATAATAATGTGGTTCGTAATGCAAGAATCAGGCAGTTCGTAATGCAATAATAATGCGGATCGTGATGCAAGAATCAGGCAGTTCGTAATGCAATAATAATGCGGTTCGTAATGCAATCTGCGCAGTCAACTCTAGCACCACTAGGCCCCAACAGCAGAGACAACAGTCATAGGCTTACAGGGGCGGCCCCGGTCCTGCTGGGCAGGTCCGGGCCGCTCGGGGACTCAGCGCGTCTAAGGCGGTGCAGCGGGAGAGAGCTCGGAGCACTCCTGTACTCCTCCTGCACGCCTCCCCAGGCCACACACGCTTGCGGCTCCCGACCGGAGTCCAAGCCTTACCTGGGGGGGTGCGCTGCCTCGCTCTCTCTCTCTCCCCGCTCGTCGGACGTCCTGCTGGGCGATCCCAATCACGTTGCGGCTCTGTTGCTAGGCGACGCTGTAGCCGGACAGGTTACGGCGCGGCCTTCTCCATTGTTGATGATCTTGGGCAGATTCCTTTCGATGAACAACGATCACGATCCCTTTCACCTTGTAGCTTCCTTAGCTTCAAGAAATCCTTTAGCACGTTGCGGCTCGGGCCGGCAGCGGTGATCCTTACTCACAGCCTCAGTTACGATGACGGCTCGTGCCACAAACAGCAATACAGCAGCGTGGACGATGTTTCACGCTGCGGGGGCAATGCGATCACGGGACACCTCGTAAACAGTACCACGGACCACACAGCAGTCTCAGGCGTGCAAGAGCACCACGCACACAGCGTCGCTGAGACACAGTCCTCAGTTTCAAGTGCCCCGTTAGGACGTTGCAGCTCGGGCCGGCGGCGGCGATCTTTACTCACAGCCTCAGGTACGATGACGGCTCGGGCCACAACAGCAATACAGCAGCGTGGACGATGTTTCCCGCTGCGGGGGCAATGCGATCACGGGGCACCTCGTAAACAGTACCACGGAGCACACAGCGGTCTCAGGCGTGCAAGAGCACCACGCACACAGCGTCGCTGAGACTCGGTTCTTAGTTTCACACAATCCTTTGGCACGTTGCGGCTCGGGCCGGCGGCGGTGATCCTTCCTCACAGCCTCAGGTACGATGACGGCTCGGGCCACAACAGCAAGGCAGCAGCGTGGATGATGTTTCACGCTGCGGGGGCAGTGCGATCACGGGGCACCTCGTAAACAGTACCACGGACCACACAGCAGTCTCAGGCGTGCAAGAGCACCACGCACACAGCGTCGCTGAGACACGGTTGGAAACTTTTGTGTTCCTTAGTTTCCACAACAGGGGACCAGCTCTCCTCGGGCCCTTGGAGACACGCTACTTCAGGACACAGCACACAGCAAAGTCCTCACAAGCAGGGGGACACAGCACACAGCAAAGTCCCTTGTCCTCTCCTTAGTCAAACCAGCAAACTGAAGGCCAGCCCCAGAACACACAGCAAGGGCAGTCCTTCTCTTCAGTCTCTTCAGCTGTTCTTCTTTGGCAGAGGTTCCTCTTGATCACCAAGTAGGTTCAATCCTTTTTCAGTATGGATTTCAGTCTTGAGTTCAGGGGTTTCAGCTCTTACATTTATACCCCTAAATGCCTTTGAAGTCTTTATGTTCAGGGGGCTCTGACCTCGGTCCAAACCAGACCTGGGTGTCTTCCTGCCAGTGCACACCCTCCTCCTTTGGTAGTCAGGGTCTGGGGCCCAGACGCTCAGCAGGAGGTGGAGCCATCCTTTTGTGGCAGCAACACAGCCCTCTTCACATCCAGGGGGCTACTCCTCCCCCCACATCAAATGCAGGCCAGCCTGTTGCTGTCTCACCTTCTCCTCCCTGGGGTCAGGACACTTCCCAGACCCTGTCACGTCTAAACCCAGGCAGGCAATATACAACCAGGCAGAGGCACACAGGATGGTTTAAGACAAGAAACCAGCCACTTCTGAAAGCGTGGTTTCTAAACACACAATTCAAAAACCATCTTCACAAAAAGATGTGTTATTAAATTCTGAGTTCAGGCACACTAAACTCCATCTCTCCATCTTATGCCTATGGGAAGATATGCTGGAAACATGGGACACAGCATTCCCCATTCTGTCCTATGGGCAAGATGGCCTTGCAACAGTGAAAAACGAATTTGGCAGTATTTCACTGTCAGGACATGGTACACACCTCAGTACATGTCCTACCTTTTACATACACTGCACCCTGCCCAGGTGTTGTAGTTAGCCTCAGCAAGGCCTACCAGTGCTTAGGGGTTCTCCCTTCTCTGCACAGAGTCCTCAGACACTTAGGAAGAAGTTGGCACAGAAACTGAAATATAAAAAACAGAGTTTATTAAACCTCATGAGGTGGAGCTAACATTCACACATCACCCTTCAGTAATGCATGAAGTAGCACACTGAATGGAAGGATCCTGGTCCTTTTATACCCACACAGGGGCTCAAATGAAGGCGGTACAAACACAAATGCTGGTTGTAGGTACATATAAGGTCATACAGAGAATGCACAGTCGACAAGTGGGTGGAGCTAACAGTTTCTACTTTTAGCAGACACATCCTGACATTTATAAACTCGGAACAGCTGCAAGCTCAACTGAGCATGTGCAAAGCAAGAGGAACTAAATATAACTTGTCTCTAGGCAGATTTCAAGAGCAGTTGACAGGAAGGTAGGACAGAGCACATGGCGAGCACATGGTAGCACATGGCAGCCAAAATGGCTGACAGAAATACAAAATGGATTCCACAAAGCGGACAATTTAGCCTCTAAATACAGGCTGTCTTCAGTTAATGCTTAACTTAAATGCTGCCAAATTACAACAGACGACCCTTTCAGCATTGGCTGAAGACATTCGTTTATCTGGGGTAATCTAGATATTCATCCCGTACATCTATTAACATTATTTCGGCCACTTCTTTATTCAACATTTGTTGGGCCTTTGTTTCAGCAATGTTCCCTCTGGCAGGTATACAAGCAGAGATGCAAATGGAGCAAAGCATTGGACCACATTGGATACATGCGCAGCATGTAAAAAATATTAAAATTATTACACACAGGATAGTCAGTAGCTTCCAGCCCCAAGCAGAAACAAGAGTCCAAAACCATCCAGCAAAAGTCCAAGTTCCAGTCTCTGGATGAATTTCTGCAGCAATCTTATGCAATTTTGATATTGCGTCATATACTGAAGGTGAGTGATCTGGTATGAATACACAACAGCTGCTACCGATGATGCGACATGCACCACCTCGATCAGCCAAAATTACGTCTAGCACCATCCTATTCTGGAGTGCTACAATCCTTGCAATCTGTAGTTCCTCTGTAATGTTCCCAAGTGCCATAGCTGTCTGATTAGTAACAGCTTCCACAACACGAGTCAGTCGTCGGACTTTCCTGCTGTTTAATGCAGCACCCACAAAGAAAAATAAGCCCAAGTTGAAATCAACATATTGTTGTAGGGTAGTGTCGGTTTGGTCAACTTCATCCATACTTATTGTCCTCTTATTTCTGTTTGTGGAAATGTCATTGTACAGTTTAAAATCACGGTGATACAATGCAGGTGCCAGAAACACAGGGGGCAACAGAAAAGATACATAGCAGATTCCTGACCACCCAACAGGTAATTGATAATATCCATTATTTCCGCACACAAAATACGTATTATGCGAGGCTGTGAAAGTGCTCTTATTGGCACCTTCAATGGTCAGGATTACAGTACACTCGCTCCTCCCCACTGGAATTCTTCCAACACTACAAATACACAAATCTGCTTTAGCTTTTGTCACAGAAATCACAAAAGGTCCAATGTTCTTTATTATTCTCACATTTGTGAAAACATATGGTGTTGAAATATTGTCCGGTTGATACTCTTCCCATTCCCATTTAGTCCCTTTGGCTTGTGGATAACCTTCTTTATTTTGATAACATACTTTATTAAGTTGAAAAATAATCCCACCTACTGCAGGCTTTCCATATGCAAACAAGAGCGCATACCAAGCTTGACAAGAACCATTGTGAGAAAATGGAAGAGGAATAAAAGGTGTTCCTCCTTTCTTTTGATGTGCAGGTATCATCCCACACACCCAACAGTTGGTAGTATTCGTAGCATTGTGAGTATGGTGCAACATCTGGATAAAAGTATTATTTAGGTAGGATTGTCGATGCTTTTGCTCATGGTAAGGAAGAGTAAAGTAGTGGTGTTCCACGGGTACTGGCGTAGTGACAACAAAAAGCTGTCGAACAGGAGCCACCTTCTCGATGTACCATGTAATTGCTGCCATAGCCACCATAGCAACAACAAACCCTACAGCACAAATGATTTGTTTTTTCATTTTAGCAGCAGTAATGATTGATCTTTCTGAAAACTTGTTGAAAACAGTCGTTGGAGCTCTTCTCCCTGGGCAGCCGCTGATTTCTTCACCATGGGCCAAAGTAGGTGTCACTACACTAATACAGGGCTGATCCCCCTCCCCTTGCCACAATGGCTCTCCGTTTCACTAACCCAGGGTGGTAGCTCAACCAGTCTTTTTCAAAACTGCAGATCCTTTCCTCGGTCTCAATTGATATCGGGATACTCCAGTGATCGTGTGGTCCGGGAAGACTTCCGCAGATTCGTCAGGTGAGATAGCTTGGCCTTTCTCCGTCTCCAGAATCTCTCGATGGTCGGTCAACACAGCAGGTTCCACCAAGGCAGGCGACACGCGTTTGCAGTGTGTGCTGTGGATCCAATTCTTTCTGTTTGTCACTCGAACTGCTGTCCTTGTCGCAAGGAGCACCTGCTCTGGTCCTCGCCACCTTGGCTCCAAGCTGTTCGATCTGTCGAAGACCTTGACCATTACATGGTCACCAGGACGGAGTTCGTGGGCCTCACCTGTAGATCTGTCAGGAAGAGCTTCTCGAACCTGTTGATGAATAGAAATCAAACTGTCAGTTAACTGTGCCAAATAATCATTCATCAGAACACAAGGAACATCATGTATGGGGCGTGGCTTAGGAATTCCCCAAATGTTCATCGGTCTCCCAAACACCACCTCATAGGGGGTAAGACCTGATCGTGAATGTGGCACCGATCTTATGGATAGTAATGCCAAAGGTAGTGCATCTGGCCACTTTAGAGACGTGGAAGCCAGTATTTTCGCCAACTTTGTTTTTAAAGTAGCGTTATACCTTTCCACCAAACCTGCTGATTGCGGGTGGAAAACTGTATGGAATTTCTGTTTGATCCCTAATCCTTTCAGGACATGCTCAACAACTTGCCCAATAAAATGAGGTCCATTGTCACTCCACAAAAGTTTACAAACACCGTATCTAGGGAAAAACTCCTTTAGAAGCACCTTTGCTGTGGTGAGAGCAGTATTATCCTTCGTAGGGTATGCCTCTATCCATTTGCTAAAGGCACATACCACCACTAGGACATATTTCAAATTATTGCAGCGTTCGAGTTGGATGTAATCCATCTGCAAAACTTCAAAAGGTGCGGTTGGTGTAGCAAACCCTCCTGTAGGAGTTCGTGTCCCTTTTCCAGGATTATACTGCCAACAGATCAAACAGGACTGTACTACCCTTTTGGCTGTGCTAGCAATTTCAGGATGCTCCCAAACTTGTGTAAGCAATGTAGTTATTGCTAGAGCTCCAACATGTGCCAGCCCATGTGCCATTTGAACCATAGGTTGTAAATAGGCCGCAGGCAATTTCCACTTATTCATTTCTTTGTTACGCCAACAACCCTCATCATCTATTATTCCTTCTTTAGACCATTGCTCAAGCTCTTCCACAGAAGCAGATCTCTGTATATCCAATACTTCCTCTCTAGCATCATGCCAACGCTCAGCTTGTGATTTTACTACGTACATGGGTGTAGTGCTTCGCTGCATCGCAGTCTCACGGGCTACGCGGTCTGCAAAGGCATTGCCTTGTCCTATTTTGTCAGTCACTTTCTTGTGTGCGCTACACTTCATAATAGCAACTTTCTTTGGGTATGTAAGTGCAGTCAAGAGATTATGCACTAACTCTCCGTGCATTATCTGCATCCCATGGGATGTAAGAAAGCCTCTTTCCTTCCAGAGTAGGCCAAAATCATGAACCACTCCAAAAGCATAGCGGCTATCCGTGTAAATGTTCACACACAAGTCAGTGCTAAGCTCACACGCTCGTGTCAAAGCTATTAGTTCAGCTGCTTGAGCTGACTTCTGAGGTATGCGAGCTGTTTCCACTACTGTCTCAAGCGTGGTAATTGCATAAGCAGCTGAAGTCGTGCCATCTGGTAACTTCAAACAGGACCCATCAACCCACAGTTCCCCATCTACATCTGGAAGGGGCGTATCTTGCAAATCGATGCGACCCTTTGTCTGTTCCTCAGTAAGGAATATACAATCGTGAGGCTCCTTTGACTGAGACTGAGTCGCAGGATATGGCAACAAAGTGGCGGGGTTCAGTGTCGCACATCTCTTCAAGGTAATATGAGGTGCTAGCAGTGTCAATTCGTATCCTGTCAAACGAGCACTAGTTAAGTGCTGAGTCTTAGTCTGATTCAAAAGGGCATCTACTGCATGGGGTACTAGCACCAACAGTTTGTGTGACAAAACTATCCCTTCACTCTGACGTATGGACACAGCCGTCGCTGCAACTGAACGGAAACACCCAGGCAATGCACGAGCAACAGGGTCAAGAACTGCAGAAAGGTATGCACAAGGACGCTGTTTGTCCCCGTGTGTCTGTACTAAAACTGACAATGCACATCCTTCTTTCTCATGTACATAGAGTGTAAAAGCCTTCGTGTAATCTGGTGTGCCTAACACTGGTGCAGAGCAAAGAGCTTGTCTCAACTGACAAAAAGCATTTTGACATTCATCTGTCCATGGAAGGGGGATCGGAGTGTTTTTAGTCAAAAGTGCTAGCAAGGGTTTAACAATGTGTGAAAAACCCAATATCCATTGCCTGCAAAACGAAGTCAGACCAATGAATGCACGGACATCTTTCTGCGTGGAAGGTACTGGGGTGTCTAAAATTGCTTGAATGCGATCTGGTGTCAGTGCACGGCCCTCCTTAGACAGAAGGTGTCCTAAATAGGTCACCTTCGGTCTACAATATTGCAATTTCTTTCGTGATACTTTATGGTGGTGTGTAGCAAGAAAAGAAAGCAAAGACAAAGTGCATTTCTCACACTGCTCAGGTGTATCGGCTGCCAACAAGATGTCATCGACATATTGTATGAGAGCCACTCCTTTAGGCAAGGTAAAGGAATCAAGCTGTCTCTTCAATGCTTGACTGTAAATACTAGGACTCTCAGTATAGCCTTGAGGAACTCTACAAAATCTGTATGATCTATTATTCAAAGTGAAACCGAACAAATATCGGCTATCAGGATGAATAGGAATCGAGAAGAAAGCGTTCTTCAGATCAATTACAGAAAATGTAGTTGCTGTTGGAGGGACCAAGGTAAGCAATGTCGTTATGTCAGATACTACAGGGTACTGTGGTACTACAATCTTGTTGACTTCTCTCAAATCGATAATAAATCTATAAATCCTAGTGTCAGTATCTTTTTTCAAAATGGGAAGAATCGGACTATTGCAAATATTGTAAGGAACTTCTTCCACAACCCCCACCTTAATTAAATCATGTACAATAAGTGTGAGTGCTTCTTCTCCTTCTCGAGAAATTTTATACTGAGGCAGTCTTGGCAATAAAGCGCCCTCCTTGACACTAATATGTACTGGTGGAATAACCATTTGCCCTACATCAGTGTCCGAAGTAGCCCACAAAGTACTAGGGAGTGAGGCTAGTGCAATGTCCTCTTTAACAATACAAGATCTCTCAATCAAAGGGTAGTTGTCATTCAAAATAACCCGTACTCCTTCCGGAGAACACCGTATCGTAGCCCTAAAATATTTAAGCATATCAAGACCCACAATATTGTCTGGTGTGTTTGGAGAAAGCAAAAACGGACATGGAGCAGTAAACTTATCAATATCAAATGCAAGTGGTTGTGACAATGGGCTAAGGGAAGGTGTTCCATCGAAACCTATCGATGTAATGGTTAAGCCAGACAGGGGAGCCCTTGGAACCAATTGTTTAGACAAGGCGCTACGAGTAGCTCCTGTATCAACCAGAAACTGATCAGTAGAACCCAAAACATGTGCTGTAACATAGGGACCCCTCTGATCTACTGGAACTTCAATTGATTCCTTACCCCATCCTAGGCAATCCTATGCATAAGCAGAATCTTGAAAATCAGAGGGCACATAGTCAGACATTTGATATTGGTTCCTTCTATCAAAAGTGTTAAACCCATTCTGCCCACGTGTATTAGCATCAAACCGAGCACGATCATTCGCGCTTCCTCTAGGCCCTTGATATCCTGAACGATTTCTCATTTGTCCCCGACCACGTAGATTCTGCTGAGCACGCAGCACTGGACAATCAGAAAGCCAATGTCCAAATTTTTGCAGTACGCACACTGATCAACAGACAAATTCGAACGGGCAGAGGAAGGAAAGGACGAACCATAAGATCCACGTCCACCTCTATCATTACCTCTAGAAGGCGGACCATAAGCTTGAGCCAACATAACCTTTGTTTTCAACTCTTTAGACTTTTTGTCCTCATTACCTTTGGCTTCTAATTCTTGCCGCTCATAATACTGGGCCATAGTTAAAAGAGAAACCGGAGAAGATGTAGTCCATGAACTCTCACTGGCCTTTAAGCGACTAGCTATTCCTGGCAAAAGGTTTGCGACATATTTATCGACAAACAGATGCCTACCTGTGTCATCTGTCAATGACTGGCCACTAAAATCGTGAAATGCTTCTTCAAAGCGTGTGAAGAAGTCAGAAACTGATTCATCTACCTTTTGCTTGCAAGACGCTAGCACTGTCCAATCTATCTTTTTAGGGGGAATGATCGTCTTTAACTTAACTAATATAGCTGCTGGAAGATTTAAAATTAACTGACACGGTTTCTGTGCAGGTTCTCTATCTTCATCTAACCGCTCTAAATCTTTCCACAATGCTCCAAATGTCGCATTATCATCTATTTTGCGCACAGTTCTCCACATATCAGGTGGTAATATTAATCCAAAAAACAAATCAATATCAGACAGAGTCATAGTACAAGAGCTGATTGCACCCTCAACTTCCTCATAAAAGGCTGCTGGATTCTTTCGCGGGTCAGGCAATGCATTTTTAAGGGCCATAACATCTGCTCTATTCCAAGGAGTGTAAACCCAATTATAAATAAAGTACCCTTTCGCATTAAGAGAAGTCTTATCATCCTCTGTACCCGTTCCTTTAGGAGGAACATATAAAGGCGCGGCTTCCCGCATGGGTTTCACATGAATTACAACATTCTTATCTGTTTCAGGAGTAAAAGTTCGTGCCATGCTGATCTGAGATGCTAGTGCAGCTGTTTCTGCTGCCTTTTTCTCCTCTCGCAAACGGGCTGCTTCAACACGCAGTTTAACCAAGCGTCTGATCGTGTCAGCCACCTGGGAGAAGACAAAAAGACCGTCACGTAATTGTTTACAATCAGCTGCTACATCATTGGGCTCCACTTCTACCGAATACTTCCTAAATTGTTCAATAACCTCTGCAGCAAATGTATCGGTAAAATATATTTGCTCCCTTTCCTGCCATCCTTTTATACTATCTAAAAGTTCAGAGGCAGTGGTAGTACTACGAACGGCTTTACGCGCAGTAGATCTAATGTCAGATGCACGCTCAGCAGATAGCATGGAACGAGTTTCTCGAGCTTTGTCCTGGTCTGAAAAAGAGTCCTCATCTGACTCATGAGGAGCAGAAGAAAAAATATACGGAGGTGGAGAACGATCTAATAACAGGAAATCATCTTGCGGTTTATTAAGGATAGGATAAAGGGGCTGCCTAACAGCATATTGGCCAGTTACCTGTAAATGGCGTTCCCTATCTTCCCTCTCTTTAATTTCTCTCATCTCCTTGTTTTTTAACTCTAATGCTTTCGCATAAATGGTCTTTCGCTGTTCTTTATCAATCAAGGCTTGTTCACGCTTCATTCGCTCACGCACTTCTTTCTCCCACATTCGCACACAATCAAACATATCTTGCCTAGTCTTTCGTTTAAACATACATTGTTCCACATACTGAATTTTTCGCAAATCAAATGACCCATACATAGGCCAACGCAACTCAGGATCTTTACTAGTATATTTGTTCCATAACGTGCAGTACATTATAGAAGAAATACCATACTTAATATACATATCCCTATTAGGCGTCCCCTCCGGGAGGCTGGTTGTGCTTCGTCAAGTCTCAAATTGGTACCACTACAAAAGCAACACATCCTACGAAGTGTGCTGAAAACAGGCATGCCAAAAAATAGTGCAAAATATGCAGTATTATAATCAAAGTAGCGCTTAAGGTACTCTTTGTACGTTGCGCTGTTCAAACAATTTCAAATAGAGAAAAATCTCCTCATTACCTGCCTATATGAATTGCAATGCATATATAACTTACAAAACAAATTCCAAAATTGGCCAATCATACAAACAAAGCCACAGTAAGTGTTACTAAAACTACCTTACCAATCAAAGGCATCAAACCAACAGCAAGTGCCGCAAAACGGCTCTTACCAATCAAATGGTGTCCAGGTTCCAACTGCCAAGTTCTCAAATCGACCAAATGGTCACTGCACGGCGAATCAACAGAAAAGATCTCAGTCAAGGACCGGCGCCGCCGGGATGGTCAGATCAGAAAGAAAGGAAAAACGCCGTGGGTGCCAAGACTCTGGTGTCTCCTCAGGCAGCGATCGCGTCCAAAAGCGAGATTCCAATCCTTCGTCGCGACCAGTCCTTCGGGCATCCGAGTCGTTGATGAGTCCCACGTTGGAAGCGCCAATTTGTTGTAGTTAGCCTCAGCAAGGCCTACCAGTGCTTAGGGGTTCTCCCTTCTCTGCACAGAGTCCTCAGACACTTAGGAAGAAGTTGGCACAGAAACTGAAATATAAAAAACAGAGTTTATTAAACCTCATGAGGTGGAGCTAACATTCACACATCACCCTTCAGTAATGCATGAAGTAGCACACTGAATGGAAGGATCCTGGTCCTTTTATACCCACACAGGGGCTCAAATGAAGGCGGTACAAACACAAATGCTGGTTGTAGGTACATATAAGGTCATACAGAGAATGCACAGTCGACAAGTGGGTGGAGCTAACAGTTTCTACTTTTAGCAGACACATCCTGACATTTATAAACTCGGAACAGCTGCAAGCTCAACTGAGCATGTGCAAAGCAAGAGGAACTAAATATAACTTGTCTCTAGGCAGATTTCAAGAGCAGTTGACAGGAAGGTAGGACAGAGCACATGGCGAGCACATGGTAGCACATGGCAGCCAAAATGGCTGACAGAAATACAAAATGGATTCCACAAAGCGGACAATTTAGCCTCTAAATACAGGCTGTCTTCAGTTAATGCTTAACTTAAATGCTGCCAAATTACAACACAGGGGGGTACCTTGGGCCTACTATAGGGGTGTCTGATGTGCATAAAAAGGGAAGGTAAGGCCTGGCAAGTGGGTGCACTTGTCAGGACAACAAGGCAGTTAACAAACTGCGCGCAGGCACTGCAGTGGCAGGCCTGAGATCTCTTCTTAGGGCTACTTGTGTGGGTGGCACAATTAGTGCTGCAGGCCCACTAGTAGCATTTGCATTACCAGCCCTGGCACACATAGTGCACTTTACTAGGGACTTCACTAGTAAGGCAAACATACCAATTATGGACAACCAATTACCATAACACTTTATACAGGGAGCACTTGCACTTTGACACTGATCAGCAGTAGCAAAGTGCCCAAAGCATCTAAGTCAGCAACATTATGTCAGAAAAAGGTCTAGGAGGAAGGCAAAAAGTTTAAGGAACTTTAGCCAAAAAGGGCCAAGTCCAACACAACCCCTCCCAGCCTAAAGCCAGGGTAGGCAAATCACTACCTTGATGGACTTCCCTGCTTGGAGCAATAGAACCCGGACGCGGGCCCGCTACCGCAGGGACACCCTCCTGTTCTATGCCTCCCTGATCCCAGGGGGTTCCCTTGGTTACAACTCCCTAGGCCAACTAAGCTACTCCACTGATACTTCCTGGCAGTCGGGGGCCCCCTAGGGGTGCTTGTCCCCTGCCAACTCCAGGCGGGGTTACCCTGGTGACTTCTAGGGGACCGAGCCCTTCTGGTTGGGCCCTGACCCACAGGTTCTCCTACTGGGGAACACCTCCTCTCAACCTTTTGTCTAGACTTCTGGGCCTGCCACTTAGGAAGGGCACCCACAAACTTCAGGACCGCGGTAGCTCTGGTTGCAGACGCCCCGTGACCTCCTGATGCTAGGTGTTCTTCCTCGCACAGCTGGCAAGTAGGTTCTAGACCTCCAACCGGGTGTTCTCCTAAGGAGCCCTCCAGTCTCTGGGGTGGGGCTGCGGACCCCCGGGGACACCGCTTACACTCTCTCCCTCTCCTTTGAGACAGGGTGCTAGCCTGCATGCCCCCCCACTTCTCTGGGACCTGACTGCGCCACTCTGTCCTTCTTCCCTCCCACGGGACCGGAAGATCTCTGAGTCGCTGCTGGGATTCCCCCTTAGTGCCTCTTCAGACCCCCTGTCCCTTAACCAGGGGTCTGTCTCTGGTGCCAGCTCCTGGGAATCAAAGAGCTCGCACTCTAACAGGTGTTGGCACAACTCTGAAAAATGATTACTGAGCCGAGGCTCCCTGGGGCCCAAATTGAGCAATCCCTTCAAATCATTCGCCATGCTTACCATCACCCAATCATCCAGTGCACGCGTGTACTCATCCACACCCCCACCCCAAGGACTGGATTGCAGTTCCTTGAAGTTCCTGAATTTCTGCCTGTACTGTTCAGGAGTGAGCCCATACCTGAGACATAAAGCCTCCTTCATATTGGCGTAGGTCAGGGTTCCCGCCCTCTCTAAGGGTGGTAAAACATCCCTCCCAGAAGCCTCAAAGTGTTTCCATAGGCCCGCCCCTCAATGCTTCTCAGGCACCTCATTCATCCTCAGTGCGATCTCATATGCCGTGAACCACGCATAAATATCATCATCCCTCTGGTAATCTCGCACTAAGTCTTTGGGAATGTACACCTTACCCGCTGGCACTGGCTGTGCGCTGCCACCATTCGAACTGGACTCCACCTGTTTAGCCTTAATGTCCAGTTCCCTCATGCTTAACTCATGAGCTAAGAGAATCTTTTTCTCTTCCAAGGCGAGAGCGTTCTTGCTCTCCTCTGCTCGCTTTTCACTTTCAATGAGCAGCTTTTTCTCCTCTGCTTGAGCCTTAAGTTTTAAAACCTCCAACTCATGCTCTCTGACCCTTTGGTTTTCCTCCAGCTCCTCTGGGGAAAAGCTCCTCCCTGAATGGTTACCACCAGCCCCTGTGGCTGGTCCTTCCACCGGCAAATCCTGTGGACCAAATCCATTCCCTGGGTCATCCTCATCCACCTCATCATCACATGTCTCCTGAGCCTCTTTGGCTTCCCACCAGGCCCTCAAGGCCGTTTGCAGCTCCTCCTTCTTGGCGCTACTTTTCATGGGACATCCCAAAGCTCTGCAGAATTGCCTCAATTGATCAACTTTGTAGGTAAGCAATGGCTCAATGTCGAATTCCAATTCTGCAGCCTCACTGGCTACTTGACTCCTTTGAGACATGATGTGTGGCTTAAAGGTCGCTCAAAAATAGAACCAAAACTCAAAACACAATATGTGGTTGCATCGTGGTCTGCACTAAACTAGTGATGTACACCAATCACTGTGAGTCAGTTGCAAATACACGTTCAAATATCCCACCGCTGCCACCAATGTTAGAACTGGGGGTCTCTAGTTGGCTGAGGTAGGTACCTTAGTCCAAATAGGGACCCTTGCTTCTAGTCAGGGTAAGGAGGGACACACCCGTAGATAACCCCTGCTCACCCCCTGGTAGCTTGGCACGAGCAGCCAGGCTTATCTCCAAGGCAATGTGTAAAGTATTTGCAACCACACTCCCAGCAACACAGTGATAACACCACAAATGGACACCACACTGGTTTCATAAAAATAGCAGTATCTTTATAAAAAGGAATACGATGAGACCAAACGATAGAAAACCAACATATGCGTATTCGTAATAATTCACTTGGCCGGTTATTAGGCCAGCAATCACTTGTAGGTTCTTGCGGTATTAATGAGCAATTTACGATCTCTAATGCAGTCCTAATGCAATGCTATGCAGTTCGTAATGCAGCTCGTAATGTAATAATAGGACAGTCCTTAATGCAAGAATCAGGCAGTTCGTAATGCAATAATAATGCGATTCGTAATGCAAGAATCAGGCAGTTTGTAATGCAATAATAATGCGGTTCGTGATGCAAGAATCAGGCAGTTCGTAATGCAATAATAATGCGGTTCGTGATGCAAGAATCAGGCAGTTCGTAATGCAATAATAATGCGGTTCGTAATGCAATCTGCGCGGTCAACTCGGGCATCACTAGGCCCCAACAGCAGAGACAACGGTCATAGGCTTACAGGGGCGGCCCCGGTCCTGCTGGGCAGGTCCGGGCCACTCCGGGACTCAGCGCGTCTAACGCGGTGCAGCGTGAGAGCTCGGAGCACTCCTGTACTCCTCCTGCACGCCTCCCCAGTCCACACACGCTTGCGGCTCCCGACCGGAGTCCAAGCCTTACCTGCGGGGGTGCGCTGCCTTGCTCTCTCTCTCTCTTCCCGCTCGCCAGACGTCCTGCTGGGTAATCCCGATCACGTTGCGGCTCTGTTGCTAGGCGACGCTGTAGCCGGACAGGTTACGGCGTGGCCTTCTCCGTCGTTGATGATCTTGGGCAGATTCCTTTCGTCGAACAACGATCACGATCCCGTTCACCTTGTAGCTTCCCTAGCTTCAAGAAATCCTTTAGCACGTTGCGGCTCGGGCCGGCAGCGGTGATCCTTACTCACAGCCTCATTTACGATGACGGCTCGTGCCACAAACAGCAATACAGCAGCGTGGACGATGTTTCACGCTGCGGGGGCAATGCGATCACGGGACACCTCGTAAACAGTACCACGGACCACACAGCAGTCTCAGGCGTGCAAGAGCACCACGCACACAGCGTCGCTGAGACACAGTCCTCAGTTTCAAGTGCCCCGTTAGCACGTTGCAGCTCGGGCCGGCGGCGGCGATCTTTACTCACAGCCTCAGGTACGATGACGGCTCGGGCCACAACAGCAATACAGCAGCGTGGACGATGTTTCCCGCTGCGGGGGCAATGCGATCACGGGGCACCTCGTAAACAGTACCACGGACCACACAGCGGTCTCAGGCGTGCAAGAGCACCACGCACACAGCGTCGCTGAGACTCGGTTCTTAGTTTCACACAATCCTTTGGCACGTTGCGGCTCGGGCCGGCGGCGGTGATCCTTCCTCACAGCCTCAGGTACGATGACGGCTCGGGCCACAACAGCAAGGCAGCAGCGTGGATGATGTTTCACGCTGCGGAGGCAGTGCGATCACGGGGCACCTCGTAAACAGTACCACGGACCACACAGCAGTCTCAGGCGTGCAAGAGCACCACGCACACAGCGTCGCTGAGACACGGTTGGAAACTTTTGTGTTCCTTAGTTTCCACAACAGGGGACCAGCTCTCCTCGGGCCCTTGGAGACACGCTACTTCAGGACACAGCACACAGCAAAGTCCTCACAAGCAGGGGGACACAGCACACAGCAAAGTCCCTTGTCCTCTCCTTAGTCAAACCAGCAAACTGCAGGCCAGCCCCAGAACACACAGCAAGGGCAGTCCTTCTCTTCAGTCTCTTCAGCTGTTCTTCTTTGGCAGAGGTTCCTCTTGATCACCAAGTAGGTTCAATCCTTTTTCAGTATGGATTTCAGTCTTGAGTTCAGGGGTTTCAGCTCTTACATTTATACCCCTAAATGCCTTTGAAGTCTTTATGTTCAGGGGGCTCTGACCTCGGTCCAAACCAGACCTGGGTGTCTTCCTGCCAGTGCACACCCTCCTCCTTTGATAGTCAGGGTCTGGGGCGCAGACGCTCAGCAGGAGGTGGAGCCATCCTTTTGTGGCAGCAACATAGCCCTCTTCACATCCAGGGGGCTACTCCTCCCCCCCCACATCAAATGCAGGCCAGCCTGTTGCTGTCTCACCTTCTCCTCCCTGGGGTCAGGACACTTCCCAGACCCTGTCACGTCTAAACCCAGGCAGGCAATATACAACCAGGCAGAGGCACACAGGATGGTTTAAGACAAGAAACCAGCCACTTCTGAAAGCGTGGTTTCTAAACACACAATTCAAAAACCATCTTCACAAAAAGATGTGTTATTAAATTCTGAGTTCAGGCACACCAAACTCCATCTCTCCATCTTATGCCTATGGGAAGATATGCTGGAAACATGGGACACAACATTCCCCATTCTGTCCTATGGGCAAGATGGCCTTGCAACAGTGAAAAACGAATTTGGCAGTATTTCACTGTCAGGACATGGTACACACCTCAGTACATGTCCTACCTTTCACATACACTGCACCCTGCCCAGGGGGTACCTTGGGCCTACTATAGGGGTGTCTGATGTGCATAAAAGGGAAGGTAAGGCCTGGCAAGTGGGTGCACTTGTCAGGACAACAAGGCAGTTAACAAACTGCGCGCAGGCACTGCAGTGGCAGGCCTGAGATCTCTTCTTAGGGCTACTTGTGTGGGTGGCACAATTAGTGCTGCAGGCCCACTAGTAGCATTTGCATTACCAGCCCTGGCACACATAGTGCACTTTACTAGGGACTTTACTAGTAAGGCAAACATACCAATTATGGACAACCAATTACCATAACACTTTATACAGGGAGCACTTGCACTTTGACACTGATCAGCAGTAGCAAAGTGCCCAAAGCATCTAAGTCGGCAACATTATGTCAGAAAAAGGTCTAGGAGGAAGGCAAAAAGTTTAAGGAACTTTAGCCAAAAAGGGCCAAGTCCAACACAACCCCCTCCCAGCCTAAAGCCAGGGTAGGCAAATCACTACCTTGATGGACTTCCCTGCTTGGAGCGATAGAACCCGGACGCGGGCCCGCTACCGCAGGGACACCTTCCTGTTCTATGCCTCCCTGATCCCAGGGGGTTCCCTTGGTTACAACTCCCTAGGCCAACTAAGTTACTCCACTGATACTTCCTGGCAGTCGGGGGCCCCCTAGGGGTGCTTGTCCCCTGCCAACTCCAGGCGGGGTTACCGTAGTGACTTCTAGGGGACCGAGCCCTTCTGGTTGGGCCCTGACCCACAGGTTCTCCTACTGGGGAACACCTCCTCTCAACCTTTCGTCTAGACTTCTGGGCCTGCCACTTAGGAAGGGCACCCACAAACTTCAGGACCGCGGGAGCTCTGGTTGCAGACGCCCCATGACCTCCTGATGCTAGGTGTTCTTCCTCGCACAGCTGGCAAGTAGGTTCTAGACCTCCAACCGGGTGTTCTCCTAAGGAGCCCTCCAGTCTCTGGGGTGGGGCTGCGGACTCCCGGGGACACCGCTTACACTCTCACCCTCTCCTTTGAGACAGGGTGCTAGCCTGCATGCCCCCCCCCACTTCTCTGGGACCTGACTGCGCCACTCTGTCCTTCTTCCCTCCCACGGGACCGGAAGATCTCTGAGTCGCTGCTGGATTCCCCCTTAGTGCCTCTTCAGACCCCCTGTCCCTTAACCAGGGGTCTGTCTCTGGTGCCAGCTCCTGGGAATCAAAGAGCTCGCACTCTAACAGGTGTTGGCACAACTCTGAAATATGATTACTGAGCCGAGGCTCCCTGGGGCCCAAATTGAGCAATCCCTTCAAATCATTCGCCATGCTTACCATCACCCAATCATCCAGTGCACGCGTGTACTCATCCACACCCCCACCCCAAGGACTGGATTGCAGTTCCTTGAAGTTCCTGAATTTCTGCCTGTACTGTTCAGGAGTGAGCCCATACCTGAGGCATAAAGCCTCCTTCATATTGGCGTAGGTCAGGGTTCCCGCCCTCTCTAAGGGTGGTAAAACATCCCTCCCAGAAGCCTCAAAGTGTTTCCATAGGCCCGCACCTCAATGCTTCTCAGGCACCTCATTCATCCTCAGTGCGATCTCATATGCCGTGAACCACGCATAAATATCATCACCCCTCTGGTAATCTCGCACTAAGTCTTTGGGAATGTACACCTTACCCGCTGGCACTGGCTGTGCGCTGCCACCATTCGAACTGGACTCCACTTGTTTAGCCTTAATGTCCAGTTCCCTCATGCTTAACTCATGAGCTAAGAGAATCTTTTTCTCTTCCAAGGCGAGAGCGTTCTTGCTCTCCTCTGCTCGCTTTTCACTTTCAATGAGCAGCTTTTTCTCCTCTGCTTGAGCCTTAAGTTTTAAAACCTCCAACTCATGCTCTCTGACCCTTTGGTTTTCCTCCAGCTCCTCTGGGGAAAATCTCCTCCCTGAATGGTTACCACCAGCCCCTGTGACTGGTCCTTCCACCGGCAAATCCTGTGGACCAAATCCATTCCCTGGGTCATCCTCATCCACCTCATCATCACCTGTCTCCTGAGCCTCTTTGGCTTCCCACCAGGCCCTCAAGGCCGTTTGCAGCTCCTCCTTCTTGGCGCTACTTTTCATGGGACATCCCAAAGCTCTGCAGAATTGCCTCAATTGATCAACTTTGTAGGTAAGCAATGGCTCAATGTCGAATTCCAATTCTGCAGCCTCACTGGCTACTTGACTCCTTTGAGACATGATGTGTGGCTTAAAGGTCGCTCAAAAATAGAACCAAAAATCAAAACACAATATGTGGTTGCATCGTGGTCTGCGCTAAACTAGTGATGTACACCAATCACTGTGAGTCAGTTGCAAATACACGTTCAAATATCCCACCGCTGCCACCAATGTTAGAACTGGGGGTCTCTAGTTGGCTGAGGTAGGTACCTTAGTCCAAATAGGGACCCTTGCTTCTAGTCAGGGTAAGGAGGGACACACCCGTAGATAACCCCTGCTCACCCCTGGTAGCTTGGCACGAGCAGCCAGGCTTATCTCCAAGGCAATGTGTAAAGTATTTGCAACCACACTCCCAGCAACACAGTGATAACACCACAAATGGACACCACACTGGTTTCATAAAAATAGCAGTATCTTTATAAAAAGGAATACGATGAGACCAAACGATAGAAAACCAACATATGCGTATTCGTAATAATTCACTTGGCCGGTTATTAGGCCAGCAATCACTTGTAGGTTCTTGTGGTATTAATGAGCAATTTACGATCTCTAATGCAGTCCTAATGCAATGCTATGCAGTTCAGTAATGCAGCTCGTAATGTAATAATAGGACAGTCCTTAATGCAAGAATCAGGCAGTTCGTAATGCAATAATAATGCGATTCGTAATGCAAGAATCAGGCAGTTTGTAATGCAATAATAATGCGGTTCGTGATGCAAGAATCAGGCAGTTCGTAATGCAATAATAATGCGGTTCGTGATGCAAGAATCAGGCAGTTCGTAATGCAATAATAATGCGGTTCGTAATGCAACCTGCGCGGTCAACTCGGGCATCACTAGGCCCCAACAGCAGAGACAACGGTCATAGGCTTACAGGGGCGGCCCCGGCCCTGCTGGGCAGGTCCGGGCCGCTCGGGGACTCAGCGCGTCTAACGCGGTGCAGCGGGAGAGAGCTCGGAGCACTCCTGTACTCCTCCTGCACGCCTCCCCAGTCCACACACGCTTGCGGCTCCCGACCGGAGTCCAAGCCTTACCTGGGGGGGTGCGCTGCCTTGCTCTCTCTCTCTTCCCGCTCGTCAGACGTCCTGCTGGGTAATCCCGATCACGTTGCGGCTCTGTTGCTAGGCGACGCTGTAGCCGGACAGGTTACGGCGCGGCCTTCTCCGTCGTTGATGATCTTGGGCAGATTCCTTTCGACGAACAACGATCACGATCCCGTTCACCTTGTAGCTTCCTTAGCTTCAAGAAATCCTTTAGCACGTTGCGGCTCGGGCCGGCAGCGGTGATCCTTACTCACAGCCTCAGTTACGATGACGGCTCAAGCCACAAACAGCAATACAGCAGCGTGGACGATGTTTCACGCTGCGGGGGCAATACGATCACGGGGCACCTCGTAAACAGTACTACGGACCACACTGCAGTCTCAGGTGTGCAAGAGCACCACGCACACAGCGTCGCTGAGACACAGTCCTCAGTTTCAAGTGCCCCGTTAGCACGTTGCGGCTCGGGCCAGCAGTGGTGATCTTTACTCACAGCCTCAGTTATGATGACGGCTCGGGCCACAACAGCAATACAGCAGTGTGGCCAATGTTTCCCGCTGCGGGGGCAATGCGATCACGGGGCACCTCGTAAACAGTACCACCGACCACACAGCGGTCTCAAGCGTGCAAGAGCACCACGCACACAGCGTCGCTGAGACTCAGTTCTTAGTTTCACACAATCCTTTGGCACGTTGCAGCTCGGGCCGGCGGCGGTGATCCTTCCTCACAGCCTCAGGTACGTTGACGGCTCGGGCCACAACAGCAAGGCAGCAGCGTGGACAATGTTTCATGCTGCTGGGGCAGTGCAATCACGGGGCACCTCGTAAACAGTACCACGGACCACACAGCAGTCTCAGGCGTGCAAGAGCACCACGCACACAGCGTCGCTGAGACACGGTTGGAAACTTTTGTGTTCCTTAGTTTCCACAACAGGGGACCAGCTCTCCTCGGGCCCTTGGAGACACGCTACTTCAGGACACAGCACACAGCAAAGTCCTCACAAGCAGGGGACACAGCACACAGCAAAGTCCCTTGTCCTCTCCTTAGTCAAACCAGCAAACTGCAGGCCAGCCCCAGAACACACAGGGCAGTCCTTCTCTTCAGTCTCTTCAGCTGTTCTTCTTTGGCAGAGGTTCCTCTTGATCACCAAGTAGGTTCAATCCTTTTTCAGTATGGATTTCAGTCTTGAGTTCAGGGGTTTCAGCTCTTACATTTATACCCCTAAATGCCTTTGAAGTCTTTATGTTCAGGGGGCTCTGACCTCGGTCCAAACCAGACCTGGGTGTCTTCCTGCCAGTGCACACCCGCCTCCTTTGATAGTCAGGGTCTGGGGCCCAGACGCTCAGCAGGAGGTGGAGCCATCCTTTTGTGGCAGCGACACAGCCCTCTTCACATCCAGGGGGCTACTCCTCCCCCCCACATCAAATGCAGGCCAGCCTGTTGCTGTCTCACCTTCTCCTCCCTGGGGTCAGGACACTTCCCAGACCCTGTCACGTCTAAACCCAGGCAGGCAATATACAACCAGGCAGAGGCACACAGGATGGTTTAAGACAAGAAACCAGCCACTTCTGAAAGCGTGGTTTCTAAACACACAATTCAAAAACCATCTTCACAAAAAGATGTGTTATTAAGTTCTGAGTTCAGGCACACTAAACTCCATCTCTCCATCTTATGCCTATGGGAAGATATGCTGGAAACATGGGACACAGCATTCCCCATTCTGTCCTATTGGCAAGATGGCCTTGCAACAGTGAGAAACGAATTTGGCAGTATTTCACTGTCAGGACATGGTACACACCTCAGTACATGTCCTACCTTTTACATACACTGCACCCTGCCCAGGGGGGTACCTTGGGCCTACTATAGGGGTGTCTGATGTGCATAAAAAGGGAAGGTAAGGCCTGGCAAGTGGGTGCACTTGTCAGGACAACAAGGCAGTTAGCAAACTGCGCGCAGGCACTGCAGTGGCAGGCCTGAGATCTCTCTTTAGGGCTACTTGTGTGGGTGGCACAATTAGTGCTGCAGGCCCACTAGTAGCATTTGCATTACCAGCCCTGGCACACACAGTGCACTTTACTAGGGACTTCACTAGTAAGGCAAACATACCAATTATGGACAACCAATTACCATAACACTTTATACAGGGAGCACTTGCACTTTGACACTGATCAGCAGTGGCAAAGTGCCCAAAGCATCTAAGTTGGCAACATGTCAGAAAAAGGTCTAGGAGGAAGGCAAAAAGTTTAAGGAACTTTAGCCAAAAAGGGCCAAGTCCAACACATTGTGGCAGAATAGACCTTCAAGCGACCCAGTGAGTGTTACTTCTGTGTAATTTGGCAAAGACCTTACTGGTGCTCTGCTGCTGATCTTAATTAAGTTCTTGGCGTTCTCTTGTTCAGCTGCCCTTCAAAAAGGATACTAAAATCTTTCTCAAACCATTTCAGCAGCAGCAGGGCATCGGAACTGTTGAGATACTCGTTAAGAAATTCCCTGAGTTTTGGCTGGCATATAAGTGTGTTAGCTATTTGAAATTCATGTATGTCTGCCACTAGTTCAGCTTCTCCTGCTGTGTGTCTAAAGATTTTTCTGTGCATCTTTTATTCACTATGTCTTTTGCTGCACTCACCAGCTGGTTTGTTCCCCCATCATGTGTGTGAATTTACGTGCCAGACCCCAATATATGGCTGTGATCCCCTTGCTGATAGGCTGCTGGCTCTTCCACGCTGAATAAGGCCTTGCTCTGTTAAAGAATTTGGATGTATCCTGTCCTACTTTAAATCCTGACTGAAGCAAGAACAGCTCTGACTTGCTCCCCTCATCTCTGGCTGCCATCTTGTGGATATAGCTGGACACATCTTCTCGATGCCATTGCATTCTAGGTCAAGTCTGCACTTTCATTCTGAACCCCTGATCGTACTGCAACCAGTGGTCGAAGTGGGCGGGGTCTGAGGGGCACATGTACCCATACGTTTTAAATGTACGTAAAATAGTCCCCTACTTTTTGTGAAAAGATAGGGACGGTTAATTTCGAAAACCGAAATGCTTCAGCTAAAATGTAGTGCAGGGAGTCTCATGTGATGTGAAATATAAATAAACACACCTGGTTAATCTGCAAATGTAAAGGTTGCTTGGAAGCTCGTATTGGATTTTATTGATAGACTCACTTGAAGCTGCCTGATGACAGATGTATTCTTCTTGAGTGGCATTGCATGGGAGTAACGTGCTGAGATGTGAACTGCATGCTTTTTAAGGACAGTTCTAAAAAAACTACACTATGTACAGTCTGGGTATTACTAAAATATATATTGTGCAAGTACTTTTTTATCAAACCATTTTGTAGCGGCCTATCTTATACTGTGTGGAATGCAAGTTTAAAATATTGACTTTCATATTCACAGTGCTTTCTGTCACAGACTGGGACCTCGTAGCACTAGCCGTACACAAGTCACTATTTTCCACTGCACCGACTAGGATTCAGTTCTGTGGCTCTTTGGTTACAGACACAGACCTCTGCGGTGCATTAACTAATAGAGTTTTCATAATGTACGGTAGTGCATTTTCCACTGATTAACTTAAATTGCATTTGTTTTTCATTTAAGCTGTACCTTACTTTATATGTAGTTACCTTTAGTTTTTTAGCCACCCTTTGACCACGCCCTAACGCTCACTCACACCGGCCTCTCTTTTGCGCACAGCATCACAGTTCCCATACTCTTTTTTTTATGCACTTTGACCACTGACTTCAACTATGCCTAGCCTGAGTATTTCTTCCTCCATGTATGCTCATTCACCACTCAGGGGGATGACGCTAGCTAATCCAGTCAATGTTTTTCCACCATGGAAGGGCCGACCAGAATATGCCCTGACATATGTACCAGCTTGCTGGCTTGCCAGCCCTAGTTTGGTCATTACCCTACTCTGACGTATGATACCTGCCCATACCCCAAGTGGATCGTGCACTATTTTGTGTCAGTGATGGGGGGTTGAGGGCGGCACTGCATTGTGATCCTGTTGGTCTTTGCTGCTGTGGGATCGATTGCTAACCCCTTGGCTTCTCAGGCTGGTCACGCTGTATGTTGTGTTTGAGGTCTGATATTGTTAACCGCCCCCTGTCTGCTGTTAAGGCCTGAAGGGGCAGTTGGTTGCCCCAGTCTCCACCCATGTTGTGCTCTGGTCACAGCATCCATTCTGCATCAGCCCGCGGCCCCCCAGCCCAGGAATCCCATAAGCCTGTGCCAGGTTCTAAACCTGCGCTGCGCCGGTGTTAACTTCTGCTGGTTACTCTTTTTTTTGTTTTTGTTTGCAGTTTTATATAGAGCGAACTCGACCCAAAGGTATCAGAGCGCCTTACATGAGCACCAGTTGCATTACAGACGGACACATTCATTTCTAGGCACTGGGAGATTAAGAGATTTGCCCAGAATCACAGGATGTTTGAGCCTCCAGCCAGAATCAAACTCCAGCTTCAAAGTCGGCCGCTCTAGCCTTGTAGTTGCTCTGCATGCCAACATCCTAGATGCAAACGTTTTAAGGTATCCTTGCACAACCACACCTATTTGCTCACCGTTGCTGGTGTTTTTTATGCCGGGTGCCGCAGCTGCCGTATTTGCTAGTTATACACACAATTTCTGGCTGTGCTTTGCAGCTGCTGCTTTTGCTGCTAGCATTAGCTTACTCAAATCCACAATATCGTCCCTTTACAGTCTCCTCTGCAATTGATGTTAATATGTCTCTTTTGTAGAGCGGAGGTTTGGGGCGGTATGCACTGTCTTTTTATAAATTTTTTGCTTCTGCAACCCTCTTCTTTGTGATCAGAAAGCTATCTGTGCTCTTTTATAGCTCGTTGTCCTGGCCCGCTTGCGCTTTAGCCTTTTTACCACAATTTGCTAAATGCTCCCTGGTTTGTTAGCAGCAGAAGGTTTTCAGGAGCGATATCTCCACCCTCCTTCATGTTGCTACTGGCAGGCAGGAATGGGTGGGTGCTTTGCCTAATTTGTAAAATAATAAATGCCAGGGTTCTTGTCAGGAGGCCACTGCAGCTTGCACCACCCCATTGCTCCTACCAGTGCTGTCAATAACAAAAACCCCCTTACCCATCTCACAGAACCTTTAATCCAATGCGCCTTTCCAGTCCTACCCAGGGCTCCGCTCTGACCACTGTTTTAATTTCTTTTCCCCTAGCACATACCCCTGATGTACACCGACTGGCAGTACATCCTTACGCCCGCACATTAAGGTCTGCGCTTTCCGCCCACTCCTTATGATTCAATTCTCCCGGTCTTCTCTCACATCAGGTACCCTTAACTATTGTACCTGCAGATTTTCCCCTTTTTTTTTCCACCCATTCCTTACTTGAGCCCTACCTTACTCTCTCCCCCTTTCCTCCCCTTTTTGTAGAGCATGAACAAACCAGTAACCTGGTCCTGAAGATGACTGTAGTAACCACGCTGGACATGGTTAAGTAACAAGGTTTATTAAGGCTACATGGAGGAGGAAGAAGGCAAGCGCCAACTCCCACAGCAGCTCCAGCTCCAACTGAAACACAGCACAGTTGCTAGGAGCTGGGAGCATTCTAAGAACATTGTGAAAGGCATTGTAAATATAGTAAGGCAAAGTAATAATACATACATAAGATATAACATATCTTCTCTCTCCCCAAAACAAAACACAATACACCCAAAAGAAAAGACTTAATCCCTATATCTAGCAGGTCTAACTATTTGTCTGAAACTTCGTTTGACGATGGTTTGATCTGAGCAAGAAGGTTCAGAGGCTAGACAAGAGGAGGCTGAGGCTTTGGTGCGGACCTTGACTATTCTGTTAAGGTTCCACCAATGTCCTCCCGATACCATCACGGCATTCCCAACAATCTTAACAACTTTAATAGGTTCACTGAATTTGCAGTCTCCTTTCCTCGTATGCACTGGAGATTTTATTTTGACCATGTCTCCTACCACAAGAGGAACCACCTTGACTGCTTTCTTGACGTCAAACCATTCCTTTTGTTTGACCTGAGAATTGGTCATGTTTTCAACAACCGTAGACATTAATCTGGAAACATCAGAATCAGACTTTACCCACTTAGTCATCCAACCAGGTCTGAAACTGGTATTGGCCTTTCTCCCTCTTAACAATTCGAAAGGACAAACTTTGGTGGAAGAATGAGGCGTCGTCCTATAGGACCAAACCAAACTGTCAAGAGCCTTCTGAACGTCATGATTCCCCGCTCTTGCCCATTTTATGCACTCCCCAATCACACGATTCATTCTCTCCACAAGTCCGTTGGACTGGGGATGATACAAGGAGGTTTTACAGTGTTTGACACCTGATTCTGACAAAAAAATTTGGAACTCATGACTCACAAATTGTGTGCCATTGTCAGAGACAAGGATCTCTGGACACCCCTCTCTCAACCACACTTCTTTCAGAAAAGAGACAATGGCCTTGGTGTTAGCCTCCCTGACCAACTTAACTTCTGGCCATTTGGATGCATAGTCCATGAGAACCAACACAAATCGTAAACCACCCTGAAGATTGTCATAGGGTCCCATGATGTCTAATCCAAGCTTCAACCATGGTCCCTGCGGGCACTCAATCGGCATCAAAGGGGGAACAGATACTTTGAAACTTTTGTCAGCTGCACCACAGACATAACATTTGGAAACAAACTCCTCAATTTCAGCGTCCATCCTTGGCCACCAGTAAGTGTCCCTTACACGACGTTTAGTGAGTGTACAACCAAGATGCCCCTCATGAGCTCTCTGTATTATTTCAATGCGGAAAACATGGGGAGGAACAAATTTATCCCCCCTTAGGAGTAAACCATCCTCCAGGGTGAGTTCATCTTGTACCTTCCAGAAAGGTTGGACAAGAGAATTGACAACCTTCTCCCTATCCCATCCTCGTCGCCAGTAATTTTGTAGTAACCACGCTGGACATGGTTAAGTAACAAGGTTTATTAAGGCTTCATGGAGGAGGAAGAAGGCAAGCGCCAACTCCCACAGCAGCTCCAGCTCCAACTGAAACACAGCACAGTTGCTAGGAGCATTTTGTAGTAACCACGCTGGACATGGTTAAGTAACAAGGTTTATTAAGGCTACATGGAGGAGGAAGAAGGCAAGCGCCAACTCCCACAGCAGCTCCAGCTCCAACTGAAACACAGCACAGTTGCTAGGAGCTGGGAGCATTCTAAGAACATTGTGAAAGGCATTGTAAATATAGTAAGGCAAAGTAATAATACATACATAAGATATAACAATGACCTTAACCCACTGCGGGTCGAAACGCAGTTGACTTCCCAGCGCAACTTCTGGCGCTATACTCTGGTTCACAAATTGTTAACCCTTTGTAACTCCTGTAAAAAATTATTTGTGAACCAAAAGTACCTTGTAAATATTATCACTTTGCTCACTCTGCGCCGCTCATCGCTGTATCACTTGTCACTTGCGCCGTCCACCTTGTGTGTCACGAGCACTTATGTGCACAAAGTCTTTTTTCGGGTTACACCCATATTCAATGTAAACAGTGCTGATACTGTTGTTTTCCTTTTACATGTTCTGAATATCTAGTGCCCAAGGCACATTCCTTAACCTTGGAGTCTCCCTGCTCTTTCTTTTTGCAACTATATGTGCATGTTTATTTAATAGCCTAACAAATATTACCTTGTGAGACATTGTTTTTGTTACATACATTCATCACCCAGGTCTCAACTGGTAATACGGGTGTACTCCCGTCATTTAATCTCTGTCAATAACAATACCAGCACAACTACTAACCACCATACACCTAGCAGTATGAGAATTCAGACTATTCTAGGCCCCCATAGCTATAAGAATGGCTTGTGCCGGCGTGGCTTCGACGCCACCTAAGATAGCCGCCTAGTGGCATAGCTCTGCTGCACTCCGGATCTGTTACAGCATTTTTGGCACCCTCCTGATGAGCTGTTGGATGAATTCTTTGATGCTGGACGGCGGAAGGATAGCGTAATGCTAATGTGACCTTTTGTCAAGTTTCTGGTGCCTTGTTCGGTGTTTGTTCGACACTGTGAAAGCTTCCTCAGCTGCGGCCTCCATTTTGTATTTTTCTTCCGATGCCGAGGGAGCATTGAACTCATGTCCAGTGTTCTCTCAGACTGCCTAGATATATAATGGGCATGAGAATGACTCTCTTCTTTTCTATGTTTTTCAGCCTTTGCCTAGGATGAAGTGTAACCGTTAGGCATATATTCTTTTCAGAGATAGTGTACGCTGGGACTTGAAGAGGTTTTTTTTCCTTTTCTGGTGGCTGTGTAACTTGGTCCTTCATTGTTCTCTGCATGGATATTATACACAGCGCTTGTAGCAGTGTATGTCCTTAAAAATGCATCTTCATAGAGGTGCCTGATGAGTTTTTTCTATATTTTCCTTTTTTTATGGGGAAATTAAGGAAGCCGCAGTTTGTTTTTTCACCCAAGGTACATTCCGGGTCAGAATTGTGTGCTGGGCCTCCTCCTGCTCTCTTACCCACAGATATTTTGAACTCTAAAGACATGGC
This sequence comes from Calotriton arnoldi, assembly GCA_963921515.1. Taxonomy (NCBI): domain Eukaryota; kingdom Metazoa; phylum Chordata; class Amphibia; order Caudata; family Salamandridae; genus Calotriton; species Calotriton arnoldi. The sequence continues at coordinate 3,002,111 of CAWUFW010000856.1, read as the reverse complement.
TCCTTCAATTGCTTCTCGTACGGCCCCATTGCCATCTACAAGTAAAGTTCAGTCATCCTTTTCTGCTTCCAAGAGATTGAAGCAAGATCCTCCTTCACCTGAGAAAGGTATGTCTCCTATTTCTTTAGAAATGTTGCTGAAGGAAATTCGGGTGTTACGCCCTTTTGTGAAAGAGACTAATAATCGGATACAGCAATTAGATGATAAATGGTCAGCAATGGAGAATCGGGTTTCTGTGGTGGAGCATCAACTTGTGGACTTGCATGATGAGGCAAAAAAAAATTCTTATCTGGAAAAAGAGGTCTTTAGACTTAAACAGCACACACAGAATCTAGAAAATAGGAACCGGCGCAATAATCTACAACTTTATGGTGTTCCTGAGTCATTGGAAGGGAATGACCCTGTTTCTTTTTTCACCTTCTTCCTTCCAAATTTGCTTGACAGGCCTTCCTCAACATCGTTGAATATTCAGAGAGCTCATAGGCTTGGTCCTCGTTCTGCATCATCTACAGCTCCTGTGAAACCCAGAGAAGTCATCATTCTCTTTTTCAAATTTACTGACCTATTGCCAGTACTTTCTGCAGCTAAGGCGAAATGGCAAGTTACTTGGATGGAATATTTTTGACTCAAGATGTCTCCAATGCTACTGCAGCCAGAAGGAAGGAATTCCTTAATCTTCGAGCTCCTCTTCGTTCTTTGGGTGCCAGATATGGTCTTTTTCATCCCTGCCTCTTTAAAGTGACCTTCCAGAATAATACTGCTACTTTTGAGGACCCAGCTGAGCTTAAAAGGTTTATTCAATTACACACTTTGGTTAACATGAACACAGCTGGCCCTTCTACTGGTGGACTTTCTTTTCATGTTTGTTTGCTGGAGGTGTTCGCATAAGTTCACAATGATTGTCCTGCATTGTTTAATATAGCCTCTCAGTCATCATTGGTTATGTTTTAATATCATATTTTTATTTGTTGTTTCTCCTTACAGATCCATCTTATGTGTTTCCATAGTGCGGTTTTCCTCCTGAGTATCTATGGCCCTGATGTGCGGTGGATACCTTCCCTTTTGGGTGTGTCATCGTTTCATGTGTCGTCTCCACCCTTTGTATCTCTTTTTTTGTGATGTATTCAGGTATGTTTTTGCAGTCGTCCTTTTTTGGAAATGTACTGTCTCTTCTTTTTGTCTCTCATCTTTCTTTTCCCCTTTCCCTCTTTGTCTTCCTTGTTTCCTTTATTCTTTGTTGGTTGCTCTTCTCTTTTTTCTCTCTTTATATATCTACTTCTTTCTCGTTGGTCTTCATATTGCTTTTCCTTATTATTTCAATGTTATCAAGAAATGTATTTCTGACCTCTCGTATATAATTTCGGGTAATATCTTGGAATATTAAAGGATCTATTAATCCAGTGAAACAACAGAGAATTTTATCCCAACTTGGTAAATATTGTCCAGATCTCGTTCTCCTCCAGGAAACTCACCTATCTGAATTGGAAGCTTTTAAGTTTAAGAGAACCTGGGTGGGAAATGTGTTTGTATCTCTTTCACTGAACAAAAAGAACGGGGTTGTTATATTGTCTAACAAATCACTTAATGTTACTTTGACCTCACAAGAAATAGATGATATCGGCAGATGGATTCTTGTTAAACTTCTTATTGAAAAATGTACCACTTACTGTGTCAAATGTATATGCCCCTACACTCCCTAACCACAATTTTTGGTCCCTTATAGCCAAGAAATGTATACAGTATCAAAATTCATATTTTATTTGGGGGGGGGGGGTTGTCATCAAATTACGGATCCTTTTTTAGATAGATGTTCTTCTGTCCGATTTTTGTCCCAGCGAATGCATAGACAATTCCTTTCTACAGTTAATAACAGTGCCCTAGTGGACTCATGGCGACTTTCCAACCCTACCTCACGGGATTATACTTAATATTCATCCTCTCATGGTACACTTTCACAATTAGAGCATATTTTCTTTTCCAAATCTCTCTTCCAACATCTTATACAATCTCAGATTTGTCCTATTATATTTTCTGATCATGCTATGGTTATTGCTGACTTGGATTTGGTTCCTCCCCGTTCTTCTTCTCACAGATGGAGGTTTAATAATTCTCTTCTACAAGATGTTCAATTTTCTAGCTCCTTTATCTTCTTTACTTCTGAATTTTTTTTCTTTTAATGATAATCCTACTATTTCTCCTTGTTTACTTTGGGATACTTTAAAAGCGTTGGTAAGGGGCTTTTTTAAAAATTATGTTTCTCAGTATTAAAAGAATCGTGCTAAGGAGCATATCGCTTTGCTTTCTTCCATTAAATCTTTAAAGCGTCAATATTTTTCTTTTAAATTGCCTTCTGATCTTCACAATTTAGTACAAGTGAAATTAAAATGTAATTCTCTTTCTACTAATGAAGCTACGTGTATACTTCTTTGGAAAAGTGCGAGATATTACAGGGGGAGGAATAAAGCTGGTAAACTATTGGAGAATTATCTCAAACTTCTAAAAGAGAGATGAGTTATTGAATCTGTGCTGAATGCACAGGGTAGTCCTTTTACTAATCACAAGGATATTTTAGAGGAATTTGTTAACTTTTATAAATCCTTATATATGCCTGAGTTGTCGGCACAATTTTCTACTATTTGAGATTACCTAAGTCAAATTTCCCATCATATTTCCCCTGATTTGGACTTTCTTTCCTTAAAAAAGGATCTTACTCTAGAGGAAGTTCCTCAAGCAGTACGTGTATTAAAATTGGGGAAAACACTGGGACCGGATGGTTTTACAGTGGAATTTTATCTCCACTTTTCTACTATTCTTCTTCCCTATTTATTTCGCTTGTTTAATCCTTAATTCCTCGTCTATTGCTGGTACCTTCCAGGAGGCTATAATGTATCTCATTCATAAAGATGGCAAAGATCTCCATGATTGTAAGAACTAAAGGCCTATCTCTTTGCTGAATGTGCACTAGAAGATTCTTGCTAAGCTCCTTGCTCTTCGTGTACAGTCCCTCCTCCTGTATCTTATAGGGAAAAACCATCTGGATTCATTAAGGGTAGGCTTATATCAAATAATTCTCGCTTAGTATTTAATGTTCTTAGTAGAGCCCCTCTATTAAAATCCTTGCTTGTGGCTATCACAATAGATGCAGAAAAGGCATTTGATAGGATTAGCTAGGACTTTATGTTCGGTCATTAAATTGGCATGGTTTTGATCCTAAATTGATAGCTTTGATTTCTCTCTTGTATCAGGCTCCTTGAGCGGCGGGTTTGGCAAATGGTAAAGTTTGTTCCTACTTTCCTCTATATAGAGGTATGAGGCAGGGATGCCCGTTATCTCTTTTATTGTTTGTTTTGGCGCTTCAGCCCTTTCTTTCCCGGATTCATCTTAATCCATCTATTTCTGGTTTAATTTCTGGAGACCATCATATAAAATTTGCTGCATATGCGGATGATATTTTTTTGTTTATCTCTTCTCCGGAGAGATCTCTACCTGCTCTTTTAGGTGCGGGGGGAGTGGGGAGGGAGGGTGGTGCTGTGCGGCTTCATCTGTGGGTACCCTCATCAGTACCTAGCTGCGTCTTGGGGGCCGTGAGCTAACGGTCTGTGGGGTTGGTCGTCTACGGTGCTGCAGTGCGGGGGTGGGGAGGAGGTGAGAGGAGGGGTCAGAATGGGGGGAGGAGGGAGTCAGGCGAGGGTATGAGACGAGTATGGTCGCAGATGAGAGGGTGGGGGGGTGGGAAGGTATGGAGGGGGGCACTTGTGTGGGGGAAGAAGATCGTAGTGATGTCAGGACATCGGGGGATGCAGGGTAGGTGAAGATGGAGAGTGGGTGGCACAGGGCAGGTTGTACATGTCTAGGATGTATGAGGTTCTTGCAGCGGAAAGAGAGTGGGGGGTTGGCATCGCACGGGTTGGCAGTAGAGCAGGTGGGGGAAGGGGGAGTGGCGCTAGTGCATGGGGCGATCGTGCATGCTGTAGTTGACATGTCGTCATCTGGCGTCATTGCTGTAGCCGGGACCAGGTTCTCTCTTAATAGGTTCTCCTCGTTGCCGTCCTCCGTGCGCAGGAAAGGTGCTCAGACTTGAAGGAACAGGTCAGATTAGTCCTGGAGATTGTAATTAACTCACTCGTGGGAGGCCGTGTGGATCATGGCCGTTAGCCAGGCCTCCTGCGATGGCGGGGTCAGTGACCTCCATTGTCGCAGGATACATATTTTTGCGGTGGCCAGTGCCGTGTGGAAGAGGTGGCATTGTGGTTTTGAAAGCCCTGGGGAGTACCGCAGGTCACGCAGAAGGATGGCAGCGGGGGCATGTGGTAAGTGCAGTGGCATAGTGGCGCTCAGGACCCGGCCCACGTAGGACCGGAAGGGTAGCACCAATGGGCATTCGCATATAATATGGGTCGTGTCGCAGTTTGTGGTCATGCATCTCCAGCAGTTTGCATGCGGGAGTAGGCCTGCTCTGTGTAATTTTGTTGGTGACCAGTGCCAATCATGTAGGGTCTTAAATAGGCAGGATTTCAATCTTGCCTCCCGGGTGCCTCTGCCCAGGTCTTCTAGGAGCTCTGCCCAGTCTTCTTCCTCATAGGAGACCGATAGTCGGGCTTACCATCTGGTACGGAGGGCTTGCGACAGGGGTTGTGAGAAGAGATGGGAAGTGAATTCCCCATACAGTCCGGATGTCACCCTTTGTGCTTCCCCCATGTGTGTAGGTACGATACCACCGGTGAGGCTGGCAGTGACCAAGGGCGCGAGCCTAGGCTTTTCCTCAGGCAGTGCTGTAATTGGATGAATTTCCAAGACTGAGGCACGGGGAGGCCAAATTCCTCTCTTAACTGCGCGAATGTCTTAAGGCCGCCGTCATGGAGGAGCTGGTCTAGGGTGTGTATGCCCGCTGCCTTCCACAAGGGCCAGGACAGTTTCTGCCCGTCAATGCATATGCCAGCATTTCCCCATAGGGGGGCTTTCTCATGAAATCGTGGGTTCAAACCCAACAGATGATGTGCCCGTTGCCAGGCCTTGTGCATGAAAGATAAGACCGGGTTAGCGGGGTCCTTGCGACTTGTCCTTGTCCCGTAAAGAGTAGAGAGGCCCGTCTCTGTAGACAACAGGTGCCTTTCTATGTGTTCCCATTGCGGCACGTCAGGGGTCCCTGGTAGCATGTACGCCAGTTGAGAGAGCTGCAGGGCGAGGGCAAAGTGCTCTACCGATGGGGGCTCAGTCCTCCACAGGAGCGGCGGGCCTTCAGTTTCAGTGCTGCCAAACGGGATATCGAGGAACCCCACATGAAGGATTTTACCCTGGAATCTATGAAACGCAGCGTAGCAAGAGGTACCTGGAGGGGAAGCATTCCAAGGGTGTATATAAAGCACGGGAGGGTTACCATACACACGGCTTGTGCCCTACCCCACATAGAGAGCCCCAGCACCTTCCATTTTTCGAAGTCACGTTGCATCAAAGTGAGCAGAGGGTTTAGGTTGTCTGCAACCATCCCCTCCATCTGTTCACCAAGACACCCAGGTATTTGAGGCGCGAGGATTGCCAGTGGAAGGGGAACCCATGTATAGCCGCCTTTGTGGTGCCGTCTGAAATTGGCAGCGCTTCGCTTGTGTCCCAATTGATTTTGTAGCCAGAAAAGGAAGAGAAATCATTTATAATGCAAAGCAGGGAGCGGTGTAGGTCCATGAGAGTGAGCAGAATGTCGTCTGCGTAAAGATAGAGTTTGGAGTCTCCCGTCGGGAGGCGTATGCCCGTAACGTCAGCTGATTTGCGTATGGTGGCTGCTAGGGGTTCCATGGCCAGGAGGAAGAGGAGCAGGGCGAGGGGGCATCCCTGACGTGTCCCCCTGCGGATCGGAAATGGATCCGATGCAAAGCCCCCGCAGTTTACCTGTGCAGTGGGGTTATCGTACAGCAGTCGCACTTTGGCGATGAATTGGTCGACCAGTCCAAAGCGCTCCATTACTTTAAAAAGATAGTCCCACTCTATGCGATCGAACGCTTTTTCCGCGTTGAGTGAGAGTGCCAGTGCGTCGGTCCGAAGACCTTTGGCAGACCAGAGCGTGTGGGCTAGGGTGCGCAGGTGGTTTCTGGAGGAGCGGCCGGGTACGAATCCGACTTGCGTGTGGTGAACCAGGGAGGGGAGAACTTTACGGAGGCGGGAAGCTAGGACACTGGCCAGGATTTTGATATCGCAGTTCAGCAGTGAGATGGGGCTGTAGCTGCAGCACAGTAGGGGATCTTTCCCAGGCTTGGGTAAAATGGCAAAAACTGCTCTATTAGAGGGACCTAGAGAGGACTTGTCTCTTGAAATGCCGCATGCAGCGTGTCAGCTACCCCCTCCCCTGCCCAGCGATAGAACTCTGCCGGAAATCCGTCTTCGCCCGGGGTTTTATGGTAGGGTAGGTTAGCTATTGCTGTGCAATCTCCTCCTTGCTTATCTCTCCGTCAAGGAGCTCCCTGACCCTGTTCGAGAGGTGGGAGAGGGTAGCTTCCATAAGGATGGTGGACAGTTTGTCCCCTTCAGCCGGTGCCCCGGGGAATAGAGAGACTTGTAGAACAAAGCAAATTCGTTCACAATATCCTGGGGACGGGTAAGGGTCTCCCCTCCAGCTGACTGAATGGCCGTTATGGCCATGGCTGCCTCCTGTTGACAAAACTGCGCCGCCAGTAGTGTCCCTGCCTTTCCCCCCTGCTGATAATGTCTCCCTTTCATCCTCTGTATGGCGTATTCTGCCTTGGAAGTGAAAAGACCATTCAGTACCATGCCGGCCTGTTTCAAGGATCTGCAGTGCTGTAAGGTAGGTTGTGCAGTGTGTAGGCGGGCATAAGACAAAATGTCCTTTTCTAGGTCCTTCTGCTGGGCAGCTGTTTGTCTGTTGGCCTGCGCTGCGTCCCTCATAAGCTGGCCCCGAATAGTAGCTTTTGCTGCGGCCCATAGGATCCTGCCTGAGTCCACGGACCCTCGGTTGGTGGAGAGGTACACCAGGAGGTGTGCTTGCAGTTGAGATTTGCCCTTAGGGGTCCAGTGGCGCTGTATATTCATGTGCCAGGGCTTACGGCCCTGTCTGGCCAGCCCTACCTCCAGCGATAAGAGGACTGGAGAGTGGTCAGAGAGTGCTGCCTCTAGTATGTGGGATTCTTGGACAAGCTGCACCTTCCTTTGAGAAACCAGGAAATAATCCAAGTGGTAGAGCGTGCAGTGGGTCGGGGAGGTGAAGGTGAATTCTGCATCGGCCGGGTGGCAAAGGCGCCAATGGTCCACCAGACCATTGTCTGCCAGTATGTCGTCCATTAGAGCTCTGTTATGCGGCATTGCCCCTGTTGAGGGGGCCCGTTCTATCCAGAACTGGGTCCATCACCAGGTTCCAATCCCCACCAATAAGGCACTGTGAGGCGCCTATCTCCACCAGTAGGCGATTCAGTTGAAGAAGGAATGATTATTTTGCTCCGGTCGGGGCATAGACCGATCCTACGCAGATGTGGGCGTCCCCTAATTGGAGCTTGGCAAAGGAGGCGTTAAGGAAGGAGAAAACCATAGTAAGGAGACTAAAACGGATCTGGAGGAAGGATAAAACCAATGAGGGCAAATTGGCTTATAAAGTCGCCCTGAGAATGTATCTCAAACATTGTAATCTGGCCAGAAGATCCCATATTGCAGAGAGAATCAACTCTGCAAAAAACTCGTCTAAGGAGTTGTTCATAATCCTCGAAGAATTCACAAACCCTAATAGTGGCAATCAAACGATTCCGACATCCCAATCGCACTGTGGTAATCTTGAAGCCTACTTTAAGCAAAAAATCAACATCATCTATAACACATTCTCAAACCCAGTGAGCTCCATCACACAGGAACCCCAAGAAGTACCGCCTGTTTGCATGTTGGAAACCTTTAGCCTAATGACTGAGGATCAGACCCTAGCCCGTATAAATTCTATAAAATCAGGGTCCCCGATAGCCCCAGCACCTCCCCATGTGATTACTACCTTAGCCCCTATTCTGTGCACTCCAATCACAGATCTGTGTAACCTTTCACTACAATTGTGTAGTATACCTTGCAAATGGAAGGCAGCATACATTAAGCCCCTTCTTAAAAAAGCTACAGCAGACCCTCATAACTTTGCAAACTACAGACCCATCTCCCTTCTTCCTTTTTTCTCCAAAATCCTAGAATCCGCTGTGAATGCCCTACTATCATCATACTTGGAATCTAATCATCTGCTCGATCGCTTGCAATCTGGCTTTCGCACCTCACACAGTACTGAGGCTGCACTTGTGGAAGTCACGGACACTATCAAACTGACATTAGATCAGGGATCGGCGACCATGTTGGTTCTTTTAGACCTTTCAGCCGCATTCAATACCATCTCTAATCAGATCTTAGTGCTTAGACTTTGGGAGTTTGGTATCAGAGGCAAAGCACTCGAATGGCTGGTCAATTTCCTGTCAGAACATACAAACCAGGTCCAGTTGGGCGAGTACACATCAGCATCTTCATCTTTTGATATGGGGGTGCCACAGGGCTCAATCTTGAGCCCGACACCGTTCAATGTGTATATGGCCCCCTTGGCACAACTCATCAGATCTTATGGTTTTGAAACCATTTCCCATGCTGATGATACACAATTGATCATCACCATGGACCATGACCCCACCCTGACCAAAGCGAGATTTAAACACTGCTTACTGACAGTAGCCTCGTGGATGTCCAAGAACTGCCTTCAATTGAACATGACCAAAACAGAGATCCTCCTGTTCGGGAAGGCACAGACGGCTTGGTCAGAGGATTGGTGGCCTCCGGAGCTAGGCTCTCCACCTACCCCCAACAAATGTGCAAGGAATCTGGGAATAACGATGGATGACAAGCTCTCCATGAAGGAGCATGTCAAAACAGTGTCTGGAACCTGTTTTGGCATCCTGCGAACCCTTAAATAGGTTTTTCAGTGGACTCCTTTGCAGGCTAGGAAGACACTGGTACAAGCTCTAATAATGAGCCGCCTGGACTACGGCAATGCCTTACTGGTGGGTAGTAGTAAAGGCCTTTTGGCCAGGCTCCAAGTGGTGCAGAACGCGGCTGCCAGATTGATACTAAATCTTCCACCCCGTTCCCCCTCCGAGCCCTCTCTATATTCCCTTCACTGGCTCCCGATTAAAAAACGTGCCCTCTTCAAACTTCTCTGCCTGGTGTGTAAGACCCTACAGGGGAAGGGTCCTCTCTACCTGAGGCAGAAACTACAACCATATATCCTGGCACGGCAGCTCAGATCGAGTGATTTATTGATCCTATGCCCAAAACTCATCAGAACAACGAGGCTTGGAGGCGGCGCCTTCTCATTCCTGGCCCCTTACCATTGGAACAGGTTACCTTTATCTATCCCAGCATGAACGGATTTCACCACATTAAAAAAACCTTTGAAAACCTGGCTCTTCTCTCAGTAGTCTAACTCCTCTTTGTTCCCACACTGTAACGGCGCCTAGAGATCCCTGTAGGGATGATTCGTGCGCCTAACAAATGTAATAAATAAATAAATGCATATCGTCCTCCTGGATCTGTCCATGTCCCTGTCACCGTGGCCGGGAGAGATCTGCATATAAGGATCGCCACCCCGCATTTGCGGGTGGATCCCGAGTTCGGGGCGTCTCCCCCTGGTACACTACTTTGAATCGCCTTCCCCACCCAGTCTCTACGCAGCTTATCAGACTCTAGGGCATCTAGGTGCGTTTCCTGTAGTAGTGCTATGTCCACGTGTTTTGTTTGTAGGTAAGAGAGTACTTTTTTCCTTTTGATATAGTGCGTGAGTCCGTGAACGTTCCATGTTACTGCACGGTGTGGGTGAGTGGTGTTCATGCTGAGGAAACAGGGTAGGACGGGCAGTAGCAAGTGGTCACAGGGATATGTTAAGGACCCTTGTTGGCGTGGAGAGCATGCTAGAGGGCAACAAGGGGCGAGTTCCGCCTTCTGTGTGTGTATAGGGAGCAGGGCGTCCAGGGTAGTATGCGAGAGAGGGGAAAGGATTCCAAGGTAGAGAGGCTCAGATGCAGGTATAGAGGGGGAAAGGGGGAAAGGGAAGTTGGAATGAGAGAGAGCAGGTATTAGGCTGGGAGGCGAGTGAGGTAGGTAGGGTGGGAGGGGTGCTTGAGGCCGCACCGGCACGATAAGGGAAAGAGGGGGGGGGAAAGGAGGGGTTAAGGAAGAGGGTGTGGGCCACAGGAGGGTCTCTGGCACGCAACAAAAGGGGTATGGTCCGGTGAGGCGACCAAGGCCTGCGTTAGCTGAGATGTGGGCCTGGATGTAGATCGCGGGAGGTGCGATGCGGCTTGGTTGGGGAGGGCGGGGGAGCGGGGGGGGAGTAAGCAGAAGGAAGGGGCTGTTGGCTGCTATGCAGCACTGGGAATCCTAAACTTTCTACCGCAGGTCTAAACTCACTAGAGCGCTGCTCCGAGGTGGGGGCCCCATCGGGAGGGCGGGGCAGTATCTAGGGCCAGACAAGAGGGTATCTGCGCTTGGCAGGCAGGGTGTATGTAGTATTGGCGAAAGGAGAGGAGGTGAAGGGGGGGTTAGGGGGAGCATCCTGAAACAGCATGATAACGCGCTGGGCACGCTTGGTGACACAAGGAGAGTTAAGGGCATACATCAGATAGAATGGAATCAGAAGCAGTGACGCCAATTACATTGCAAGTAGCACGAGTCATGGGCGACACATCTGCAGGTAACATACACTGCATCTATAACTATTCAAACAGTTAACACAATCAGAGCGATACTCAGCTGTCCATTGTCTGGAAGTCTGCTTTCTTCTCGACAGAACGTCCGCACCCGTCTCTAGGATGGGGGGCCCTGGCTAGGTCCCCCCGAACTCAGTCTGCGCCCGAAGTGGGTTTTAGGGGAGAGCGAGACTTGTCTCTGTGTTGCTCCTGTATGAAGGCAGCTACAGTTTGAAGGGCCGAGGCCTTGTCCTCGTGGGTGCGGGCGGACCTCTCAAGTTCCCTGCCACGGTGCCTTGTACCACTGGTGTTCCATCTTCTGCTGTCCGACGCCTGAGAGGAGGGGTCAGATTGTGCCTGCTCCGGGATAGTATGTTGGATGTCCACGTCCTGTGGCCCCATGCGGTCCAAGAATCGGCGCAGGTCCTCTTGGTCATAGAAGTCCCTGTAGTCCCCATCTTTGGTGATACGAAAGCGGGCGGGCTCAAAGAGTCCGTATTTGATATTCCTTTGGCGCAGTTGGGGTCTCATAGAGAGGAATGCCTTGCAGCAATCATTGGTCTACCTGGAGAAGTCCGCTGCCATGCGTATGTCGTGTCCTTCGTATGTGAATGGGCCTTGGGTGCGCGCAGGGGCCAACAGCCGCCTTGCCTGCTCATGTCGTAGAAAACAGGCAATGAGGGGTCGTGGATGTGCGGCAGAGTCCATGCGTGGAGGGCCAATGCGATGGGCGCGTTGCATTTCCAGTGGTGGGTCGAAGGAGATGCCAACCAATTTCAGGAGGGTGTCTCTGAGGAACGCTCTGACGTTCGAGCCTTCGATTTTCTCAGGGAATCCAAAGAAACTGATGTTGTCTCTCCTGCTGCTGTCTTCCAAATCGATCAGCTTGCTGCGGAGAAATAGAAGTTCTTGGTCCCTGCCCTGTACGGATTCTAGGCAGCCCTCTACCGCTGTCAGCCTTTGATCCAGTCCCTCCGCTCGTGTGTGGAACCCCACAATGTCTGCTTTTATTGACTTTGCTTCCGCCGCCAAGGAGGAAATATTAGTGTCCATCCCTTCTAATCGCCGGCTGACAGCTGAGATTTCCAGCAGGATGTGGTCCATGGTCTCACCTTGTGTGAAGGCTGGAGTAGTCTGGGGGTGGCGCCCTTTGTGGACATATTGCGTGGTTGTTTGAGTGCTTCCACGAAAGGAAGTTGCCTGGAGGACTTGCTTCCCTACTTGGTGGTGGACATTCGCCTCTAGCCCCAGGGCGATGCACTATGTCAGCGCAGAGGCACAGCGAGAATCTGTGGGGCCAGGCCTCTGGTGTATCAGTGGCGAGTCAGCTGCGGCTACGTGCTGTGGGCAATCCAGGCGTGGGTAGCAGGAGGCACGTGGCATTGCAGCTCTCTCAGGCCGTCGGCCGCTTGCGTAGTCTAGCCGGCCGACGTTGCGTCGGGGGTAAGCCAGTGTTGCTAGCCGGGTTCAGTGCGGGAGCCTTCTCGTATGAGACGACAGGCCTGTAGGTGGAGGGGGGGCGCAGGGCGGTCGGTTGGGGGCTCCCCACTTTGGCTTTGGTATAGAGCAGGACGCAGTGTGATAGGGGCTTCTGCATTGGCTCCTACTGCCCCAGGATACCCCCTCTGTGCTGGCCCCCACACTACCGGATGGCAGACCGCAGGAATAGCAGGGGGAGGTCTTTCACGGGTTAGGTCCCAGTTCCCCCTCTCACCTCACATCGAATGCTGAGGCTGCAGGCAGCTGCCTGCTCCGGTGTGCTGATTTCAGGACCCACCGTGCTCCTCCAGAGTCCTGTGGTGTCTAGGTGGTTTATGGGGGGACACCACTGCTCTCCGCCAGGTCCAGGGGGGGTCAGAGGCACCCCGTTGGGGCAGAAGCGGTGTCTTTACCGGTCCTGTTGCAGGCCGGGGTGACCGCTGAGCACTGAGTTCAACGAGCTGAGGCCTGCCTGGTCGTGATGAGAGGCCAGCTGACGTCGGGTCATGGGCCTCACTTTGAGACGTGGGTCCAGGCGCCTGGTTGGTGCAGGGCCCTAAAGATCTTCTCTGGCGGGGTTCGTGCTCAGGGCTCCCCGCCATGTATGTGGGCCTTCTTTCTTTCAATCCCCCTGTCCCACTTGCCTCGTCGCAGGGTCTGTCTTTCCTCGGGGAGCCAGGCGGGGGTCTACCAGGTCTTCCTGGGATGCCCGCTGCCGTCGGGCAGCGGGCTGTGCGGTGGAACCCAGGTTCAGGCACCTGGCTGTGACGGGGCCCCAGAGATCTCCCTCTCGGGGGTTGTGTTCAAGGCTCCCCCCGCCGTGGTCGGGTACTTGGTGTTGTGCCCGCTGCCCACTGACGCACTTGCCGCGTCGCGGGCCTGCCAGTGCTTGAGGCGCCGGAGCAGTAGCTGGGAGGGAGGATCATCCGTGTACGCAATGGCCGAGGCTTTATGCATGCCTCTAGGCCCAGCGCTCTCTCCTGCCTCATAGGACGCGCTCCCTCCGATGTGTCCCTCGGCGGTGTCGGGTCATGGGCAGCTGTCGTCAGGGGCTCAGGACACCATGAGGGACACTGTTGATGCATCCCCAGCCGCGCTGAGAAGGCCGCAGCCTCCGCCCGGAGCCCGTCTCGGAGTGGAGCTCGCAGATCAGGTGGCCATCTTCGCTCGTGGCCAAACCACACTCCCTGCCCTTTACTTTAAAAAAGAATCGTGTCCCTTTCTTCCTTTAAGTCATTTCTTCACTCTCCGGTCTTAAAGCATACAGTTTCATTGATTAGGTCTATGTTCCTTCCTACTCAATTGTCTCCCTCAATATTTTTTAAAATGCAGTTATGGTATAATTCCTTAATCCAAATTAACAATAGACCTATTTTTTGGCATGCTTGGAAAAATAAGGGCCATATGTGGGTGTATCACCTCTTTCAGGAAAATGCTCCTCTTTCCTTTCCTCAATTTTGGCATATTTATCATTGTCCCAAGTCTTTCTATTCTTGTTTTAGTTTATTGATGAATGTAATCTTGGACCAGTATTTCTCCATTCAATCCTCTCCATCTTGGTTAGTCCCTTTCTCCTCTGGTTTTACTGAGCTCTTAAGACCTAAAGTGTCTGTTATTTATAAAATTATTTTGAAACCTGACCCCCAGAACCAAATCCAAGGTCGAACTTGTATGGGAAAAAGACTTAGGGGTGTGTTGGGATGTTGCTTTTTGGGATAAAATATGGGCACGTATTTCTAAAATTTCTAGATCAGCTAGTTTATCACAGACGTTATTTCACTCCCGTACAATGTTCTAAGTTCTCCTCTGATGCATCTGCTAAATGTTGGTCGTGTGATTTTCCTCAGGCAGATTTTATCTATATGTTATTTCACTGTCCTATGACACAGGGTTTGGTTCCAGATTAGACCAATTTTTAATATACAACCTTCTTTCATTCATAATAACTTTATTTCGCCACTACAAGTGACATAAAAAGTATTCTACAGTAATCAATCAATGACATTAAAAACATATTAAATATCAAATCACATGAAAATTCATAAAACTTATTAAAAACACACAAGAGATAACATAAGTAATATAAAAAAAAACAATTCATATGTGTTACTACTGCTGTTATATGTACATTCAGTCATATAAAATTGATTTTCTCCTCCTTATAGCAGACAACAAAAATGAAGCTACACAGTAACAGACAAAAGGGTTTGGCAATAGTTGGAGATAATATAAAGCTGGGCGACATTGTCTGCAAGGATGTTTACATGTAAGTGGTAGCACACATTTTTTCCTTTCCCTAGCATAAAACTTGCAGAAAAATAAAAAATGGAGGTCAATCTGAGAGGATTGTCCGTCACATAGACTGAGGGGTCGATTCCGATTCGGGCCGGAAATTTCACCGACCGAGCCGGACCCGGAGAGATTTCCGACCGAATCGGACCCGTGCAGTCCGACCGAACGAGTACGATGCGTCCGTATGTTATCGGACTCGAGTCGGTCGGACTCCACTGAAGTCAATGGGAGCCGGTCGTACAACGCGTACGCGGGCTCCCATTGACTCAATGGGTGCGAAGTCGGACAAGGCGCCCCTACAGCGGGTACGCGGCGAGCGATTCGCGCCGTACACGCACAGGTAGGGGGCCCATGGGTCCCCCTGTGTGCGACTCGCGCGGCTCACGCGTACAGGGGGTCCGACACGGACCCCCAAAGTACGGCTCCGACAGCTCTTACGAGCCGGAGTGCGCGGCTCGGTCGGACTGCTCGCGGCGCGCATCGTACTTACCCGGCCGGGAAACGTCTCCATTGCGCGGTGCGAGTCGAGTCCGAGCGAGTCGGTCGGAGCGGTTCGAGCCGGGAGCGAGTCGGTCGGAGCGGTCGGGACGCCCGGACGAGTCGGTCGGCGATTTCGCATCGTACTCGCTCGGCCGGACCCGCGTACGGTTCGGTCGGGAAACAGGGCTCCGAATCGGATCCGGTAAAGCCGAATCCGATTCGGAGCCCTACCGGCCGAGATCGGAATCGGCCCCAAAGTGTCATTGCATCAATGGAGTATGTTTTGGCAGGGTAATCTAACATTAGTGGGATGTATTTTAGCCGGAATCGTAACAGGACATATAAATGCTGAGCGTTAGAGACAGATGTCAAGTATGAATACGTAATATAATCTATGCTAGGTGTTATGAGTATTGCTTAACCATGCTCTTATTGCAATTCCTCTCCCATCTGTCTCTGCTCAATCTATCCAATAACCGGCCTTTCAGATCTTTTCTTGATATTGTCAAGCATGAGGTAGGATCTTTAAACAATTTTCTGAGGGCAATTAATTCCAAATTTGACTCAATATATTTTAATCAACGTATTTTTGATATCCCATCTAAGTTCAGGCAGACTTCTACAATATCTCTAGTTAGATTCAGTGTTTCTTTCCTCCAGATTGAGTGCCACATTAAATTAGGGGCAATGCAGATTTGGTCAGTAATATAGGGGAGGCTAGGTTCAGAGTGACAGTTATAGGATGAGCAAGACTGCGGAAGGCAGCCTAGTCTCTTCAAAAAACCATCCTCTATACTTTGGAGTTGAGATGCCTCTGTTAAACCCCATACAGCTGCCCCATAGATTGCAACTGACACTACCTTTGCATGATAGATCTTTTTTTTAGTGTCAATTGGTTTCGATCCAAGTTTTTTATAAAGTTAAAAAGCCTGCCAATACTTTTTTCCATTTGCAACCCCCTATTAATCACCATACTTTGCCAGTTACTCTCCCTATCAAATCTGACCCCTAAATAGTTGAAAGTGTCTACAACCTCAAGTTTTCGCCCTTCTATGTGGAATCTTGGGTATTTCTTAAGCTTTGAGCCTGCCACAAGAACAAATGACTTGGATTCATTAACTTTTAGGGCTAAGTTCCCCATAAAGCTTGTATACTCGACTATGAGTCTTTGCAGTGCATTGCCAGTGCGTGCCAGCGGCACCACATCGTCTGCATAGAGGAGTATGGGAACAGCAGATGAATTGACAAAGGGGACATCTCTAGTAGATCCCTCCAAGGCCAGCTCTATGGCATTGGTGTACAACGCAAATAAGAAAATGGCGAGGGTCCATCCCTGCCGCACTACACGGGTAATACTAAAGTGTCTCATGCACTCGACCTCTCTACCATATCGGACGCATGCAGTGGCATCGGTATACATCCCACAAATAAAATTAATATTCGTGGTATCATCTCCTATTTCTTCCACGATTCCCCACAACTTAGGGGCCGATTCCGATGTCGGACGGACTCAGGTCCGTCCGACATCGGTCAGGAGCCGTAACCGACCGACCTGCTGTCGTCGGTTACGGCCCTGCAAGTACGATGCGACCGAACCCTGTTCGGTCGCACTCGTATACTACACAATGGGAGCATGCATTCCGAGCGGAATGCATGCTTGCATTGTGGAAAGCAGGGTGCAGTTCATCCCTGCACCCTGTGGCCGGCACCCCAAGGTGCCTGCCACCGGGTGCAGGGATCAACAGAGGGGCACCATAGGTGCCCCCAGGCCGTCATTCGGCGGCCTCGCACCCATGGGGGCCCTACTGGGGCCCCCAAAGACAGTTACCGACTGCCTTTTCGTGCCGGAAAGACCGGCACGAAAAGGCAGTGACATCTGCCATCGTACTCCCTCGGTCGTGAAGAGGCGGCCGGGGAGTACTGAGGATTTCCGGACAGCGGACGGGCTCTCCGAGCCCGTCGTAAGCCATCCAGAAATCCCAGTCGGATTCCTTTCCGACCGAGCCCATCGGAATGGCTCGGTCGGAAAGGAATCCGGCCGGCACGTTCCGATTCGGTCGGAAGGGCTCCGACCATCGTTCGGTGCCCTTCCGGCCGAAATCGGAATCGGCCCCTCAGTAGGAACTACACAATCGAAAGCGGCCGACAGGTCCATGAAGGCCATGTAAAGATGGCCGACCATAGTCGCCGTGTATTTAGCGATAATCAAGTTTAAATTTAAGCACTGATGAATTGTCCCCTTTCCTTTCCTAAACCATATTGCGAGGGAATAATTATATTCCTTTCAGTGGCCCATTCCTCTAATCTGTTTAAAAGTAGCCGATCCATTAGTATGGCCATTCTGTCCAATAAGGAAATAGGTCTGTAATTTATTGGATTAGCATTATCCCCTCTTTTATAAATAGGGATAATGACGGTCTTTTTCCAAGAGGTTAAAATGTATTATTATTATTGTACTACTACATTAAAAACATTTGTGAGAAGCGGGGCCCAAAGATCCAAATTGTCTAGGAAATTATCTGTCGGGACTCCATCGGGTCCCGGTGCTTTTAATCTACTACACTGTTTCAGGGCGCCCTTCATTTCTTCCAAAGTAAACGGTATGAGGCCTCCTGTAGTGGACACTGATAAATGTTTTTGCTGAGTAGATGTCTCTCCAGATTTTCCAAATACAGTTTTGAAGTGAGCCACCCAGGCATCCTCTGTGACGTGCGTTTCTAAGCTAATATCTATATCTTCTTTTAAGAAGGGGGCATTAATTATAGACCAGAAACCTTTACTATCTCTCATTACTGCTGTGCTTTGTAGTTTCTCCCATGCCTCCTCTTTCAGTGCCCTCAATCTTGTTAAACTCGCTAATTTATATGTCTTACGGAGTGATCTCACCAAGGTAGTATCTCGTGGAGTAGATCGTAAAGCCTCATGAAGTGATCTTAGGGCTTTGGAGCAGGCATCATCAAACCACCTTATCTCCCTATGTTTATTATGCGATTTGGGGCAAAGTAGATTCTCTTTAATTTCTACTAAAATACGGTCAAAAGCTAATGGTATAGAGTTACCAATTGAATCTAAATCTAAACATTTATCAATTTCCTGCCTCCTTTTAAGCACAACGCCCTAATAAAAAAAATGTTATTGACTGTTTCCCATTTCAAAATGACCCATTTTTCCTTCCAATGATAGGCTTAAGTAAAGGGTTCTGAGGCGGTTTTACTCTCTGACCATAGTACATATGGCAGGTGATTGCCGCGTGATCGCTAAAGTCATTGAAAGTTGTTTTTATATAAGAGAAGTGCACTCTAATCGATTCAGAAACCAATATATAGTCAAGCACTGAAGAGTAAGACCCAGAGAAAAATGTAGGATGTAACTGGCCCATGCTAGTTTTACAGAAATTGATGATTTCAAGGCTAAGGGTCATCAGCAGTCTATTCAAAAAGTCCCTGTAATCACTGTGTTGAAAATGAGGGGGGCAATCCCCACTACCATCATTCATGTCACAAACAGAAGTAACCATCCTCCTATAGTTATAGGAATTGAAAATCACCCATCCAAACTACATCAAGATTTTTTTGGGTGGGAATTCATGAGGTGATTGATATCCCTTTCTAGGGGATCTAATACTGTTGCCAAATTGGGACCAAACTTATTATTATAATAATGATGATCCAGTTTCGCCCTTTATGCCCTTTATAACCTTCACATAATAAAATGTGATAGTGGGGTTAAGTGGCAATTATTTTTTATTACGCAAGGGCGAGGGAGATTAAAAAACTTTGATTTAGCATGTACAGGTGTAGTAATGCTGAGGGACTTGTAAAAAAAAGCCTAATGGCAGTGCAAAAATCTCAGTGTCAAACGATGGAGAGTTGGGCAATATCCGCAATAATTTGCCCACCAAATATTGGTTGTTAAAATTTATAACAATACAATAGCCTCCTATTGTTTTCATTGAAGACCCCACCCACTTTACTCTTCTTGCCATAATGAGATGATGATAGATATTAATTCCTCTAATAAAAAATGTGGACACCCAGTGTATGACCTTGTGGCTCAGTTTCTCTGTTGATTCCAAATGGTTAAATTTCAAGGTCGGAGTACCAGCTAAAATGATTACAAAAGGGCATGCAGCAGGGGGGAGCTCAAGAGTCTCTCCATATTTAGGTGGATGATTTGGTTGATCATTCGTGTGCTCGTAATTAGACATAGGGCTTGCAGTGCTTGGGTCTCCAGGCTCGTTAATCCCACTAGGGGCTGCACCTCTACCCATCCGTCCTAATCTGCTCTTCCGGGATTGCTCTCACGTCGCAAGCATACAATGATTTGGTGGATTACGCAACAGGGGGCCGATGGTCTCTCTTAAATCTCTCAAAAGGTCAACTGGTTGTGCTCTGAAGTAGTCGACTTGATTTTTAGCCATAAATGTTGATTGGGTGACTTGGGGCACCGGAACAGGGGCAGAAGGGCGTAGCGGGCAGGAAGATGGAACTTGGAATTGCATATGAGAGCCTTGAGCCTTTTCCCCTAGACCAGCACCATTGTCTCTTCTGGAAAGCATTATTAAAGTCTCTTCTATTTTAGATAATCTAGCTACAATTGGCTGAAGTTAAGACGAGACAATTAGATCTAGTTTTTGAAGGAGGTCATCATTAGTAGTAAATAGAAGAGGCCCAGGAGTAGTAGTTGAGTTTGTAGCCACAATAATATCCAAATTATTAGATCCATTAACAACAGGAGGCAGTTTTAAAATGGACTCGCTTTTTAGCCCCCCCCACACTTCCTTTTACTTGGTGGCTCTGCCTCTAAGGTTGAATATCAGCAGAAGCTCTAGTGGAGCCTAATAAGACAGGAGAATGGGCAGGGGGATGAGCGACAGTGATAGTGTTACCATTTGATAGAGGTGATAGGACGGTCGGTTCATTCGATGTTAGGGCGCTTCTTACCTCTTCGAGTGAGAGGCGGCGCTCCGTCAGCTCTATCTCCTTCGAGAGCACGTCCGCAGCTCTCGTCAGGAAAGAGTCCAAGGTGTTAGTTATCCCCCCTCCTGCATCTGTAGTTTTGGTCTTCTTCTTAGTCATACTGTATCTCACTGTATTCCGTGGATTTGGGGAAACGGTCACCCCACAGAATAGAAATTTGGGGTGTGGCCCAGCCCAGCCTCCTCCGGGCGATGATGGGCGTGGACGGGCCAACCCTTGGCCCGGGCGTGTCCCTTTGCACATCCCGCACTGCGGGCCGGCTTCGCACTAAAGAGTGCTCCCAAACGCAGGGGTATGACGTGAGTTGTAGTCTCCCACTGCAGCTTCCTGGAACTGACTCTCCCCCTCCTGGGGAATCATGTATGCAGATGTTGGCGGCTACGAGAAGCTGTAGGCCGGCGTTGCGCTAAAGAGCGCTCTCAAACACTGGGGATGACAGGAGTTGTAGTCTATCCCTGCAGCTTCCAGGAACTGACTCTCCCCCCTTCTCCTGGGGAATCGTGTATGCAGAAGTTGGCGGCTACGAGAAGCAGCGGGCCGGCGTCACGCTAAAGAGTGCTCCCAAACGCAGGGGATGACGGTAGTTGTAGTCTCCCCCTGCAGCTTCCAGGAACTGACTCTCTCCATCCTGGGGAATCGTGTATGCAAACGTTGGTGGCTACAGCCTTCTTTCAATATCCTTTATTTATTTTTGGGTACTTTATCTCCATCCATTTCTCTATTGTTTCCCAGAGACAAATTGTTAGACATTTTATTGGCCCTTGCATTTCAACAAATTGTTCTAAATTGGAAATCATCAGACAAATTATCATACAATGTATGGTGGGATTCTGTATGTTTACATCATAAAATGGATACTTCATACATGATGCAATGTTTACCCCCTCATAATGTCCCCAAGTTATGGTTATCTCTTACTCTTGTACTTAATCAAGTTAGTGGTACTGTGTTGCATACTATTTCCACGTTATCTGAGAATTTTTATCCTCCATAATTATTTTACTCTCTGTCTTCTATTGCACTTAAATTATCTTTTATATTTATTAACGCTAATTGTTTTCTCCTTTCTTGTGAAGTAGATGATGACGGGTTAATATGACGTTGTTATACTAATTTATAGTTTAAATCTTAGAATTGTTCTTCCCTTCTCCCCTCTTCCCACCCCCCCTCTTAAATTTATAGACTTTGATGTTTTATTGTTTCATGCATTTAGCAATACTGTTTTATTATGATCTTTTCAACTTTTCATGTGTTGATATATACTGCTGTGCTAAATAAAGTCTTTTGAACAGAAAGAATGGCTTGTGCCACAGGTATTAGTCATTTTTAATGTATTTCGAATTAGTATAATGTTGTTGTGCTGATCTCTAAATTAGGGAAGTCTGGCACATGGTGGCGCTGTTTGTCTGAGTGCCGGTGGTGACACTTAAGGTGCTGAACACCGGAAACTACCGGCTCAAATTAAGCACTGGGTGGGTGCTTCCTGTCCATGCCTCGCAGCAGCCCTCCTCCTACTTGCGACCGTATTACAGCCAGCCGCCTCCTCAGTTCTTATGACTTTGTCGATGGTCTTGCGTGGTGGTTTGTTTCACCCACTGCTGATGGCGCCACTCTACTGAGACCCCTCCCATTCTCCACACCTCACCTCACCTCTGGGACTGCTGATGTTGCCCTTCACTGGCCCAGTCGCTGTCCCACGCTGGCTCTCCTCACCAAGGTGCCCCTGTTGGCGATGCCCTTCCTTAACCCTGTTGGTGATGTCCTTCCTACTTTCTAACAGTTTTCTGTCTCACTTCACTGCAGGCCGCTGGTAGTCATCTAGCGCTGTCCTTGCAGCTGGAGGGTTTCTTTCAGTGGCTATTACAACGTCCTTTTTAGGTCGAAGCCTACCAAACAGCATAGCTGTCTGTTGCAAAGACTTATTGGGGACATGCTAAAAGCTGACGTAGAAATGCATTCCGCCCTTTGCTTACTATTGGCTTTGCCTTTTGTCTTTCACATTTGCATGCTTTCTCTTCCCTATTTTAGGCTATCCAGCTTGAGTTAGTCACTCCGTTGGAGCATAGCCTGTTTGCACCTCCCTAAGTGGGTCCTTGTATTCTTCCACAACTGCTCGCTTTCTGGGAACTATTTTTCAGTTTTGTGAAGCACTTTAAGAGTATGCATACTTTAAAGCTGTCTGTCCTTGAATGCTTCTCCTCCCCACCGCTCTCTGTATGGATTTTGTAAGGAGTTGTGTGGATTTTTCAGTCACTTTTACCAGAAGCTGTTTTGGCTATTGCCTCGGTTTTTGTCACACATTTGTATGCATGAACGTGGTTGTTTTGTTTAGAAGTCGCTTTTCACAGTGCGTGCTTCACTAGCTGCCGAAGCATGCCTTCCACTTGGATGCCAGAGTGATGGCTACAATAGTGCATCTTGAAGGTGAATCTTAAATTGTGCATTAGGTCAAACTAATTTCTATTGCTGTCAACTAAGCAGAAAGTTAAAAGAAAGAGATAGATCAAGGGATGTTAGGAATCTATATATCTACATCACAATGTTATCATGTTTCTGCCCTAGATAACATGCCTCTAAGGGGCAGGGCATTCGTCGGGACCAGTCTTTCACTTGTCCTCTCCCTCACCTGTTGATATAGTGTGGTGCATGGAAAGTAAAAGAATGTATAGCCTGTTGGCCAGCACTAATGGATTGATTTACCTTTTGGGAGTATTTTTTTCAAGCTGGGCTGTTTTCTAAAGCCCTATCCAAACAGGGGTGGTTGGAATATCATAATTGTAGAAAATCCCTCGTGCTACTGCAATTCTCCATATACTGGCCGCATACAGAAGACTCTGCCTCACTGTTGGTGCCACAAGTCTTTGTTTTATTGTATGTTGTCCATGCTTTGTACGAATTTGTCTGTGATCTGTTTATGATTGTCCGTGGATCATATGTGGTTATCCACGATTTGTACATAGTTGTTGATGGTTCCTTGAGGGTTGTCCTTGATTTCTTCATGGCTGTCTATGGTTTATACATATTGATGCATGGCTTACACATGATTGTACATGGTTTAAACTTTCTTGTCCATTAGTTTGTAATGTTATCCTTCATTTGTTCGTGGTTGTCTGCAATTCCTTTGTACTTGTTCATGATTTATTCATGGACATTCATATTTTATACATGATTACATGCTTGCCTCTAGCTGTCCATGATTTGTTTATGCTATTCCCTGACCCATGGCTGAGCACGCTTAATACATGGTTGCTCCGGTTTAGCCATGTATGTTTTGGACAACACATTTAGCCAGGATCTTGTTGTCCGACAGGTCCTTACTTGGGCCCTTCTGAGTGGGTCCTACATACTCTAAATTACATAGATTAAGAGCCCTTGCTTGCATACTACGTTATTTGCCTTGTACACATAAGAAACTTTATGTGACCTGTCAGCTGCTGTGGGACTTCCCTGGGCAACATAGCCACAAAGCTTCTATTGACCGCTGGATTCTCTCTGTCTTATGACAGTCAAGGCCAGAGTGGTGCTGAGTCAGTCAAAATATGCAGTTAATCTGTCAAGAGATGAAGTACATGACAGAACACACATTACTGCTTAAGTGCCTCTAAAATTCTGATTACTTCATTAAAAATTGTCTTAATTAAGCTTGAGGCGCTTAATTGTTTTGTGACCAACTCTTCATGAAGGCAAAAAAAGGAAAGCTATAAAACATCGAGGTGAATGGAAGGCCAGATGCCGAAGCTGCTCACAAGGTTACTCTGAGCTAGAAGGAAATAGGAAAAGTTTGCTACTTTTCACCTGTGGCGAATTCTTGACACCATATTTTGCTTCAATAAGAAAACCGTTAGCAGCCACCCACTGAATCCATCTTAGGTGTGTTTCTCGCTTCTGTCAGGCAGATTGTAGAACTCTTCCGCCGACATTACCAGCTTCGAACATTGCACCATCATAAAGTACAACTGATCCCTAACACCAGGAAAGGAACTAACACCAACCCTTTGTTGAGGTCAACACTCCAGTTGCACAAAAGTATCATTTCATAGTTTTTTAAAAAAAATGATGTTTATTGATTTTCATATTTAACATACCAGATCGACAAAGCAATTGAGGATATACAAACATTTAAGTGTACCAATCAGTACAGGGTTGCAAAGTGTCATTTAATAGTTATGTACATTTCAGTCAGATTCATTGAACGAAAAGGCCCCCCGGATGCCGAAAAGACATAGCTCAGTATCTTGAAACTAGGATAATAAAGAGCACAATTCAAAATGAACTCCGGTAAGGCGAAACCAATGCACAACAGCAGTCAAGTCAATCGCAGTTTCTGAAAGATGCTGAACACAGTTCAATTTCAAAGGATTTACGCAGAAACTACTAGTGGATTTGTGTTCAAGACATGCAATGGTACTAAATGTAGTACACACAGTGCTTACGGGATGAAATGAGCCCATGGAGCAAGTTTTTGCGGAACAAAAGTATCTTTAACGTGTGGAGCCTCGTTATGAATGCCCTCCTGGTGGGGTCACCGCCTCGCTCCAGGTCATTATGGACACTGGCTCCAGTTCTGAAACTGTTCACCTACAAATCACTGGTTCCAGGTGTGTTAGTCTAATTCTTTCAATGAAAGAGAAACAAGACTACACCACCCAGAATGCATTAGGCTACCACACAAAGGTCCAGGACTTGAAACAGTGTCTGTAATGACTTGGAGATAGGTGGTCAACCTACCTATTGGTAACGCTGTCCCTACGGAGTTGCAAATATATAGGGCACTAATAACTTGGGAGACAGAGGAGGGAGGAGAAGGGGCGAGGTAATGAGAGATTAGAAGTGTGACCTTGAGGGCACCTTAAAAATAGAGAATTACTAGGAGAATTGTTAGTTCTGGGTCTGATACCCCAGTAATTTCTCATTTCCCCACAGAGTTTCAAACTGAAGTTGACAGATCTGCAGGGTTCCTGTGGGATTCTAAAGGGACTGGTGACTGCCATACCTGGCACTATCGGAATTAAAATGGTAAACTGCTTCCACATGGCTTTACAAGGATATTAATACCTCCAAGTCTGGTATGTCTTTGTATACATGCAATGAAGGAAATTAACCTTCTTCCCCCTGAGTCAGGTTGGGCAAAAAAATGATTTCCAATGTAAATAGGAAAACATCAGTTCCTTTACAATTTTTGTATCTAGTGTTACATGTGGGCCGTGTTGCTTTTGTGACTTTGGACATTTTTCTTTGGCTGATATTACTATATTATGTTCTGATGTTATGCTAAATGTTATGGTACATGGAGCACCTTGGGCCTCCACTCACCAATAACAGCATCAAATGTCACTAATATGCTGATGATATACAACTACTTGAAAGTCTCAGCACCAGACATACAATGCCTCAAACACTAGATGCACATCACCAGACATGGATGTCCAGCACCTACCTGTGGCTGTATTACATACGTGCCCCGATAGCGCAACAGGCGTTTGTGCCCGCTTTGCGCGCCCTCGGGGCACTTTGGTAATACAGAAGGGGCCTCAGATGCTTGTGCAGCCCCTTCTGTAATACCAACAGCACTGGCGCACTTAAAGCGCCAGCGCTATCTTCAAGGGGCCTTCCCTCAATTGGATGGGGGCGTGCCCCATGCAAAGGAGGGAATCCCTTTGCCTCTGCGCCCACGCCACATTACAGACGCGGGCGCAGAGGCAAAGGACTATCAGTGCGCACCTTGAGAGCAGCCCTCTGGAGGGGGAAAAGGGGTCCCATGGACCCCTTAGACAGTGACTGCACCCACCTGCAAGGGGACCTCTAATCCCCTTTAAAAGTGCAGGCGGGTTGCAGGGCCGTTTCTAGGTGTTTTGCCGCCCTAGGCGAGAATTGAAAACTGCCGCCCCCTCCCTTTTACTACCATCACTCTCTCCCCGTCATCCAGGCTAGAAGAATTAATGCATTAGATATAAAAGAACTTGGAAAGTTTGGAAGTGACAAAATGGTTATGTTTTGCCCAGAAAGCATATTACAGCAAGATAAACAGCAGGTGCCACATTACTACGGTGAACCAGCTATATTGCCCAGTTCATGATTACACTGGCATACATCTTGTGCTGCTCAAGTCACAAAGCTTACGATTCGAAATAGCACGCTCTTGTACCTTACTGGTATATCTCCAAATGGTTTGCCATGGAAGGATGCAGCAGGGGGCATTCATTTAGCTACGCATAACATGGAGCTGGTAATGTTTTGACAAAAATGATATTTCTTTGAAAAAATGATATGCATCTAATAAAAGGCTATCTTCCTAATAGCCCCCACCTCCATATGGGATGGTGAGAATAAGGGTGAATTTGTTCCTGAATATTAGCAGAACATAGAAGGAACATACCGGCAGGACTCAGTATTGTAGAGTAAACTTGACTAACATGTTACACAAAAAATTAAGTTGTTCATTTATGACAAGTGTATCTGAGTGCATCCCATTTACTATTTTCTTTCATTTTTGTAAAGGGAAATATTAAAGAGTGCAGAAAAACAATGTTCTCTGAATGGTGTTGACATGTTTGGGATGCATGCCTCACACTCCCATACTCCATTAGTAAATGTGCATTACTATAAAAGAACGCTGTTCACTATCTGCTTTGCTGGGCCTGGCATAGGAAATGATCTCTCAATCAGCATTCTTTTAACGCTATAAGGGAAGAGCGAGTTCCATTCTTTACACGCTTATCAGGATAGAACTCTCATCTTGGAGGAAGAGAATCCCAAGTCTCCTCTTCATCCTGATTCCTAAGGTTAAAAAGTGTGTTTTACATCCCCATGTTTAGTTCACCACCAAATATGACCATCGGATCCTGTCCTTGTGGTTCGTCCTTCTAGACCTGTATAAACAAGGACCGCAAGCCCTCGAGGCACAGAACTTCCCAAAAGCGGAAATATTTGTTTTATAGACATTTATGACAATGGAGAACAATGCTGACACATGTGGAAAAATCATTTTGAAATAGAGTGTGTTTGTATTCTCAGAAGGTACCCTCGCCAAACTGTAGTAGGTCACTGCACTCCAATGCACAAAGGAGCCACCGTTACCCCTTTGCATATACGTGCTAGACAGACACTGCAGTGTGTCTGGCAAAAGGTAGAGGGTTTCTAACTTTACCACCAAGGGAGAAGGGAATCGGCAACCTAATTATTTAGCACTGACAACTCCTGGGTGCTAGTGAAACAGAACACCGGGACTTGAACCTGCAGCCTCTAATTTGGGACCATCCGGGTGACACACAATTTACTCTCCAACGGAAATTCTTTTCTCCACGTTACCTCAATTACTTTTGGGATTGGGAAAAGATATTCGACAAATTGCTATCACTTTTGCACAAAAACACTGTCCACTCGTTTGCAGGATGCACACTAGTCCAGAGCATAGACCATTAAACTTGACATATTTCAAACACCCTGCAGCTACGACTCCATACCTGGCCACAAGTCTATTTATTAGATAATCTCATCAGCTCGGAGCTCTGCTCTGAACCTCTTAAAAACTACCTTTACCTCCTGTTGCAGACAAAGCAGGAGAGGGTGTTCTCAACGCCCTTACCGTATGGCTGAGATAAAAGTGCACCCCTTAAGTGTTTTGGGCAGCGTACCATGAAGCACACACATCACAATGAAGCAGTAGAAATGGGAGATCACAATAAAGAAAAAAACATTTTAGTGAAAAAGAAAACTTAAGTAAAAAAAACGGAATTTCTGCAAGTACCATTTGTACGTTTACTGTTGTAACGCTCACAGTAAACAAATTGAATCAGGAAAACATGCGTAAACTGGGGTAAAAATTAAGCACATATATACTGCAGATGTTTTTGAAACCAAAAATATCCAAACATTTGTAAATTTATACAGTGCATATGCATTAACTTGTGTATGGTAATAATGTTTTTGTGAATCAGGCCCACGTGGAATATCCTCTTGGATTTCACCTCAATAGTCGAACCTGAAAGGAATAAGCAAGCAGCGTTTGACACACAAAAAAACAAATTATTGCTACAAACCGGACATGACAGTAAAACAAGCCATACAATTGGGTAAGGAGCTTCGTGATTGAAAATGTTGATTTTTATGTATAGCTCCCACTTAATACTCTACATTTTGAGTTTCTGGTGGCTGTGATACGATTCAATGTTTCCAAGCTCGGCTAATGAGAGGAAACACGTATACGTATTTTGTCCTCAATCCAAAAAATTATTGCCGGGGAAAATACAGACCTGGAGGAAAGATGACAGACGGTAACCTTACTTTTCAACTACATAAATATAAAGGTTACCTGTCAGAAAGGGAAAACTCAAATACACAAATTCGATTTACCTGGACGACATTTGTCTGCTCTTCACATTAGTCATAATGTAATTTGGCCAACCTAAACATTTTTGATAGTCATACTATAAGGTATGTAGTGAACTGTAGCCCAAAAGGCACCCTCGGAAATACAGCTAACTTTAGAATCGTATTGATTTATAAAGAACTTGGACCATTACCTTTACCTGTAACTATTCATATCCTTATTGACATAGCATATGCAGATGTTCTCCCCTCATTACTTAACGAAGCATGTTCTGTGCTTTCTATCATTTGGACAAAGCTCGTGCGCAGACAGCTGAGGTGAGAAGTCAATACGTATCTCCGCTAAACTTTCTCCCGCACTGTAAGGGAACCTTTGACATCGAGGGTCCGCGGGCAGTGTCGGGACCACCAAAATAAAAGCGCGTGACGTTCGCTTCACCACTTACCGCAGTGATGGCAGCGGTGTCCCAGCGGCGAAAACGCAGGCGGTGGCCAGGAGCACGGTGACGCACCTCGGGTTTGTCATGGCGCCTCCTGCCGTGCTTTTTTAAAATTGCAGCTAGAGAGCAGGCGTGACGAAGCGGACAGGTAGCTTGGAGCTGTGCAGAGGCAGGCGGGAGCCCTTTCGGGTGTGCGCAGGTATTAGAAATGTGCGCCTCACTTTACACAACACCTTGTCTCTGCAGGATATTTCCTAAGAATGTGGAGAATTGCAGTGGCTGACTGATGATCCGGCGGGCGGCGCGCACCGTACGGCCCCCGCCCGTGGCGCACTGGCACCGAACGTGACGTCAGGTCGAATTGTAGAAGGCGCTACCCAATGCGCTTTGAGGTCGAATGTTTGTTTACGTTTTCGTACTTACAGTACGTACTCAGTAGCAGCTCTTTTGCCGCCCTAGCCCTTTTGCCGCCCTAGGCGGCCGCCTAGTCTGGCCTAATGGTAGAAACGGCCCTGGCGGGTTGCCGCCTGCACTGTGAAAACACGTAGCAGCTTCAAAGCAGCCGCTCCGTTTTTCACTTGAATGAGCTGCCCCCAGGGCAGCGCGACTTCGCGGCTGCCCTGGGGGCAACACATTCAACATATGGCCCCTGATGTTCAGCCAATCAAGACAGAAGTCCTCTCTGATTTGCAAGAACAGCAAGCAAAAACTAGTCCAAACCTACCTCCATGATAGGAATCTGGACAGCTTTGAACCCTAATTTTCAACCAATGCAAAGTCACTTGCATTTACCCTGGACACTAACATCAACCCTTAAGAAGCACATTGCCAACAAAATAAAGACTGCCTGGTAAG
This sequence comes from Calotriton arnoldi, assembly GCA_963921515.1. Lineage (NCBI taxonomy): Eukaryota > Metazoa > Chordata > Amphibia > Caudata > Salamandridae > Calotriton > Calotriton arnoldi. The sequence goes on along the minus strand of CAWUFW010000856.1, from coordinate 2,972,561 downwards.
AACTGTCTTTACTAAATAATGGGAAACTATTTCTTTTATAAAGTGACATCAGAGCTGCTGTTCAAGCGCTCATACTCTCATATCTGAGTGGTGTCAATGCACTGCTCCATGGCTTCCTCACTCCCCACTATCCACCACTTAATGGCATCCTGCGTCCCTCAGCACATCTTGTCCAGGGACCAGGGAGCTCCGACCCCATCACCTCCATTCCAATGAAACTCCACTGCCTATCCTTACCGGTCCGCAAATGTTTAGATTGCAGCTGCATCATTGAGGAAGCATAGCAGCCCCCATCTATCTTGCTGATGTTGGGGGTTAAGCGTGCAAAACTGAAGAGTCACTTTTGTCAGAAAGTCAGAATTTCCCAGGTGGGATCTTTTAATTATCTGGGTGTTTTATTTGACAATAAAACCTCCTGGCTCCCTTCCCTCTATTCAAAGAAGTCAGCACTGGCTAGGCTGTGTGGAGAATTGATGGATTTTACCTTTCGGGTTGGAAGGAAACCTGTGAAAGCCTTGATAAAGGTGTATACGGGCAAGTGTGTCTCAGCAGTTAGTTATGGTAGTGACCTCTTGTCGTGTAGTTCCTACAAATCTATATAGGATCTGCGTGTTTAGACAACATAAACTAAGGGATTGGTGTCCAGACTGATTCCAGACATCCCCAAAGGATATGTTAGTCTGTAGATCAGCTAGCTCACAGTGCCACTATAAGCCCCCCAACTTTACCAAGGAGTGAATAGTTTCTGGCAACTATCGAATATGACAACCCTGTCCCCTCGGGGATAGTGGAAATAGGACAGTACTTTTCACTCAGTCACTCATGCTCACTTCGTCTCAGAGAGATACACAGAATAAACGGTGGGGACGTTTTCAATAAGAATTTATTGAACCAGAGTCATTCTAGTATAAAATACGTATGCTGCAGCAACCATTAGACAGAAACAGATATATACGATTACAAGCACCAACAGAGTAAATAAAAGGTAGAATTCTACCATGGTGCTAAAACAGTGAATATATGCAGGCATATAGATACATGGCAGTAATCATGAGTACTCCTACGATGCTAAACCTAACTAGATGTACCTAAGTGTACGTAGCATGTATGTAGGTGTGTAGCCAAGAATCCCCTTAGGAAGGAGCCAACCCCATTACCTGAGGTGAGAGAATGAAGGACCCCGTCTTGGTCTCGAGATGGACACCCCGTGAGGGATGTCAGATCACGGCGTGCTGGAGTGTCTGCGTGCAGGGACTTCAGCATCTTGTGTCAGCTTTGAAGCTTTCTCCTCTAGTTTCCCCAGCGAAGATGTGGTGCTTATATACCCGAAAGGTACCCTCGGGGTGTTCTACCTAGATGTGTCATGGTACTGTGGGACTGTCGTCCAAGGATGACGATGGCAGTGACTTTTGTACAGAGTTATATACAAAAGATGGTAATCCTGCTGTGATACTAAGAATCCTCCTGCATAATAAGAAAACCACATGACATTTATTCTGCACCTAACTAGGCAAAAGGTCAGTGCTGAAAAAGCCGTTATGTAGAACAAGGTAGGACAAATGTAGGTAAGAGGTCGTGTAACTACCTTGGGGTACATTGGTGCTCATAACACTCTGGGTGTTCCGGGACTGTGACCTGATCCAGTGGGAAGAGAACAAGTTCATCAGGAGGCTCTTGGAGGTTCCACCGGGTACATTTGCGGTACATGAGGATCTTGGTGTCTGTTACATCTCAGACCTGCTCAAACTTAGGCCTTTATTAAGCTGGATTTTCATATGGCTTAAGAACAAGCCTATCCCAAATAGGTTGATTATTCAGGACTGTCTTTCTCTCGATAACCACAAGGTCATCCCATGGCTGAATTATATAAAGTCTGCATTTTTAACCTTGTGTCGTCCTAATCTATTTACACACCCAGAAGGAATTACTAAAAATGACTATCAATGGGTTAAACAAAATTTCTTAATGCAGCTAGTGGTTAATCATGAGGAAATCAAATCTCACAAACCATCAGTGCGGGCTTATTTCTAGACACAGACAGTTAGCTCCTTGGAACCATATGTAACCTGGGTAAATAACATGTATCATCGACATTTTTTATCTAGATTTATGATGAATATGTTTCTTTCATTGATTAGCTTTCCCAAAGGATGGCTGGCAGGTGGCCATTTAGGCCCCTGTGGGTGTGATGGTTCCTCAGAGCAGACTCTGTTCCATGTTTGTATGTTTTGTAATCACTGCTTTGTACCAAGTAAAATGTTTCTGATCATGAAGGAGGCCAAATTTAGCCAAGTGAGGCCGGCCATGCTCTTCCTTGCTATGTTGGGATATGTCCATACATGCGTATGCATAGGGCACTTTTTAAGCTGTGTGGTAAAGATACGAGATGTTTGGCTATGATGTATTTTACTGATATATTCCAAATTAACTGCCAACTGCGGACAGTTGGTGAAGTTTCTATTTATTATGCATTGTAAAATTGTATTTGAGGGTGGTCCAATTCGTTTTTGTGTATTTTGTATAATGAGTCCTGTTTTTATGCATTTATTTTTATTGTATGACTATCATGTTTTATATATTTTATGGTTAATGTATTTAACCAAATAAAGAAATGTTTCTGGCTGACAAGCTAACCATTTCTGGTGGCTCTCGGCACAACCACAGCCAGGACACCATCATGCTGGAGCTTAAAAAAAAAGGGCAAAAATTTCAAAACAAGGCACAAGGCCATCTCCATATAAGCACCAAGGATCTGGAACAACATCCCTGTATCTATCAGGGCTACCCTCAGCCCTGCTCCAATCAATTTGTATACTTCAGTACGATGCTAAGTATGACAGGAATGCCCAGAAATGGGCCTTGTGCTCACTGTGCCAATGGAACTAAGCTATACCCGACTGAAGAGCCCTAATCAGGGTGAAAATGGTCTTCAATTGCTTGTCTTCTGTTCAGGCAGGACCTGGCCTGGTGATTTGGGATGAACTTTTCCTAGTGGCACAGGCTCTAGATTGATTTGCATATGGCTGGATCCAAACAGAGGTGGCATGGTGTACAAAATAATAATGGCCTGGGATGAAACCCAGAGTAATTACAAGCGGCTGAGAAATTCAAGCATTTCACCCATCCATTTTTTGTATACTCCAATCAAAGAATGAGCTGAAGATGCACCTCTTTAAAGTAGAATACATCACAATGTGGTAGCTGTGCGGTTCACTGACAAAATATCGATGTCAAAAATATAGATGTCAAAAATATAGAAGAAAAAATATAGAATGCAAAAATATCGACTCCCTATACTTAAACAGGTAAGTACAAAAATATTGAAGTAAAAAGATAGATTTAAAAATATATATAAAATAAAATATATTAAATATATTAAATATTAATATTATTTTTAACAAAATTAATTAAATTTAATATACATTTTAAGTAAATATAACAAATAAACTTAATTAAAAAAATATAAACACAGAAACATAATAATGTATACATATATATATTTACTTTAAAATGATTTATTAACTATCTTTATTTAATTTTTAAACTTTCAAATTATATAAAAATAAAAAATATATATGTCAATAATTTAAAATAAAATAAAAACATTCTATAATAAATTAAAACATTAAACTATTAAAAAAAATGTAAACTTACATTTCCCAATACAATAAGTGCAACAATAGGGAAAGTGTTGGATAGCGGAATAATTAAATTTACTATTCCAACTCCAGTGAGTGCAACAGTAGGGAAAGTGTTGGATAGCGGAGGGGTAAAAATTACCATTCCCACTTCAGTGATAGCAACAGTAGGGAAAGTGTTGGATAGCAGAGGGGAAAAAATTACTATTCCCACTCCAAAGAGTGCAACAGTAGGGAAAGTGTTGGATAGCGGAGGGGTAAAAATTACTATTCCCACTCCAGTGAGTGCAACAGTAGGGAAAGGATTGGATAGCGGAGGGGCAAAAATTACAATTCCAACTTCAAAGAGTTCAACAGTAGGGAAAGTGTTGGATAGCGGAGGGGTAAAAATTAATATTCCCACTCCACTGAATGCAACAGTAGGGTAAGTGTTGGATAGCGGAGGGGTAAAATTTATTATTCCCCCTCCAGTGAGTGCAACAGTATGGAAAGTGTTGGATAGCGGAGGGGTAAAAATTATTATTCCCACTCCAGTGAGTGCAACAGTAGGGAAAGTGCTGGATAGCGGAGGGGTAAAAATTACTATTTCCACTCCAGTGAATGCAACAGTAGGGAAAGTGCTGGATAGCTGAGAGGTAACAATTACTATTCCCACTCCAGTGAATGCAATATTAAAGAAAGTGTTGGATAGCAGAGAAACAAAAATTACTAATAACACTTAAACAATTGGAAAAGAACAAAAAATATTACAAAATTTAAAAAATCCACAAAAAATTAAACAATATTTTAAAAATATAAAATTAAATATATTAAACATATAAAAAGAACACATATTATAATATTAATTACATATACCAAAAACATACAAATAATATATAAAATAAATTAATAAATACATTCATAAACAATAATTATTTAAAAGTAGTAAATATTAACAAACAAACAAATTATTCAAAACATAAATGTATTTATTTTAGTTCCTATCCTATAACACATTAATAACAAAACACTTCAACAATTTAAATTAAATGTATTTCCATAATTAATATAATTAATAATCAATTTAAAAAATCTTATTAATTAAAAAAATAAAATAAACATTCAATGAGTACACATGCTTTAACACTATAATATCCACAACACACACCTAAATTAAACTAAAAAAAAACACAATTAAATATTATTTTTAAAAGAAAAACTATAACTATTAACAACTAATAATTAAATAATTAAAATGTATTTAATACCCACCTTTTACCCCTTTAAAAGTAAAAACAACACACACAAAAACAAACAATTACACAAAATAAATATCAGATAATTAACATTAATTAACAACTATATAATAATTAATTAAAAACAAATTACTTACCACCCTTTGCTCCTATAAACACCACAACACACACCTAAAATTAATAACACAATTACCATAATTAATTACTAATTAATTAATTAAAATTAATAAACAACTAATTATTAATTCATCAATTAAAAATAAATTACTTCCCACCCTTTTCACCTATAAACACCACAACACACACCTAAAATTAATTACACAATTACCATAATTACCATAATTAATTACCAATTAACATTAACAACCAATTATTAATTAATTAATAATAAATTACTTTACACATTTAACACTATAACATCACAATTAAACAAATATTAATAAATAAAAAATATTTAATAAATTTAATATAATTACATAACTTCTTACCCTATTTTCCTATAAACCCACAACTTGCTACAGAACTAAAAACGCAAAATTCAAATTAAAAAATATTAATAACTACTAAAAATAATCAATTAATTTTATATAATTAAATTACTTCCCACCCTATTCCCCTATAAACCCACAACCCGCTACGGAACTAAAAATGCAAAAATCAAATTTAAAAAAATTAATAACTACTAAAAATGTAACACATCTATTAAAAATACAAACAATTCTGATACAAAAAAACATACATCACATACATATAAAATATATACTAAAATACATAGCATTAATAAAAAAATCGATATTTTTAACAACTATGGGGCCCATTACGATACCCGGCGTAAAAAAATCCGCCAGGCATGGAAGCGGCAAAAATCCGCCCGCACACACCGCCTGAACACCGACCACGCCATTATGAGTACACAAACCGAAAACCGCCATCGGCGGAAAAATCACACAAAATACCGCCCGCCATCGTCCGAGTCGGAGTCAAACCGCCCGCCACGGACGGAAACACGCACGACAACACAAAACCGCCCGCCCACACGGCCGACACACCGCACGTGAAATTACGATCGCACCGCCATGAGCGCGGAAAAACAACAAATATACCGCCCGCCAGCGCAAACAACGCCGATGAGAATCGACACGGCAGAAGCCATGGCGCCCACGTACCTGCACAGAAACCATCCGCACACAAAACCAATAGCACACAACATGGCCAACAAGTCCACACAGCAAGGCACACACAAATACACAAGCACAGTACACATCCCGAAAACACCCCCCGGACAAACAAAAAATACAAAGGCCAGAACCCCAGACACAACACACCTGAAAACAACAGACCATGAGGACACACCCACATAGGTGAGTACAAAAGCAGCACTCCCACAGACCACAACCCCTTGCTACATTGCAAACCAGAGAGGAGAGGAGAGGACACAGTGACACAGCAAGGACAGCAGCACACCACAGAAACGCACACATCACTACCACCACCACCACCACCACCACCACCACCACCAAACACCACCACCACCACCACCACCACCACACCCCGGCACCACAAACCCCCTGCACATTATACAACACACACCGCACCAGCACCACAAACACCATGGCACCACAAAGGATGCCCAAGTTCACGCCCATGGAGCTGACGGTCATGGTCGACGAGATCATCAAGGTGTACCCACAAATCTATGGGAACATGGTCCAGCACACACCACTAGCCACCAGAAACAGAATGTGGACCCGGATCGTAGACCAGGTCAATGCAGTCGGGACCCTGCCCAGGAACAGAACCGAGATAAACAAACGTTGGAATGACGTAAAGAGCCTGGTCAAGAAGAAGGAGGGCAAAAACAGAGAGCTGGCTGCCGTCACTGGCGGAGGGAATCCCGCGCTCTTTAAGACCTTCAAAGCGTGGGAGGAGAAGGTGCGAGTCGTAATCCATCCGGAGATCCTCGCCGGATTAGCAGGGGGAGTGGAGGCTGGTAAGTACAAACTAATGTATACCAGCACACCGCTATGTACTCACATGCGCAACTACCATGCCACAGCTCCCAGGGACAAACACCCCCATGTCCAGCACACAATACACAACACATCACACACACATGCAACAGACACTACCACACACAGCCCAAACCGAACAACTGTAAGATGCGTGGGGACATGTGTACACTAAGCCAGCCACCTAACCACCAACAGGTCCCCAAATATGCCAGAAGCGCCACAACGAGCACCCACCACACCCATGTGTCCGCCACAGCTGCACTAACCGACAAGTAACAGGTAAGTGGCAGGAACACAAAGTGCAGTGGGTGGGACGGTGGACAGCCCAAGTACAACACACACCAGGCCCCAGTCCCACAGCACAGCAAGGAGGAGCATCCCCCACACCCCACAGCCACGTGTCAGCCACCGCAGTGCACAACGACAGCCGAAAGGCAGACATCACGGTCCACAGCAATCGGTGTCAGTGGGTGTACAGCCACCCCCACGACCCACAACACCCCCCCACCCCCACAGACCTGCAACATGGAGCACCCCCGCTTAGAGCCATGTGGCATCCAGTACAGTGCACGCACGAACAACTTGCAGGTGGGAAACTGGACAGGGCTGGATTACTGGAGGCATGAGGACCATAACACCACCAACACATGGGACATGTCACGTAGCACACGGACACGCAGCACCGCCCACCGTCACGAACAAGTGAACAATGTGCACACGGACATGAACAGCAGACTCACACCCCACATGACCCATCACAGACATAGCAACACCCAAGGAGCCACGTCTGCATGCACAAGCCACACTGAATATAGTCCCACACGGCAGCCACTGTGCAACTCATCACACACAACCGAAACACCATTGAAGTCCTGTCCATGTAGCCCCCACTGCCTGTCAACCCCACACCCCACAACTACGCCTATGTAAGACAAACAACACTAGACGCAACAGAGCGGAACAACAGAAATGCACACGAACACCACTGAACCCATCAAACTCACAGACACACCATGCACATACAACATACCATCCATCCCATCCGTCAGCCCCAGTCACATGAAAGGCATGTCATCCGCACAGCTGCCACACATACAGCAGTCACGCTAAGACACATGCCCATGACCAACCATGTGCCAGAAGTCAATTAAGCGCACGACACACTGTGAGCAACAACACACAACATGGGCCACACCCCCCGAGCACTGCAGTGATGCACATGGCACAGGGCAGCACGCACACCAAGGAGATGGGACAACTGCAATACGTTGGCTGGCACACAACTATCACTCACTCATAACGATGCGTCCAATGCCATGTCCAGTAACCACAACAGACAGCAAATATGCAGGGCATGTCAGGCATGCACACACCTCAGACCATGCACTGTCATGCTGCCACAACACATGTCACGTTCGGCACCCATGGCTCACAGCATGTACCCCAAAAGCATATCCCCTCCCAAATGCGAATCTGGGGCATGGCCCCCATGTTGCCATATGCGTTCCTAACCGTTCCATTTGAACTCCAAAAGCATATCCCCTCCCAAATGCGAATCAGGGGCATGGCCCCCATGTTGCCATATGCGTTCCTAAGCGTTCCATTTGAACCCCAAAAGCATATCCCCTCCCAAATGCGAATCTGGGGCATGGCCCCCATGTTGCCATATGCGTTCCTAAGCGTTCCATTTGAACCCCAAAAGCATATCCCCTCCCAAATGCGAATCTGGGGCATGGCCCCCATGTTGCCATATGCGTTCCTAACCGTTCCATTTGAACTCCAAAAGCATATCCCCTCCCAAATGCGAATCAGGGGCATGGCCCCCATGTTGCCATATGCGTTCCTAAGCGTTCCATTTGAACCCCAAAAGCATATCCCCTCCCAAATGCGAATCTGGGGCATGGCCCCCATGTTGCCATATGCGTTCCTAAGCGTTCCATTTGAACTCCAAAAGCAAAGTACAAACCAGACCCAGGATGGGCCAGGAGCCCGCATACACCAGAGTCACAATGAGTAGGGGCAAAGCAACACACCCATCGGCATGGCCAATCCGTCCCATGCCACATGTGCACAGCACACAGTCCCATTGCCTAGCACACACAACTACAGATGCCACAGCCACACACTCGCCTCCGGGAAACCCATGTACGAGATTGCACGAACTGCCAATGTCAGACGACTAATACATACTTCGCCAGGTGCAACACAATAACAAATCTCATTCTCTCCACAGGTGACGAACTGCTGGACGCTGGGGATGGAGACAGCAGCCAGCACAGCCAGCCTACAAGCCCCCAACGAGGACACACGGATCTGGAGGATCTGTCCACCTCTTCGGACACGGACCACCAAGCTGGCCCATCTGGCGTGGCAGGGCCCAGCCGCTCCCCAGGACCCCTCCTACCCACCAACCCATCATCCAGGGATGCTGAACAGTCCCAGTCCCCTGCTGCCACTGTCGTTGCGGCCACACCCACGGTCATTGCGGCCACTACCACTGCCGCAACCGCCACCATCGCCGCACCGACCACCACCGCCTCCACCACCACCACGTCTTCGCTGGCACCAGCCCCAGCGCAGGTGGTGGCCCGGCCGACTGGATCCACCCTGGGAGCCACAGCGAGGACCGTGGTGAGCAATGTGGCTAGTGGGCAGGCCGGTGGCAGCAGGACTGGTAGGAGGAGCAGGGTCAGGGAAACGCCAGCCTCCCCTGGGAGCCATGCCCTGCCTCAAATGGCCAGAGTCCTTGGGGCCTATGAAGAGGCCCAAGGACAATGGGCCAGGTCTGCTACTGACACGCGGGAGGTGCTGGGGGTGCTGAGGTCCATGGACGCCCATATGGGCCAATTCGTGTCCCGTATGGACCAACTCATGGACCTCATGGGCCAGCTGGTGGTGGCGGTGGGGTCACAGGCAAGGCCAGCAACACCACCTCCGCCACCACCTGCTAGGGCGCAGGGTCGGCCAGCAGTGTCCACTTCCCCTGCGTCCACAGCCAGTGAGCACACCTCACCCACCACCAGCAGGTCGCCACCACACACCCCCTCCCAAACGTGGAAGGGGCCGTCCGAAGAGGAAACAGATCTCCCGGGAGGACTTCGCACGCTCCAGTCGCAAGTGAGGCAGCCAGCCAGCCTTCCGCCAGCCTTCCTTGACCAGCCACTGCATTGACTTGCTCTACGATCCCACTCCACACAGCCATCTGGATGGCATGTGTGTGTTGGACTATGGACATAGAACCAGTGGGTACACCCTGATCATCACGCAGCCATGACCGACAGCTCATTGTCACTGCACGCACCACTTTTGTCATCACCTTACACACAATCACATGTCACAGTTTGTAATAAATGCACCTTTTTCACTAACTGCTGTTTGTGCCCTGTGTTTTATTTGTACGGAATACATCGGCCACCTTGGGCGGAAGGGCACCTGATGCGTGGCATGGCAATGGAATCCGGAGGGCCTGTAGGGACCTAGGGGTGGGAGACAGAACAGGAGCACATTCAATGAGTGTGTCACACACCCATCACACAGTACATGTCAACAACTACAAGCAATGCACACACATCGCACAGAGCAATAGGGCACAATGCCACAGTCACCAACAGTGGCATACTACCCTGGCCATGGAGCGTTGACACACTGCACGCAGTGAACATACGGCCACCCTGACACAGCACACACACACCTGCATAGATACAGACACATCATCCGTCGTACATGGACACTCACCGTCAAGTGAAGTAGCGGGCGATGAGCTGCTGGCGCACATTCCCAGCTTCCTCCTCTCCGCTGTCCACCTCACTCGAGCTGTCCTGGTCTGCGGGCTGGGGCCCTGGTTGATCTCCGTCATCCACAATGAGGGGGATCTGCTTCCGAATGGCCAGATTGTGCAGCATGCAGCACGCCACCACTATCTGGCACACCTTCTGTGGGGAGTACGCCAGTGCACCCCCGGTGCGGTCCAGGCACCTGAACCTGGACTTGAGGAGGCCAAAGGTACGCTCGACCACACGTCTGGTCCTCCCATGTGCCTCATTGTATCGATCGTCTGCTGGGGTGCGAGGATTCCTCAATGGACTGAGCAGCCATGCCCCATTCGGATACGCAGAGTCACCTGGGTGTGAGGGACACAGAGAACCGTTGCTATTCCAACTGGACAGGGGACAGCATCGCACAACCAGCACGCTACACCACTCCACATACTCACCGACAATACAGGCACGATCCTGTTGCATATTGGCCATCAGTCGTGGCAAGATGCTGTTGCGCATTATGTGTGCGTCATGTGCCGAGCCTGGAAACTTGGCACACACGTGGGTGATCACCATGTCCGCAAGGCACACCACTTGCACATTCAGGGAGTGCGTGTGCTTCCTGTTGCGGTACAGGTGCTCAGTGGCCTGTGGTGGAACAAGGCCAACATGTGTGCAGTCAATGGCTCCCACGACGTGTGGGATTCTGCCAAGGGCATAGAATGCACCCTTCACTGCCGCCAATTCACGAGCCCTGGGGAATCTGATGTACCTGTTTCGGTACAGCATCATGGCTGCCAGTACATCCCTCAGCACCTTGCTGAACATGGGCTGGGACATCCCTCCTCCACTGCCCACTGTGTGCTGGAATGACCCAGTGGCGAAGAAATGCATGGCGGCCATCACCTTAGCCGTGGGGGTGACAGCAGTCGGATACACCCTGCGGGGACGGAGATGGGGCTCTAACATGGCACACAGTCGATGCAGGGTTGGCCTGTCCAGCCGAAACTTCCTGATAACCTCTGTATCGTCCATGTCCGCCAGCAATTGGTATGGGCGGTCAATGTTCGGTCTCCGCCTGGGGTAAATGGCAGAGGACACATGTCAAAGCAACACGGCACATAGCAATTTCGCATACACATCACTGACATGACTGAGCAAGCACATGAGCCACAGCCCAGCTGTCAAGCTGGGACGGCACGGCCACAATACACTTACACAGGTCTCCCAACAATGTCAATGGCAAGTGAGACATACCACTGCCATGTGCATGCACATGGGGATCTGGGCCCCAATGACTTGCGGGGCGTGCTGATGGGGACTGACTGCATATTCGTCAAGCGGCAACGCCACGGCAACATGAGTGTCTGCTGAGCATGGAACTGCTTCCGAGGCTGGATGAGTATGGCACACGACGACGACGATGTGGGCACGGGCTGAGCGGCCAATACAAGTGGGACCTGTGGCACGAGGGGATATGAGACAGTAGTAGGTGTCAGCACTGCACCCTATGTACAGCACTGTACGGATCACAGCTCCCGAAACATTGACTGGTGTCCACATTGACAGCCCCATGCCAAGACGGCTGTGTGCTTGCAGTCACACGTCACAGGTGAGAGGTTACATTGCACGTGCCAGGTGGCAGTCGTACATAGTGGGAGCTGGCATGTGTGTGCATGTGTCTCCTGTTCAGGATCCACCAGATGGGCGCTGACTCTGTACTGACCATTGGACACAGCATGTTCCGTGGAAGGCTTGTGTGTGTGGGATGGTGGCACTGGATGTGCCTCCGTTGGGTGGGGGGCCATGCACAGGGCGGGTACGTCGATGATTGCGCATTGTTGGTCACGGTGGGTGCACCAACTAAGATGTGTTGCCCTGTGTTCAATTCCTATGTCCGCATGATGATGGACTGTGGATGTGGGCAGACTACACATTGGTCGATGTGCTGTCTATATGCATGTGCCTTCACACCAGGCACAGCTGCCCCTGCACATGTGACCCCTGCTGGACTCGCTGCTGGGTCTGTGGAGCTGATGCACCTTCTGCGCGTGGGGCGGACAGCTCTCCTCACTTCCCTCATTGCGCATGTCATGTCTTTGCCGCAGGTGACATGGATCATGGAGGGCCCACATGTATGCGTGGGTAGGCTACACATGATTGTTCACTGGTCGCCACCCCCAGTCAGTGTTTCGAATGGGAAGGTTGTCGTGCTGGTGGTATGTTCGATGTGGCGGATGGGCGGGCCTAGGTGCGGGCTTACATTCCGGACATGGGGGGGTAGTTGAATTGGCGACTAGTTGCAGTACACACGGGACACGTCTCTTCCTTTCCACATCTGGGTCATCCCTTGTACTAACTGACAGTGATACAGTCATCTTCGCCCCAGCCCTCATGTCCTCCCCTCGCCCCCCAATATGCATGCTCACCTGCGAGGCTAGCGCTTGCACAGGCAGCCCCAAGCTCGCACCAGAGAGGGCAAGGAGTGTATGTGTGGGTCCAGTTGCACGAGTGGGCTGTCTCAGGGTATGATGTGTGGCGGGACGCCGTCCACCTGCGTGGTGCCCCAAATGGAGACCCGGCCTGCATGGACTATGCATCACAGTCTTCGCCTTCCGGATCCGCCACCTGCGACACCCAGTGGCTGTGGCTGCCCTTGCGGCCAGGCCGCGTCCGTCTGTGGCTGATGGCCCACACATTCACTCTTTGGCCTCTCTGGGGAGGGCTCGGGGGTGGTGGCGCACGCGCTTGCACTTAGTCGCAATGGCATGTGGCGTGGTTGGTATGATGGGCAATGGATGGGATGGTGCGAGCCACCTCCCGTGACGTCAGTGCTGCTCGTGCTGTGGTGCGTCCCCCTACACTTCCATTTGACTTGTGCCATGCTAGACGTTGAGGTTCTATTGCCTGCGTGATATGACCAGGAGGAGCGCGAGGAGACCTGTCACACACCATGCTCCACTGCCATCCCGTGCCCTGTATCGCCTGTGCGGATTGACTATGTTGGGGTTACACCTGGTCGACTGGGGCTGTGTGTGCCTTGTCAAGGGGCATGGCGGGCGCACAACAGGATCCAGCTTGTCCACAGAGGGTGGGCTGAGGTGCGCCTGGTACCGCCTTGTACGTGTGCCCGGCTGCTGTGCACACACGTGTTCACTCCCCCCGACAGGTGTCCTCTCACAATGCCCAGGGAAGCGGTGGTGTACTGTTCATGACCCCTCCCAACACGGCGTGCTCCAACTTGGCATGTGCGCATCTACCCGTCGCACCCACCCACCTGAGCACTGCGTCCATACGACTTCACACGACACATGTGTGTCTTCCACAGTAGTGCTACTCATTTGCGTTGACATCCAATACCAGTGGACTACATGGTCATGTCACGACTGCCGTGTACTTCACATACTCTCATCCTCTCTCATTCGTACTTGTGAAATGAGTCAGCGGAGACAGTTTTGGTTTCAAACATTATATTGAGTCATCTGTCCTCTGTGATGCAGTATAGTGGACACTACTGGCAGCGGAATACATGTTGAGGATATACTGAGCATGATAACAAATGGGATAGGGTGTGGGGTTACATCTGCTTGGCCAAGGCTGTGCTAATGTACATTTACGTATAGCTGCGGAGCTGCGGACTTTGACACAGACGGTATACATGTAGCCTACCAGACCGCTCGGCATCATGGGCACAGTCCATCTCAGTTCCATGTGACAGGTTTGCTGCGGTTGTTCCTCATGCACGCGTGCATGTGAGATGACATCAGGGCATGTGCTTGCGTGCATGCAGCGGCGTGCCACTTGTTGTTGCACTGTGGTGGTTACTGGACATGTCACAGTCACTGGGGTCGTGTTGTTGTTGTATGTACTTGTCGTCCATGCAAAGGTCCTGGTATGGGATTCCCGGGGCGGGGGTGGGAGGGGTGCAGCACCCACAGACTCCAGGCGACCTATTCATGTCCACTGAGCGGTGTGTGTGTCCATGTGCGCTGGATCCATGTCGTGTCCTGGTTGTTCGTGCAGTTCCGTCCATGTGGGTGCGATGCACAGAGCCCATGCCACTGCCTCCCACGATGCATGCGGTGTTCCTGGATGTGATGGGGAACAGTGTGCATGTCCCGGTCATATCCGATGTCATGGCGATGTCGTTGATGGTGTGGTTACAGTTGCCGGTCGTTTGGTATGGCTGTTGTGGTGGTGACTGGCCAGTCCGTGCGGAAGCTGAGCATGGGTGCGGGGTTGGACTTCATAGGTCACTCGGGGAACCTGCGTTGTGGTCCGACGTATTTACAGGTTGTCAGGTATGCGATGCCGTCCAGCAGGGCTTCCATGTCATTGGTGGTGTACATGTTTGCCAGCCAATGAAGCGGATGGTGGCTGTCAAGGTGTTGTTCGTAGGTTGTCCCTTGGAGGACCATGATGGGGCATGCTGGGTGACATTCGATGTAGCTGTTCTCGATGATCCGTCGTGTGGAGGCACAGTGGTTCCATTTCAGTGCGCGTGCGATGTTGGCCACATACGCCATGCCCCCATAGGCAGAGCAGGCCCTGTCGTGTGCGTCCAGAGGGAGGAGTAGTGGTAGCAGGTCCGCCTTCAGACATGCCGGGTTGGAGAGGCATATCTCGACGGGATGCTGGTAGGGACACCTCCGACAGTAGAAGACGGGCATGACGCAGCTGAACAATGTGATGCGGTAAGTCAGTCGGTAACTTACGTTCAGCAGGGACAGGAGATCGCATCCCAATGTATGTATCGTGTTGGTTTGGTACAGCTTGAGCTCTTCGGCGTAGTTGGGTAGGTGTGTTGCGGTTGCCATTTCGCAGCGGTTCGTAGAGGTGGCGTGCTCC
The DNA here is from genome assembly GCA_963921515.1 of Calotriton arnoldi. Lineage (NCBI taxonomy): Eukaryota > Metazoa > Chordata > Amphibia > Caudata > Salamandridae > Calotriton > Calotriton arnoldi. Next base: position 2,957,070 of record CAWUFW010000856.1, on the reverse strand, counting down.
GGCTGTGTGTGCAGTCTGCAATGTGCACGCTCCGGGGTTGCTGTGAGCTCTGTGTAGTCGTGGGGAGACAGGACTTGTGTTCTGTTGGCTTGTTTGGAGGACACGGGCCCTCTTCCCACATGCTTCTCAGACAGTTCAAGGTCGGTGCTGTGTGACTCCTTCCAATTAACTTGCATGTGGCCGACATGGGGGAGTGTTTTCTTGTTTCTTCCCCGCCCGTTGTGTGCTTCTGTGATATGCGCTATCTGCCCTGTGGTCGGTCTCCTCGGCATGCCTGTGTTGGTCTATTCTTGGACAATGGCTGTATTCACCGGCTTCTGTCGTAGGGCTGTGGTTTCGGTGTTGGAATGGAAGGTCATTCAGTGCTGTCTGCTCTCCCTTGTGTGGGCGGCAGGCTGCCTTTCCGCTCTGCGTTGGGCCTTGTGTGTGGATGTAATTCTTGGGCCACCTGTTGTCGGTCCCCGGGCTCTTTGGTGTTCCGTTTCATGTGTCTTGTTCATATGTGCAGGGTGGTATGGGTTTTTCAGTGTGGTACTGGCGTTCCTCTTCCCGAAGGGGCCCTGCTTCTCCTAGTTGGTGTTGCCGCCGCTGTGTGCTTCGCCATGTTTGTTACACTGGGGTGTGTCCTGCTGTTGCGTGACTTCACTGACATGTGTGCGTCGGTTGTGTGGCGTTGGGTGTTGTCCGTGAATTGGGCGTTGGGGACATGTCTGTGGCAGGCCTGTCACGTGTCATGTGCGTTCGGGGTGGGGCTGATGTGTGTGCTGCTTGGTTGTGTCCCTGTGTCTGTGTGCGACGCATGCATGGCGCTGCGGTTGGCCTCTGCGTTGTGCGCATGTGTGGCGGCGTCATCGGCGCTTTGGGGCCGTGACGGGGTGGTTGGTTCCTAGTCCCAGGTGGTGTGTACACATGTGTTCTGCGATGTTAGGATTTGGCCTGTGTGTCATATGTGGATGCAATGGTGGATGTGTAGTGTGCACGCGCTGGTGGGGGGTTGTCCGCTTTTTCCGCCCTTGCACTGTGTGCGCTGTTTGCGTGCACTTGTTGTGTGTGTGCCTACCTGCGTCTCCGCTGTACGTTGCGTCCTTGGTGGTGCATCAGCAGAAGCATGGGAAGGGCCTGCAGTGCTGGATTCATGCCCGGGGTGCCGCTTCTTCGTTGTCCGTGCTCTGCGTCCGTGTTTCCGCCTCTCTTTCACGTGCGGTGTCTCTTTGCCGTGGGAGCCGTTTGTTTGCGGCATCGTAATTTATGCGCCGGGCGGGACGTGTTTCGTCGGACGGTGTGTGTCAGTTGGGCTGCGCCGCTACGTGTGCGGGCGCACTTTGATGGCGGACGGTGTTGCTGGCTTGCCGGCGGTGTTTGGCCTGCTTTTCGCATCGTAATTGGGCGGGCGTGTGGACTGCTGCATGCCGGCGGTAACGGTTTTTGCATCCGCCAGCACGGCGGTTGTGCTTCCGCCCGCCATCGTAATGGGCCCCTATATTTTTGCTAACGATATTTTACACTTAGATATTTTTAACATCGATATTACTTACCTAAAATCGATATTCTTGACCACGAGAATTTGTATGTCGATATTTCTGACCCACGATATTTTTAACTCGATATTTGTGTAATTTTATATTTTTGATTCGATATTCTTCTCTGCACCATACCCATTATGAAGGTAAAAAAAAAAATATCAGATCTCTTTATATTTAAAGCAGTTGAATAAAGTTAATGAAAGAATGTGCCATGGGAATTGATTCCGCTGTGAAGTGCCAGCTACGCTGAGAAGCTTTAGATGGACTTCTCGTTGTAAGGGTATTGTGGAGCAAGAATCCACTTTGGTTGTTAAAACTGAAAATGCTTTACAAAATAGCCTGAGAAATACTTCATGTCCGAGTGTTCCTTGAAATATTAAACAAAGCGGGTGAGAAAGCAAAGCCTTGGGGGACACTGCAGGCTAAATGATGCATGGGGGACGTAAACTGTCCCAAAGGTTTGGCTGAACTCTGTTCATTAAAATGAGAATATTCGGTCTAGGGCTCAGCTCTACCGCCACAATTCCTGATCAAATCAATCAGAAAGCAACCCTAGGTCGACTGTACCAAATGTTACTGATATTTTCGAGAGGAAGCCACACACTGACTCATTGCGCAAATATAGAAGCTGCTCCCTGAACTCCAGCACTACACTGATACTCATAAGACAGCACCTTATCCTCCAAATGTACCAGTGCCCTGTGCTAGAACATCTGACTCTGTTATCTTTGCCAAAAAAAAGCCAGTGTGGAGATCAGTTTGTAGTTCTTCGGTAATTTAAGACAGGAGCATCCTTTTTTAGGTTTCGCCTGCACAGCGCTTGCACTGTGCTTGTGAAATCTCTTGTATTTAATATATCCTAAAAGGTGGCTCTTGTCAGTTCCCATCATCCAATTACTGTGTTAATTCGCTTTTGTGTGGAACTTTTTTTTTGTTAACTTTCCCTGGCAGCACGCATTTACGATACTTCTGCTAAAGCTGTTCATACTGTTTAAGCCCCATTCACTGTCAAGATAGGATCTCTTCTCACGGAAAAGGCAGACAGCTTCTAACAGTAAGCTGGAATGCTTGCTTTTTATTACTTAGGGCCCGATTACAATGCGGTTAGGAAATCATTCCCACCTAGGGCCCGATTACGATGCGGTTAGGAAGGCCTCCTAACGGCATTTGCTCCTTCCGAATCGGATAGGGAACGTGTCTTCCTGACCGAGGACCAGATTACCATGCGGTTAGGAACATAGGCTCCCATAGAAGTCAATGGGAGTCCAACCAAATCATATCTGGAAGCATCCGGATGCATCATGCTCGGTCGGTCGTACTCTCCCGATCCGAGTCGGTCGGAAAGCATTTCCAAACCGATTCGATCAGGAAGATTTCGTAACCGCATCGTAATCGGCCCCTTAGTTGTGTAAAGCAGATGCTTTAGCCTTAGATCGTTTGTGGCATTTCCTAGTCATGCCTCAGTACCTTTCTTTGCACTTTGTAGGCATTATCAGTTTGATTTTTTAAACTTAATCTATTTGCTCATTATGATCAAATTCTAAACGTTGTAATAAACATTGCACGTTACAAAATAAAGTTAATATACAAGAGCTGTGCTATATTTTAATACTACACAGGCAGCCACAAATGCAGTTTTCTTGCAGACAACAGGGTCATGATTTGAATGGTGCAGCAGCACTAGGCACAAAAGTTGTCAGAACTCCTCAAAACACATAATATTGCTATATTTGACAACTAAACAGGCAGTCACTATTGCAGTTACCTTGCAGTTAAAATGGACTTGATTTGAATGGTGCAGCAGGTGCAGTGGTACCGGGCCAAAAGTTGTCATAATTACACTAAACACCATTGCTATATTTTACTACTAAACAGGCAGTCCCAAGTGCAGTTATCCTGCAGTTAAAAGGGACTTGATTTGAAAGGTGCAGCAGGTGCAGTGGCACTGGGGCCAAACGCTCTAGGGACCCCACTAAACCCAGATTATTGCTAAATTTTACTACTAAAGTAGACAGTCACAAGTACAGTTATCTTGCTGGCAATAGTGGCATGGTTTGAATGATGCAGTAGGTACAGTGGCACCGGGGCAAAAAGTTGTCATAACTCCTCTAAACACCAACTATTGCTATATTTTACTACTAAACAGGCAGTCACAAATGCAGTTATCTTGCAGGCACTAGGGCCATAATTAGAATGGTGCAGCAGGTGCAGTGGCACCGGGCCCAAACGTAGTCAGAACTCCTCTAAACAGATAATATTGCTATTGCATCAATCAATTCTATTATTTCCCTCTTTCATTTTTCAAACTTTTGCTATTACTTACCCGCACTATGCCACTAGTAACAGCACAATATATTGCCTTTTTGTACATAAACAAGACATAACACTTTAACAGACTTTCTATACTTATATTGTACAACTACTCAGCAAGCTACAACTTACAACAAAAAAAACTTATTATACACCACATAGGCGAACCCTAATGCATTTACCAATGCTTGTTAATAATGGATTTATCAGAGCATTCTTTAACGCCTTTGGATAGACACCACACTGTAAAAACAAATTAATAGAACAAGAAAAGTCCTCGGCTAGAGATGCAGTGTTACTTTTCACCTGGGGTTCAGGGAAAACCATAATCCTTTAAACCTGAATGAGTCAGTTTGATAACTATGGGGCCACCTCGCAGAGGTATTCTGGAGTATCTAAACTGGTACTCCTGTAGTCCTCGTTTAGATACTCCTGCATGACTGTCTGAATTGGCCCCACAGTATCTAAAATGGAATTAAATTGGAATATTAATTGAATATTATTATACAATTAGTGCAAATAGAAAGGACTGTGCCCTCTTTGCACTGTTGCTAATAGTAAGTTGGACATTTAGGAGCTGATTTACAAAGGTATGTAAAAGATTACTCCTGCTGTAATGCTTCCCATACTCAGGAATGCTTTTGTGAATTAGTGTAGAACATCTTGCGAGACATTAGCTCAAGCTTAGAAAATCTCAAAATGGACAATATAAGAGGAGTTACATAACACTGATACTGATTCTTTCTTTGGATGCAAATTCAAAATATTCAAAATTGGAAACTCTTTGGTCTTTTTACAAAAAGTTTTATTAGCATTTGTAGTTTGCAGACCCAGAGGATCCTGGCTGTATGAGACATACATTTCAAATTTAGGATATTACAATGATACCACTTGTCCCATCTGCTGTACAGGCAATATGTAAATAAAAATGCAGTAACAAAGATAACAAAACTATACAAAACTTTGCGCAATTCAACATTACGTTCTGTGTCGTAGTCTCTCGCATCCCCAACATTATTTGCGGGTCTTGGCTGATTTGCAATCATGCTATTCAAGCCCATATGCAATTATTTCTTCGTCTAATCGACGATCTACTGTGGTGTGTGACTCCATGGGTAGGTCTCTGTAGTTAGCCCATCTTTGCCATATTTTGGTGTTTCTGTGGGCATCTGCGTGCGATAAAGACTTTAAAGTAAAGTATTAAAGTCCATACCTTTTTTCCAGATTGCTATGTGGAAACTGCTTTGGTCTTTTTTGAGAAGACAAAGTAGGTCTTTATAAATACTAAACAGTTCATGAATGGAAGTAGGAGCTGAATCAGTAGGAATGTCATAGTATAGTTCCTTGGATGGAGAAAAGTCATCTGCTAGGCTTGAGAGTGGGCACCCCACGGGAGGGATGGCAGGTGGCAGGGGTATCACGGACACAGGAGGTAGAGTCCAGGGGCAACATGGACAACAGAAGGGCAACTGCGGGCTAACACAGACAACAAAGGGAGAGAGTGTGGTGGGGCCAATGCCGTAAATAGAGGGAGGGCAGGTGGGGGACAATACGACAACAAAAGAGGGACAGGAGGGGGTCCACACGGACAGCAGAGGGAGGGCGGGTGGAGGATGAATCTCTTCACCACTTCCCAAAATAAATGAATTTGTAGGACTACAAAACCAAATCCATCATTTGCTTATCTTGTATTTATCTAAAAATAAATAAACATGTCCATCTTCAGGTCTGATCACACATCCATACAAGGTGTTTTCTCTGGCTGGAAAGCACAGACACAGCCTGGACTGCAGCAGTCTGTTTGTCACACCTCTGAAGTGCACTTTCATCGTGATTTAAGAATGTACCGTCAGGCCTCGCTGAGGAGTAGCACGTGTGACGCGTTTTTGTAGCGGCTGTGCACGCAGAGCATTGTGCATCGGTGGTGGGCACGGCCGAGGAGCCAGGTCACGAGCTCTTGCAGGTGCATCCGTGGCCCTGGCCAGCAGCCAAAGATTGCTGATGTGTGTTCGAATTAAACCAGTGGCACGGTGACAAGTGTGATATCATCAGCAATGAACCACACCAGGGATCCCAGATTACCATTTATAGTCAACGCGTACACAGCACGCGCCACAGAGTGAATGGAAGCCGAGCATGTACATCTACCGGCTGATTTGAATTACACAATATGGAAACAGAAAACCTGGGAGGAGCAGTCCCGGCTTTCCCGCTTGACCAAATTGTGTGATCCTGGGCAATTGTTTTATTTCCCCCCCCCCCCCTTTGCCTTCATTTTTACATACAAGAGGACCTCGAGATACATGACTTCAGAATGTGCGCTGTACAAAAACTTCTCTTGTGTTTCATATGATAAACTATAATGTTCATGTATGGTAGCAACCCCAGCCACCCAAAGTGTGCACATATTAACTGACTTGCCTCTTAGGGGCACATTACGATACCCGGCGTAAATAATTCCGCCAGGCATGGAAGCGGCAAAAATCCGCCCGCACACACCGCCTGAACACCGACCACGCCATTACGATTACACAAACCGAATACCGCCATCGGCGGAAAAAGCACACAAAATACCGCCCGCCAACGTCCGAGTCGGAGACAAACCGCCCGCCACGGACGGAAACACGCACGACAACACAAAACCGCCCGCCCTCACGGCCGACACACCGCACGTGAAATTACGATCGCACCGACATGAGCGCGGAAAAACCACAAATATACCGCCCGCCAGCGCAAACAACGCCGATGAGAATCGACACGGCAGAAGCCATGGCGCCCACGTACCTGCACAGAAACCATCCGCACACAAAACCAATAGCACACAACATGGCCAACAAGTCCACACAGCAAGGCACGCACAAATACACAAGCACAGTACACATCCCGAAAACACCCCCGGACAAACAAAAAATACAAAGGCCAGAACACCAGACACAACACACCTGAAAACAACAGACCATGAGGACACACCCACATAGGTGAGTACAAAAGCAGCACTCCCACAGACCACAACCCCTTGCTACATTGCAAACCAGAGAGGAGAGGAGAGGACACAGTGACACAGCAAGGACAGCAGCACACCACAGAAACGCACACATCACAACCACCACCACCACCACCACCACCAAACACCACCACCACCACCACCACCACCAAACACCGGCACCACAAACCCCCTGCACATTACACAACACACACCGCACCAGCACCACAAACACCATGGCACCACAAAGGATGCCCAAGTTCACGCCCATGGAGCTGACGGTCATGGTCGACGAGATCATCAAGGTGTACCCACAAATCTATGGGAACATGGTCCAGCACACACCACTAGCCACCAGAAACAGAATGTGGAACCGGATCGTAGACCAGGTCAATGCAGTCGGGACCCTGCCCAGGAACAGAGTCGAGATTAACAAACGTTGGAATGACGTCAAGAGCCTGGTCAAGAAGAAGGAGGGCAAAAACAGAGAGCTGGCTGCCGTCACTGGCGGAGGGAATCCCGCGCTCTTTAAGACCTTCAAAGCGTGGGAGGAGAAGGTGCGAGTCGTAATCCATCCGGAGATCCTCGCCGGATTAGCAGGGGGAGTGGAGGCTGGTAAGTACAAACTAATGTATACCAGCACACCGCTATGTACTCACATGCACTACCACCATGCCACAGCTCCCAGGGACAAACACCCCCATGTCCAGCACACAATACACAACACATCACACACACATGCAACAGACACCACCACACACAGCCCAAACCGAACAACTGTAAGATGCGTGGGGACATGTGTACACTAAGCCAGCCACGTAACCACCAACAGGTCCCCAAATATGCCAGAAGCGCCACAACGAGCACCCACCACACCCATGTGTCCGCCACAGCTGCACTAACCGACAAGTAACAGGTAAGTGGCAGGAACACAAAGTGCAGTGGGTGGGACGGTGGACAGCCCAAGTACAACACACACCAGGCCCCAGTCCCACAGCACAGCAAGGAGGAGCATCCCCCACACCCCACAGCCACGTGTCAGCCACCGCAGTGCACAACGACAGCCGAAAGGCAGACATCACGGTACACAGCAATCGGTGTCAGTGGGTATCCAGCCACCCCCACGACCCACAACACCCTCCCACCCCCACAGACCTGCAACATGGAGCACCCCCGCTTAGAGCCATGTGGCATCCAGTACAGTGCACGCACGAACAACTTGCAGGTGGGAAACTGGACAGGGCTGGATTACTGGAGGCATGAGGACCGGAACACGACCAACACATGGGACATGTCACGTAGCAGACGAACACGCAGCACCGCCCACCGTCACGAACAAGTGAACAATGTGCACACGGACATGAACAACAGACTCACACCCCACATGACCCATCACAGACATAGCAACACCCAAGGAGCCACGTCTGCATGCACAAGCCACACTGAATATAGTACCACACGGCAGCCACTGTGCAACTCATCACACACAACCGAAACACCATTGAAGTCCTGTCCATGTAGCCCCAACTGCCTGTCAACCACACACCCCACAACTACGCCTATGTAAGACAAACAACACTAGACGCAACAGAGCGGAACAACATAAATGCACACGAACACCACTGAACCCATCAAACACACAGACACACCATGCACATACAACATACCATCCATCCCATCCGTCAGCCCCAGTCTCATGAAAGGCATGTCATCCCGCGCAGCTGCCACACATACAGCAGTCACGCTAAGATACATGCCCATTACCAACCATGTGCCAGAAGTCAATGAAGCGCACGCCACACTGTGAGCAACAACACACAACATGGGCCACACCCCCCACGAGCACTGCAGTGATGCACATGGCACAGGGCAGCACGCACACCAAGGAGATGGGACAACTGCAATACGTTGGCTGGCACACAACCAACACTCACTCATAACGATGCGTCCAATGCCATGTCCAGTAATCACAACAGACAGCAAATATGCAGGCCATGTCAGGCATGCACACACCTCAGACCATGCACTGTCATGCTGCCACAACACATGTCACGTTCGGCACCCATGGCTCACAGCATGTACCCCAAAAGCATATTCCCTCCCAAATGCGAATCTGGGGCATGGCCCCCATGTTGCCATATGCGTTCCTAAGCGTTCCATTTGAACCCCAAAAGCATATTCCCTCCCAAATGCGAATCTGGGGCATGGCCCCCATGTTGCCATATGCGTTCCTAAGCATTCCATTTGAACCCCAAAAGCATATTCCCTCCCAAATGCGAATCTGGGGCATGGCCCCCATGGTGCCATATGCGTTCCTAAGCGTTCCATTTGAACCCCAAAAGCATATTCCATCCCAAATGTGAATCTGGGGCATGGCCCCCATGTTGCCATATGCGTTCCTAAGCGTTCCATTTGAACCCCAAAAGCATATTCCCTCCCAAATGCGAATCTGGGGCATGGCCCCCATGTTGCCATATGCGTTCCTAAGCGTTCCATTTGAACCCCAAAAGCAAAGTACAAACCAGACCCAGGATGGGCCAGGAGCCCGCATACACCAGAGTCACAATAAGTAGGGGCACAGCAACACACCCATCGGCATGGCCAATCCGTCCCATGCCACATGTGCACAGCACACAGTCCCATTGCCAAGCACACACAACTACAGATGCTACAGCCACACACACGCCTCCGGGAAACCCATGTACGAGATTGCACGAACTGTCAATGTCAGACGACAAATACATACTTCGCCAGGTGCAACACAATAACTAATCTCATTCTCTCCACAGGTGACGAACTGCTGGATGCTGGGGATGGAGCCAGCAGCCAGCACAGCCAGCCTACAAGCCCCCAACGAGGACACACGGATCTGGAGGATCTGTCCTCCTCTTTGGACACGGACAACCAAGCAGGCCCATCTGGTGTGGCAGGGCCCAGCCGCTCCCCAGGACCCCTCCTACCCACCAACCCATCATCCAGGGCTGCTGAACATTCACAGCCCCCTGCTGCCACTGTCGTTGCGGCCACACCCACGGTCATTGTGGCCACTACCACTGCCGCAACCGCCACCATCGCCGCACCGACCACCACCGCCGCCACCACCGCCACGTCTCCGCTGGCACCAGCCCCAGCGCAGGTGGTGGCCCGGACGACTGGATCCACCCTGGGAGCCACAGCGAGGACCGTGGTGAGCAATGTGGCTAGTGGGCAGGCCGGTGGCAGCAGGACTGGTAGGAGGAGCAGGGTCAGGGAAACGCCAGCCTCCCCTGGGAGCCATGCCCTGCCTCACATGGCCAGAGTCCTTGGGGCCTATGAAGAGGCCCAAGGACAATGGGTCCGGTCTGCCTCAGACACGCGTGAGGTGCTGGGGGTGTTGAGGTCCATGGACGCCCGTATGTGCCAAATCGTGGACCTCATGGGACAGCTGGTGGTGGCGGTGAGGTCACAGCCAGGGACAGCAGCTCCCCTCCGCCACCACCTGCCGGGGCGCAGGGTGGAGCAGCAGTGTCCAGTTCCCCTGCGTCCACAGCCAGTGATCACACCTCAACCACCAGCATGTCGCAAGCAGGCACCCCCTCGCAAACGTGGAAGGGGCCGTCCGAAGAGGAAACAGATCTCCCGGGAGGACTTCGCACGCTCCAGTCGCAAGTGAGGCAGCCAGCCAGCCTTCCGCCAGCCTTCCTTGACCAGCCACTGCATTGACTTGGACTACGATCCCACTCCACACAGCCATCTGGATGGCATGTGTGTGTTGGACTATGGACATAGAACCAGTGGGTACACCCTGATCATCACGCAGCCATGACCGACAGCTCATTGTCACTGCACGCACCACTTTTGTCATCACCTTACACACAATCACATGTCACAGTTTGTAATAAATGCACCTTTTTCACTAACTGCTGTTTGTGCCCTGTGTCTTATTTGTACGGAATACAACGGCCACCTTGGGCGGAAAGGCACCTGATGCGTGGCATGGCATTTGAATCCGGAGGGCCTGTAGGGACCTAGGGGTGGGAGACAGAACAGGAGCACATTCAATGGGTGTGTCACACACCCATCACACAGTACATGTCAACAACTACAAGCAATGTACACACATCGCACAGAGCTATAGGGCACAATGCCACAGCCACCAACAGTGGCATACTACCCTGGCCATGGAGCGTTGACACACAGCACGCAGTGAACAAACGGCCACCCTGACACAGCACACACACACCTGCACAGATACAGCCACATCAGCCGTCGTACATGGACACTCACCGTCAAGTGAAGTAGCGGGCGATGAGCTGCTGCCGCACATTACCAGCTTCCTCCTCTCCGCTGTCCTCCTCACTCGAGCTGTCCTGGTCTGCGGGCTGGGGCCCTGGTTGATCTCCGTCATCCACGATGAGGGGGATCTGCTTCCGAATGGCCAGATTGTGCAGCATGTAGTACGCCACCACTATCCGGCACACCTTCTGTGGGGAGTACGCCAGCGCACCCTCGGTGCGGTCCAGGCACCTGAACCTGGACTTGAGGAGGCCAAAGGTACGCTCGACCACACGTCTGGTCCTCCCATGTGCCTCATTGTAGCGATCGTCTGCTGGGGTGCGAGGATTCCTCAATGGACTGAGCAGCCATGCCCCATTCGGATACGCAGAGTCACCTGGGTGTGAGGGACACAGAGAACCGTTGCTAATCCAACTGGACAGGGGACAGCATCGCACAGCCAGCACGCTACACCACTCCACATACTCACCGACAATACAGGCACGATCCTGTTGCATATTGGACATCAGTCGTGGCAAGATGCTGTTGCGCATTATGTGTGCGTCATGGGCCGAGCCTGGGAACTTTGCACACACGTGGGTGATCACCATGTCCGCAAGGCACACCACTTGCACATTCAGGGAGTGCGTGTGCTTCCTGTTGCGGTTCAGGTGCTCAGTGGCCTGTGGTGGAACAAGGCCGACATGTGTGCAGTCAATGGCTCCAACGACGTGTGGGATTCTGCCAAGGGCATAGAATGCACCCTTCACTGCCGCCAATTCACGAGCCCTGGGGAAGCGGATGTACCTGTTCCGGTACAGCATCATGGCTGCCAGTACATCCCTCAGCACCTTGCTGAACATGGGCTGGGACATCCCTCCTCCACTGCCCACTGTGTGCTGGAATGACCCAGTGGCGAAGAAATGCATGGCGGCCATCACCTTAGCCGTGGGGGTGACAGCAGTCGGATACACCCTGCGGGGACGGAGATGGGGTTCTAACATGGCACACAGTCGATGCAGGGTTGGCCTGTCCAGCCGAAACTTCCTAATAACCTCTGTATCGTCCATGTCCGCCAGCAATTGGTATGGGCGGTCAATGTTCGGTCTCCGCCTAGGGACAATGGCAGAGGACACATGTCAATGCAACACGACACACAGCAATTTCGCATACACATCACTGACATGACTGAGCAAGCACATGAGCCACAGCCCAGCTGTCAAGCTGGGACGGCACGGCCACAATACACTTACACAGGTCTCCCAACAATGGCAATGGCTAGTGATACAAACCACTGCCATGTGCATGCACATGGGGATCCAGGCCCCAATGACTTGCGGGGCGTGCTGATGGGGACTGACTGCATATCCGTCAAGCGGCAACGCCACGGCAACATGAATGTCTGCTGAGCATGGAACTGCTTCCGCGGCTGGATGAGTATGGCACACGACGACGACGATGTGGGCAGAGGCTGAGCGGCCAAAACAAGTGGGACCTGTGGCACGAGGGGATATGAGCCAGTAGTAGGTGTCAGCACTGCACCCTATGTACAGCACTGTACGGATCACACCTCCCGAAACATTGACAGGTGTCCACATTGACAGCCCCATGCCAAGACGGCTGTGTGCTTGCAGTCACACGTCACAGGTGAGAGGTTACATTGCACGTGCCAGGTGGCAGTCGTACATAGTGGGAGCTGGCATGTGTGTGCATGTGTCTCCTGTTCAGGATCCACCAGATGGGCGCTGACTCTGTGCTGACCATTGGACACAGCATGTTCCGTGGAAGGCTTGTGTGTGTGGGATGGTGGCACTGGATGTGCCTCCATTGGGTGGGGGGCCATGCACAGGGCGGGTACGTCGATGATTGCGCATTGTTGGTCACGGTGGGTGCACCAACTAAGATGTGTTGCCCTGTGTTCAATTCCTATGTCCGCATGATGATGGACTGTAGATGTGGGCAGACTACACATTGGTCGATGTGCTGTCTATATGCATGTGCCTTCACACCAGGCACAGCTGCCCCTGCACATGTGACCCCTGCTGGACTCGCTGCTGGGTCTGTGGAGCTGATGCACCTTCTGTGCGTGGGGCGGACAGCTCTCCTCACTTCCCTCATTGCGCATGTCATGACTTTGCCGCAGGTGACATGGATCATGGAGGGCCCACATGTACGCGTGGGTAGGCTACACATGATTGTTCACTGGTCGCCACCCCCAGTCAGTGTTTCGAATGGGAAGGTTGTCGTGCTGGTGGTATGTTCGATGTGGCGGATGGGCGGGCCTAGGTGCGGGCTTACATTCCGGACATGGGGGTAGTTGGATTGGCGACTAGTTGCAGTACACACGGGACACGTCTCTTCCTTTCCACATCTGGGTCATCCCTTGTACTAACTGACAGTGATACAGTCATCTTCGCCCCAGCCCTCATGTCCTCCCCTCGCTCCCCCAATATGCATGCTCACCTGCGAGGCTAGCGCTTGCACAGGCAGCCCCAAGCTCGCACCAGAGAGGGCAAGGAGTGTATGTGTGGGTCCAGTTGCATGAGTGGGCTGTCTCAGGGTATGATGTGTGGCGGGACGCCGTCCACCTGCGTGGTGCCCCAAATGGAGACCCGGCCTGCATGGACTATGCATCACAGTCTTCGCCTTCCGGATCCGCCACCTGCGACACCCAGTGGCTGTGGCTGCCCTTGCGGCCAGGCCGCGTCCGTCTGTGACTGATGGCCCACACATTCACTCTTTGGCCTCTCTGGGGAGGGCTCGGGGTGGTGGCGCACGCGCTTGCACTTAGTCGCAATGGCATGTGGCGTGGTTGGTATAATGGGCAATGGATGGGATGGTGCGAGCCACCTCCCGTGACGTCAGTGCTGCTCGTGCTGTGGTGCGTCCCCCTACACTTCCATTTGACTTGTGCCATGCTAGACGTTGAGGTTCTATTGCCTGCGTGATATGACCAGGAGGAGCGCGAGGAGACCTCTCACACACCATGCTCCACTGCCATCCCGTGCCCTGTATCGCCTGTGCGGATTGACTATGTTGGGGTTACACCTGGTCGACTGGGGCTGTGTGTGCCTTGTCAAGGGGCATGGCGGGCGCACAACAGGATCCAGCTTGTCCACAGAGGGTGGGCTGAGGTGCGCCTGGTACCGCTTTGTACGTGTGCCCGGCTGCTGTGCACACACGTGTTCACTCCCCCCGACAGGTGTCCTCTCACAATGCCCAGGGAAGCGGTGGTGTACTGTTCATGACCCCTCCCAACACGGCGTGCTCCAACTTGGCATGTGCGCATCTACCCGTCGCACCCACCCACCTGAGCACTGCGTCCATACGACTTCACACGACACATGTGTGTCTTCCACAGTAGTGCTACTCATTTGCGTTGACATCCAATACCAGTGGACTACATGCTCATGTCACGACTGCCGTGTACTTCACATACTCTCATCCTCTCTCATTCGTACTTGTGAAATGAGTCAGCGGAGACAGTTTTGGTTTCAAACATTATATTGAGTCTTCTGTCCTCTGTGATGCAGTATAGTGGACACTACTGGCAGCGGGATACATGTTGAGGATATACTGAGCATGATTGCAAATGGGATAGGGTGTGGGGTTACATGTGATTGGCTGTTGCATGTGGGATGTGGGCTTCAGAGTGACATCTGCTTGGCCAAGGCTGTGCTAATGTACATTTACGTATAGCTGTGGAGCTGCGGACTTTGACACAGACGGTATACATGTAGCCTACCAGACCGCTTGGCATCATGGGCACAGTCCATCTCAGTTCCATGTGACAGGTTTGCTGCGGTTGTTCCTCATGCACGCGTGCATGTGAGATGACATCAGGGCATGTGCTTGCGTGCATGCAGCGGCGTGCCACTTGTTGTTGCACTGTGGTGGTTACTGGACATGTCACAGTCACTGGGGTCGTGTTGTTGTTGTATGCACTTGTCGTCCATGCAAAGGTCCTGGTATGGGATTCCCGGGCGGGGGTGGGAGGGGTGCAGCACCCACAGACTCCAGGCGACCTATTCATGTCCACTGAGCGGTGTGTGTGTCCATGGGCGCTGGATCCATGTCGTGTCCTGGTTGTTCGTGCAGTTCCGTCCATGTGGGTGCGATACACAGAGCCCATGCCACTGCCTCCCACGATGCATGCGGTGTTCCTGGATGTGATGGGGAACAGTGTGCATGTCCCGGTCATATCCGATGTCATGGCGATGTCGTTGATGGTGTGGTTACAGTTGCCGGTCGTTTGGTATGGCTGTTGTGGTGGTGACTGGCCAGTCCGTGCGGAAGCTAAGCATGGGTGCGGGGTTGGACATCATAGGTCACTCGGGAACCTGCGTTGTGGTCCGACGTATTTACAGGTTGTCAGGTATGCGATGCCGTCCAGCAGGGCTTCCATGTCATTGGTGGTGTACATGTTTGCCAGCCAATGAAGCGGATGGTGGCTGTCAAGGTGTTGTTCGTAGGTTGTCCCTTGGAGGACCATGATGGGGCATGCTGGGTGACATTCGATGTAGCTGTTATCGATGATCCGTCGTGTGGAGGCACAGTGGTCCCATTTCAGTGCGGGTGCGATGTTGGCCACATACGCCATGCCCCCATAGGCAGAGCAGGCCCTGTCGTGTGCGTCCAGAGGGAGGAGTAGTGGTAGCAGGTCCGCCTTCAGACATGCCGGGTTGGAGAGGCATATCTCGACGGGATGCTGGTAGGGACACCTCCGACAGTAGAAGACGGGCATGACGCAGCTGAACAATGTGATGCGGTAAGTCAGTCGGTAACTTACGTTCAGCAGGGACAGGAGATCGCATCCCAATGTATGGCACAGGTTGGTTTTGTACAGCTTGAGCTGTTCGGCGTAGTTGGGTAGGTGTGTTGCGGTTGCCATTTCGCAGCGGTTCGTTGAGGTGGCGTGCTCCGGCTGTGTGTGCAGTCTGCAATGTGCACGCTCCGGGGTTGCTGTGAGCTCTGTGTAGTCGTAGGGAGACAGGACTTGTGTTCTGTTGGCTTGTTTGGAGGACACGGGCCCTCTTCCCACATGCTTCTCAGACAGTTCAAGGTCAGTGCTGTGTGACTCCTTCCAATTAACTTGCATGTGGCCGACATGGGGGAGTGTTTTCTTCTTTCTTCCCCGTCCGTTGTGTGCTTCTGTGATATGCGCTATCTGCCCTGTGGTCGGTCTCCTCGGCATGCCTGTGTTGGTCTATTCTTGGACAATGGCTGTATTCACCGGCTTCTGTCGTAGGGCTGTGGTTTCGGAGTTGGAATGGAAGGTCATTCAGTGCTGTCTGCTCTCCCTTGTGTGGGCGGCAGGCTGCCTTTCCGCTCTGCGTTGGGCCTTGTGTGTGAATGTTATTCTTGGGCCACCTGTTGTCGGTCCCCGGGCTCTTTGGTGTTCCGTTTATGTGTCTTGTTCATATGTGCAGGGTGGTATGGGTGTTTCTGTGTGGTACTGGCGTTCCTCTTCCCGAAGGGGCCCTGCTTCTCCTAGTTGGTGTTGCCGTCGCTGTGTGCTACGCCATGTTTGTTACACTGGGGTGTGTCCTGCTGTTGCGTGTCTTCACTGACATGTGTGCGTCGGTTGTGTGGCGTTGGGTGTTGTCCGTGAATTGGGCGTTGGGGACATGTCTGTGGCCGGCCTGTCACGTGTCATGTGCGTTCGGGGTGGGGCTGATGTGTGTGCTGCTTGGTTGTGTCCCTGTGTCTGTGTGCGACGCATGCATGGCGCTGCGGTTGGCCTCTGCGTTGTGCGCATGTGTGGCGGCGTCATCGGCGCTTTGGGGCCGTGACGGGGTGGTTGGTTCCTAGTCCCAGGTGGTGTGTACACATGTGTTCTGCGATGTTACGATTTGGCCTGTGTGTCATATGTGGATGCGATGGTGGATGTGTTGTGTACACGCGCTGGTGGGGGGTTGTCCGCTTTTCCGCCCTTGCACTGTGTGCGCTGTTTGCGTGCACTTGTTGTGTGTGTGCCTACCTGCGTCTCCGCGGTACGTTGCGTCCTTGGTGGTGCATCAGCAGGAGCATGGGGACGGCCTGCAGTGCTGGATTCATGCTCGGGGAGCCGCTTCTTCGTTGTCCGTGCTCGGCGTCCGTGTTACCGCTTCAGTTTGTCGTACGGTATCTCTTGGCCGTGGGAGCCGTTTGTTTGCGGCATCGTAATTTATGCGCCGGGCGGGACGTGTTTCGTCGGACGGTGTGTGTCAGTTGGGCTGCGCCGCTACGTGTACGGGCGCACTTTGATGGCGGACGGTGTTGCTGGCTTGCCGGCGGTGTTTGGCCTACTTTTCGCATCGTAATTGGGCGGGCGTGTGGACTGCTGCGTGCCGGCGGTAACTGGTGGTTTTTGCATCCGCCAGCACGGCGGTTGTGCTTCCGCCCGCCATCGTAATGGGCCCCTTAGTTCACTATTGGCATTGTTGCCAGGATGGTGGGGTAGCATGAATGTTTCTAAATTCATGTTTGAAAACTATCATCTTTTTAAAAAAATACTTCTTAATGCACTGATAGAATCTGCTTTACTAAGGTGAAAGGTTCTGTATGTTAATGAAATGCACTTTTTGAATCTTTGAGATACTTTATCATATTTTTGCATCCTTGTTGCAAGATGTTTTTATCAATGAAGGTGTTCTTAAAGTTAAGTAGTTCAGGACACCCTAGTTAATTCCTCTCTTTGGGTGCAATTAACATTTAAATGAACGCTTTCCTGTTTATTTAACATATTTTAATGTAATACTCTGCTGAGTAAACAGCAGCCCAGGGTTGGTGTTGACCAGAGGCCGCACCTAAAGGTCAGGAGGGCCGCATGCGGCCCTCGGGCCGTGCTTTGAATATCACTGCTCTAGAGAGACCGGCAAAAAGAAACTACCTGCTACTGACCAATGAAAAGAAAAACAATGAGAGTGATGATAAAGTCAACCAATGGTAAGTAATTTGGTCATCCCCTGATGCATAGTTCAGCTGTTCTCTGGTCAAAGCCAAGGGGTTTACTTACAAGCCCATTGCGCCGCCGATGTGTCAATTTTTTTGACACACCAGCGGCGTAATGGGCTTGCCCATATTTACAAGACCACGTAAAGTCACCCTGCATGACTTTTCATAGCCTTGTAAATTGGGCCCCTTTCACGCATTACTCTGCGTGAAAGGGACTTCCATGGGTGTTGCTGTGGGTGTTCCCATGCAACATCCATGGAACCCGACGCATTCCCAGATTTACAACATTTTGAAAAACAGGGAATGCGTCAAAATCCTACGCCTCCCCAGGGGAGGCATACGAATGGCGCACCCAGGAGAAATACTTTTATTTCTCCTAGTTTTTTCCTCTTTCTATGCGTGTTGCATTCTGCAGAATGCATACAAAGAGGAAAATGCCATTAATGGTTGTGCATCCCTGCAGCGCAGGCACCCTTGCAAAATGACGCAAGTGTGCCTGTGCTGGCAGCTAATTGTGTGACAGCTATGGGGAAAGTACAGGGATGCGTCATATTGTTGTTAATATGATGCATCCCTGTGCTTTGAAAATGACGCAGCACGGCGCTGCTAAATGGTTTGCGGTCCGCACTGAGTCATTTTCTTGTGGATGAGGCCGTAGGTACCTTTCCTCTTAAGCCTCACTCTGAATGCAACCATCAAACCCCCACCAGCCTGCGCCTTGGATGCAGAGGGCTGACTCGTGGCTTACTTCCGTTGCTGGCTCTCCCCACCAGCCCTGTGACATCTGCTTGTTTGGATTAGCCAGGGTCACTTGGAACAGTTTCCAGTGTCGAGTGATTCACCCAGAAGTAGCCCTCATAACAAAAGTTGCTACACATCTTCCTTGATGTGGGCTCCATTTAACCTGCCACATGAAGACTAATGCTGACAGTCCGCCTCCTCTGAGGAAAAAAATACACGAAAGTGTTGTCCACAAAACAGGCTGCATTGACTGGAAACAATGTATATACTCCCAAACACCAACATTGATGAGATTTATTTTAATCTCTGACTGCACCTAATATAACACGGTTACCTAAATTCGCACCCTGGAATATTTAAAATGAAGGCCATCTAGCGAGTGTCATGAGAAGTTCCTATGTTTTTCTCTTGCAAACTGTAAGAAAGTGCCCTCTTTTCGCGTAGTTGCCCCCACTTTTTGCCAAACTGCTGATGTACTTTGACTGAGTGTGCCCTGGGTTCCTGCCAGACAGGTACCCAGGGCCTATGTTCTTTCCCTGAAACTGCATCAAGACAAAACCCCATTGGCACTCTTTGGCCACAGGTCAGTCCCTTGTAAATGGTACCACAGGTACCAAGGGCACTATGGCCAGAGAAGGCCTCTAAGGGCTGCATCACTTATTGTACCACCCTTAGAGGCCCTGTACCTTTACACACACACACTGCCATTGCAGGCTGCTTGTTTTGGTACAGAACAAAGTGAAGAGTCGACATGGCACACATCCCTGTGTAACATGCCTACAACCCACTGCCCTGGCATAGGTCAGCCACCCCTCCAGCTGGGTGCACTATACCAGTGGTGCATGAGCCCTGTACCCCTACAATGTCTAAGCCAATTCTTAGACACTGTAAGTGCAGTAATGCCATTAAGAGTATATGGTGCCGGAGTTTGTCATTACGAACTCCACAGCATCATAATGGCTTTACTGAAAACTGGGAAGTCTGGTATCCAACTTCTCAGAATAACTGACTGGTGTGCAGTTCCTAAGTGTGGGTGGGAGTGTTCAGGTCTGTGAAGAAGTGCCCTCACACACCCCGAAGGATGTCATGCTTCATCATTGGGCCTGCTCCTCATTGTGCCGGCGCTGCAATGCCTGACGGGCACCCGCGAAGGGGCTCTTTAGCGGAAATCTTTTTTTGATGAAGCCGTTAGGTGCATGTGGGTGTGTGGACTAGGTAGTGCAGTGAGTGTGAGATGGTGTTTTAAAATAGGTCTAGGGCAACCCTATTGCCTAAATTTTATTCTTAGGGTGCACTAACCTAACTAAAAGCAGGAAAGCCCTAACTGGATGCAATGGTCCTAAAGGGCATGTGTGGTGCAAAAGGTCGATGTGTTTCTTGCCTATAGTAGCCCCTAAAGGGTCTAGTGGCAATTCGTCAAGACCAAGAGTAGTTAGAGAAAGTGTCTCAACTCTAACACTACCGCAATGCTGGTTCAGGAAATGGCGAGATGCAGTAGTTACTAGCTTTGCATGTGAACACCAGGTCCGATTAACCTAGTGTTCTGTGACCTGAAAGAGAGTGATAATAAAAACAGTTTTAAAAAGGTGAGGCAGAATCCCGCGGCGCTTGGTTGTCCAAATGAACCCGGTGTGGATCAGGCAGCAGTGAGATAATTGTTGACCAAAAGGGAACTCATTCCTATCCCTTGTGCTGTGACTTAGTGTGCTTCTGGGTACAAAATACCGGGAAATTCCCGTGTGATTTAGCGTTATCCGCATGCAGTTGAGGAAATCAATGTCGGCATGATTAAGTAATCCGTAGTGATCAAAGAGGACAATATTACTGATGTCCGTGTCTCTCTACATAGTGCGAGATTTACTTCAATAGTAAATTCATTGAGGAGCCGAACATGCAGACACAAACGAGATACACAAACACAAATAATGGGTGGAAGTAACTAAGTTGTTGCAGTATATGTTCGAACTTGTCTATGTGCAAAAACGGGGGTAGCCACCTAACCCATAGTTCCTGCAACAGACAAGTGCACCCATATTCGCACACACGCGGTGCCAGTAATTAGCGCAGTTTTTTGTCAGGAATATATCTCGTAGTGGTGGGCAGGTGGGGATAAAAATAATAAAGTGAGCGTGTACTTAGCGGTGTCCGAACCGGACTGCTGGATAAACACTCACCCCTTAATTAGTGGGTCTAGGCTGACGGGAGCTTTTCAACAGAGCACCTCGTTGCTCACAACCTGCGATAGAATAAGGGTATGCGAAAGGCAGGCAATCAATAACATTTTGTTGTTTTGTTCTTACCGGGAGCTCTTGGTAATGCTCTGCAGCGTTGGCAGAGAATGCATACTCACGGAAGGCGGCGTGGCAACTAGCCGTGTTACTACCCTAGCTCTGGTTTCCGTGAGGTGTGGTTGCGGGGGCGGGATATTTAAAATGGCACGTTAGCGTGAAGACGCTAGAACGTGAACGGCGGTGGCCATCTTGGTGGTAAACTTTATTAAAAAGCTCACAAATATCTTGAGTGGTGATGAAACTGCCCGGGCTTGTGGCTTTTCAGGAATGATGACAAGAACACCCATTTGAATAATATGAGGGGGAACAAACCCTGCTGGGACTTGTGGTTTTTTCAGGCTTTTCAGGCATGATGACAAAAAATACCCTTTTGAAAGCGAAGGCAAACCCTGCTGGGGGTAGCTAATATAGGGGGAATACGACAAAGGAGGAAAAGTTTCCCTGATGTGCTGAGGGAGTGTTCTCTCACAACTGTTTGCTATTGCCTGGTAGTAATAATGGCAAAGACAAGACCCTCTTGACACGGTGAAGGGAAGGCACACCCTGCTGGGGGTTGCTAACATTGGGAAGAGTGATGCCCCTGACATGGTGCCCCAACTGACTGGTGGCAGTGGTGGTAGCAGGGGCATAACCCCTATTTGATACCTAACTGGTGATGTGGTTAGTTACTAGGGAGAGTCTACACAAAACAGAAGATAATGTATGTCTGTTGTTTTGGCTGGTATCTGTTATAGGCCTTTACCCCCCCCTAGAAATGTCTGGTAGTAGTGGCATGTTCAGTAGCAGACGTCGCCATCAACTCACGTCAAATGACTACATCGGTCGGTTCAATTCACCCCAGGGGATATCGACATTTAACCCTATGATGTGGGAGGAGAGTCTAAAAACTCAATATTGCTCCTTCCTGAACAGAGCTTCCTTCCGTATTTGGGGGTGGGATTCCAAAATCGTCCAGTGTAGGTCATTAGTGGTATGGATCATTTCTGTGAAATGGGCACACATTTTGGTGTTTGTCTTTTTGCACCTGATATTGCTCCTGTGTTCCGTAATTCTTGTTTTCACAGGGAGTGTTGTCATCCCCACGTATTTGAGCTGGCACGGGCAGGTGATACGCAGATATATGCAGTTGCGTGTATTGCAATTCGTATGTTTCTTCTGTGTCCATACAAAAGTGTCAGTCAATGCCACTGTCTTGGTTGCGCTAGTGAGGGGACAGGCTATGCATTGTCCACATGGATAGTGGCCGACCACAGGAGGTAGGTCCCACAGTTGGTTTAGTTTCGGCTCCTTCTTTTTGGGTCTTGTATTGATTAGCATGTCTTTCAGGTTCGCTGTTCTTTTGAAAGCAAATTTCGGGGGGCTGGGTGCAAGGTCACCCATATGGAGAATCCTCCAGTGCTTCCTTATGACCCGTCTGATCATGTTTGATTCAGGTGTATATGTAGTAACGCAAGTCAGGTTCCTTTCTTCAGCCTTAGGCTGTGTTTCCAGGAGTGCTTCCCTATTAATGTTACGGGCTCTCTTCTGGGCTGTTCATATTTTTCTCACTGGGTATTCTCGTCTTGCTAAGTGGTTGGTAAGCTCAGACGATTGGTTGCTAAAGTCTTCCAGGTTGCTACAGTTACGTCTAATCTGAAGAAATTGCCCATAAGGGAGGTTCTCCCGAAGGGCTTTTGGATGGAAACTGCTGAATAGCAGAGGACTGTGGCTGTCTGTGGGCTTCTTATAAGTCCTTGTCTCCACCATCTCGCACTCACTGCACTACCTAGTCCACACACCCACATGCACCTAACGGCTTCATCAAAAAAGATCTCCGCTAAAGAGACCCTTCGTGGGTGCCCGTCGGGCATTGCAGCGCCGGCCCGACGAGGAACAGGCCCAGTGATGAAGCATCCATACTAATGATGATAATTAACTAATTATTATAAACATTAATGAATGGAAAGAACCAAGGCAGGAACAACTATATATCAAAAATACAAAAATGTTGTTTATTTAAATGATTTTTAAACAATTGAGCAATCTATAATGTGCATACACTCACTTTCATGTCCATCAATCACACTTTCATACACTCTCAAAACAGTTTAAAAACATTATTGAAAATAGAAACATGTTCCACAAAAATTGATAGATACAATATATTAGGTAGAGATTCCAATAGAACACAGTGGCACAAATTCAAAAGACTGGTGGTGTTCTACGCGCGTTTTGGCACACACGGGTGCCTTCGTCAGGAAGAAGGCCACAGTAGGAACATATGAAGATTCTGTTGTGGGTAATGCTAGAAGATTATAATAACCAGATGTTCTTTACGATGCTATGTGAATAGGAGCGCTCATGGTCTGCAATTCTAGATCTCACTTATAGGAGACTTTAGTTAAATTGAAGATGTTAGAATCATGTGTGATGATATTCAATTCAGGAATGGTTTGATTAAGTCTTTTTCTATAAATATAGTACTGTATATCACCCTTTAGATTCTTAATGAAAGTTTGTCGTGACAAATAAAGACAAGTTGCCTCTGTTTAAGATGAAATACTAGGAGTATTCGTGTCGTCTATTGTTTCCTGATATATGAAACTCCATTTAGAGCAACCGTGCACATGAACCCCATATCCGGAGGCTTCACGTCGTCAAAAAAATCCCTTCATTATTGAGTCTGCCACTACCTCAACTCCCGCTATTGCATCGAACTAACCTATATCAGGAAACAATAGACGACACGAATACTTCTAGTATTTCATCTTAAACAGAGACAACTTGTCTTTATTTGTCACGACGAACTTTCATTAAGAATCTAAAGAGTGATATACAGTACTATATTTATAGAAAAGGACCTAATCAAACCATTCCTGAATTGAATATCATCACACATGATTCTAACATCTTCAATTTAACTAAAGTCTCCTATAAGTGAGATCTAGAATTGCAGACCATGAGCGCTCCTATTCACATAGCATCGTAAAGAACATCTGGTTATTATAATCTTCTAGCATTACCCACAACAGAATCTTCATATGTTCCTACTGTGGCCTTCTTCCTGACGAAGGCACCCGTGTGTGCCGAACGCGCGTAGAACACCACCAGTCTTTTGAATTTGTGCCAGTGTGTTCTATTGGAATCTCTACCTAATATATTGTATCTATCAATTTTTGTGGAACATGTTTCTATTTTCAATAATGTTTTTAAACTGTTTTGAGAGTGTATGAAAGTGTGATTTATGGACATGAAAGTGAGTTTATGCACATTATAGATTGCTCAATTGTTTAAAAGTCATTTAAATAAACAACATTTTTGTATTTTTGATATATAGTTGTTGCTGCCTTGGTCTTTCCATTCATTAATGTTTATAATAATTCGTTAATTATCATCATTAGTATGGTTGCCTTATTTCTTTACATTAATTGATTTTTTCCTACCTTAAGGAACCTCACCCATATAGTAGGGGGCCTCTTCTTTTAAACTTGTTTTCCAATGATGAAGCATGACATCCTTCGGGGTGTGTGAGGGCTCTTCTTCACAGACCTGAACACTCCCACCCACACTTAGGAACTGCACACCAGTCAGTTATACTAGTTTACATTTGGGAGTACGTGTGCAGGACCTGTTTAAAAAGCTCCTGGTTCCTCTTGCCTAGAGAATCAAACTTCTCAGCACATTAAACCCACACTGATGCCAGTGTGGGATTTATTGAAAAATGCACTCAAAGAGCATCTTAGAGATGCCCCCTGAAAAACGACCTAACACTAGTGTCCAGGCTGAGTGGCTGCTCGCCAGCTGCCACCACCAGACATGTTTCTGGACCCCTGGGTCGAGAGCCTGCTGCTCTCGTGGGTCTGAAACAATGCACATCCTGGGACGAGGTGCCAAGCCTCCTCCCCCAGGATGGGCAGGGTCCTCAAAGGGGAAGCTTCAAAGGCTTGCTGCCTTTGTGAACTACCCCAGGCCTTTGCTGCTTCCACCGGTTCTGACCCCCACTTTGTGCAGGAAAATCGGCGGGAAAACCAAGTGAGGAAGGGAGGTGTGCCCTCCTTTGCCAACCCCACCCCTCAGGTGGGGGAGGCGAAGTGAAGCACAACTCTCAGTCCCCACCATCTTGCAGTTGGGGGGACCCAGCCAATCAGAGTGAGGCATATGCCCCCCTCCCACTGGAGGGTAGCATAATAGGGGGTGTACCCTCCCCAAGGAAGGGACCCATTGGTCCCAACCTTTACTTACCTGTAAGTAACGCCCCTAAATCTAGTATTTAGGGGCAACCCTGAACCTTGCCTCCTCAGACAAGAACCGACCAGAAGAAAAGAAGAAGAAGGACCGAAGAAGCAGTGCTGAAACTAAAAAGAGGAGGACGCCCACTGACTTGGCCCCAGCCCTACCGGCCTGTTCCCACCTCGAACCTGCTCCAGCGAAATCCCGGTGTGTAATGCAGCCAGCAGCCTCAAGATCCCGAAGGACCTGCCCTGCCTTCCAAACCCAAGACTTTGCCTCCGTGAGCACCGGATTTGCTCACCCACATACTCTGGCCCCAGCCAAAACCGTGAGTCTGCACCACTCTGCACCCGACGCCTACGGCCCGAGTGGACCAACACCATAAGGAGGTCTCCCTGGCGATCCTGACCTGAGATCTGGTGATCTCTGACCTACCTCAAATCTCCAAGTGAAGCCTGCAGCCCCTTTCTGGAGGATCTCCGCGACCGGAGCAGGTAAGAAAAACCAGACGCCTAAAGACACCCCTGCACCCGACGCCCCACGGCCTTGGGTGGACCAACTGACGGTGTCCCAGCATCCCAAGGCATCCCAACTTACCTCTCCAACCGGTGGTCACCTCCAGAAGATCTTCGTCCCCAAGCCTGCAGTCTTTGTTGCAACCAGAGAATCCCTATTGAAATCAACAGGGCACCCGATGCCAAAACAGCACCCTGCACCCAGCCAGCCCCTGTGCCACTGCGGGTGTACTTTGGGTGCTAACTCAGATCCCCCTTTGCCCTGAGCCTAACACCAGGAGCTTTGCTCCCACAACCTTGTGGCCTGGTCGTGAGCAGCCACCAACCGGAGGCACCCTATCCCCCATTGGATAACATTTGGCCTCAGCACTCTGCACCCGGCCGCCCTAGTGCCTCTGAGGGTGTTTCAAGATTGCATCCTTGACCCTGGGGGAACCCTGGTTCTAACTCCAGAATACCAACTCCCACAAATTACTACTTACCTGTAAACCGATAACTCAATTTCCTTCCATAAGATTGCACGGACTGCTTTTCTTGAAAATTGTTGTGTGTGGAGTTGGTTTTGTATGAGTACTTTAAAAACTGCAAATATCTAAAAACTGCTTTACTTACCTTTTCTCTAGGAGATGTCCCAGTGTAATATCTAGGCATATCACACTGAGTAGAAAAAGTAATCCATAAAGTAATCGGCAAAGTAATCAAAAGTAATCTAACCGTAATTTCAACTGCATTCAAAGTATTTACAAACCTGTAACGAAGTCATTTTCATTCAGCTTGCTTGTATTATTCAACCTGCCTTGAAAAGTATCATTTACACATACCTGTAACAGGCTTGCTTGGTTCTAGAAAATAAATATAACTAAATAATATTTTTATACAAACAAATTGGTCTGAGTTCAGTCTTTGTGTGTGTAACATTATTTGCTGCCTGAGTGTGTACAACAAATGCTTAACACTACCCTATGATAAAGCCTTACTGCTCGCCCACACTACCACAAATAGAGAGTAAGGGGCTATCTACTTTTACCTCTGCCAACCTTTGTGGTTCCACTGGACTCTGTGCACACTATACCTCATTTTGGTATAGTATATACAGAGCCAGCTTCCTACACAAACTTCATTTAATTTTCCTGAATAATACAGTTATTACCAGTGGCGGCTCATCCGCTAAGGTGGCGGAGCGTCGCCACCACTGCTTTTTGCACTGTAAAAAAAGGAAAAATAAAATGATAATAACTTGAGGTTATCATCATTTTATTTTCTCCTGTTGCTGCATCTTTGCGGGGCGGGCTGCTCTCAGAGCAGGGGGAGGAGTGGTTTGCACTCCCTATGTGAGCATGAATGTTTGCATGTTCTCCACCCAGGCTGCATTACAGCCTGGGTGGAGAACATGCCCACCCCTCCAGCCCCTGGCTGAGCACCGAAACACGGTGCTCAGGCCAATCACAATGCTGCATGGTGCTTCCTGTTTCTCCCAAGAAGCCAGGAAGAGGACGTAGGAGATGCGGCGGTCGGCCAGCCAGCCGGGCGGCCAGGAGGTAAGGGATTATTTATTTTTTCTAGCAGAGAACAGACGCACATGACTACATGACTGGTTCGACCCAAACAGTTCAGTAGCTAGAAAACAAAATGTTTCACTGTACCTCTTGTCGAACTATAGCATAGCATTTATTAATTGTTTTGTATAGTGCAAAAGCAGTCCCACTACATTTCCGAGCATTGTACATTGCATATCTAAAAAGCCAGCCTTCTTGTGACTGTGGTCAAATATAATTAGCTCATGGCACGCCATACGCAGAGGCCGGTGCAAATTAGGGGGCTAATTTTCCATTATCACTTTGCACGCTTTGAGACACATGGCACACGCTGTGGCATCAAGACGCATTTGTTGGGGAGCGGGGGAGAGGGCAGTAATTCACTGTATTTAATATAATACAGTGCATTCCTGCTCTCTGTCTGCGCTGGCGTACAAACTGCTGCCTAGTGCCAACAGTGGCGCCCTTGCACCATGTTGCAAGGGTGCCTGTGCTGTAGGCAGGATTGTTTTTGTGCAGCAAAGGGCACCTTCCTGCACAAAACCAATCCTATGGAGCTTTTTCCTCATTCTACGTGTGCTGCACACGTGGAAATGCAGCACACGTAGAAAGAGGAAAAAACAAGGAGACATAAATATATTTCTCCTTGTTACCTTTCCCCTGGGGAGATGCAGCATTTTGATGCATTCCCAGGTCAACCAATATTGCTAAATCTGGGAATCCTTCCAAATCCATGGGTGGACGTGTGGGAAGACCCACACTCCACCCATGGAATGCCTCCCTGGGGCAGATTAATGCAAGGCAGTGACTTGCGCTGGCTTTCATTACTCCAAATTTGCCAAGCACCACAGGACCATGCAAGGTGGCCTTGCGTGGCTTGGTAAATCTCATCTAGGTTTTGCGTCGTCCTTGCTACCCCTTGTGTGGGGCAAGGGCAACACAGAACGTTAATAATGTGCCCGCTAGTATTATAAACCTGGGCAGGGACCATAACACAGTGGCATTTCCCCTGGAAAGGGCAGCCACTTGACCTTACCATCAAAATCCCTGATACCCCAGTTGCCGTCTATTGAACTAGTTGTAAAATTAGACCCAGGCAACATAGTTTTTAATCCCATCCTCACATTTGGCCGAATTCTGTGCTCAGGGGCATTCACTTTTTGAACTTTGCTCCCTTTTCAGCTTGATTTTGAGTATTTAGAATCTGTGTAAAAACTACTACTATGTGTCGGACTTTACTCACATTTCCGCAGGAACGCCATGCAAGGATGTGAGGTCCCTACTTCCCCCCGGTCACCGACTTACCCAACAGAGTCAAAGTAATGGCAGTAGATCAGGGGAAGAAGGGAAAAAGAGGGATGGACGAATAATATGTCCCACGTCGTCCCCGACACATGGAACGGACCAGGCAACCAGGAGAAATCTCTGCCTAAAAAGAGATAGAGCACGTCAGCAAAAGATATATACTAAAAGTAAAATAATAATATTGAGGAACATGTGAGTGTCTAAAGTACCTAAATAATCCCCTTCTTCTGCTAAAAGAAAACAGAGAGGTTCAGGTGATGTTATAGCCTTTGTCTTAAAAATAGGAAAAGAAAAATATTAATAAAGTATGCATACATGTAGAGAACTGTAATCAAGAAGGGAAGCACTCTAACACTCACCTAAGACTACTAGTGGCACATGGAATAGGGATCTTAGATTAGGATATTCTCTCCTTAGAATCTGGATATGGAGTGAACACAAGTCCTGTACTTAAACTCAACTTAAATCCTCCTTGGAGTCAGGAAGCCTTAACAGAGGAATCCTTATTTCAGGAACACTCTGGATTAACTAATTAAGCAAAAGAAAAGGAAAAAAACGAATCTCCAAAGACATGGATCCCAACAGGTAAGCATTAGGATTAAATAAAGAACAAATACATGCGCAGTGCAAAAGCGCTGTTACCGTCTTGCAGGTACTTATAGACCTTTTTGTTTTTATTCTCATTTACAGGAGACTAGGGAGCCAGGGCTGCAGCGCCAGCAGGGCCGCCGAAAGTGAATGCCAGCACCACCGAGAGATACCAGAGACGCCAAAGGCCGAGCAGGGAAGACGCAACGAGACGCCAAACAGGAACACCGACACCCGGCGGTGAACCGGAAGAGCAGCAGGTGAGTAACCTGGAAGTGAAGGCACGATCCCGAACACTAAAACGCGAAGCGTTTCTATGTTGGATCGGAGGAGTTTTATACTCCTCGGCTGGTCCCTGCGTGTTCAATGTGGCGGGACCGGTACTCATGACACTATGTGAGTGGTTTAAGAACATGGACTTGATGAGGGGTGACTTGCCCAGTCTCATGAAATGCCCTTTTCAGCAGGTTGCAGTGTGCTGCACTCTCGGGTCTGCTACTTACCTAACTGTATAACTGATCCTATTCAAGGAATACTCTCCTGTATCTCTGTCGACTGAACTTCGAATAGATCAGCCCTCTGAAAATTGCTTAATGGAAGAAATATGGTGCAGCAGCAAAATGATGAACGGAATGCTGAATAAATAAAACATTCACTCCCAGTCAAGGCATCTGGGTTGAATCCATCGTTCTTTTGCTCACCATGCCACCACAGTTTAGACCCAGCCAAATGCAAATCAGTCTTGATCCTGCTCCTCATGGGAACAGTTCGGCCCAAACTGCCAAGCCGGGTTCTCCCGGGATCAGAAACAAGCATCCTGGGACTGGTTTCGGGGTATCACCCCTCATCAGCCAGGTTAGCTGATGGCGCAGCGAGCAAGGTACTGTCTGGGCATACCCATACCACTTAGGGCGAAAAATGCTGCAGCCACAAATGATGGACAGAAGGCTGAATAAATCAAACATTCACCTCCATTCAAGAGATCTGGGTTAAATCCATCATTGTTTTGCTCACTACACAACCCCAGTTTGGAAGAAATAAGCACCAATGACATACTACAGGATAGCTCCCCAGCACTGCTTTCATTCACACAGTGAGGGTTGTTTATTACTAGGTAACGGGAGTTGCATCAAAATAGATGAATCATTATGCGCCTGGTTCCCCAGTTACTAAATCGGCAGCGCTGGCCGTAATGCCACGTACTTTCCCCTGAGTTCGTGTTCGGACTCTATTATTCCTTTATTTGTACTGAGGTTTGAGTTCAAGGCTGAGTGTCCCATGTTGCTTGTCAGTGCTCGTACCACAGTGCGGAGACCAGTCCTGACTGCATCGTCACCTCCCTCAGTCTGCTTTTTCTCTTGGTAACAGAAGGAAGTCGTTGCTTAACACATCACGCGTTTCCCAGTGTCATCCCTCTCTCCTGTTGTGTTCTGCTGCCACCTGGTGGCGGAAAGCACCCGCATCCACAGTAGGCTAAGACCTCATATCACGTCTGCAACAAGGGCATATTTACCTATGTATCTCTCCATGTCCAAAGGAGGCAATTGGGGAACATGGATGTAAACTGACTCTTTCGGCCATTATTTATTATTATTTTTATTTATGCTTTTTATATAGCGCGTACTTTACCCGAAGGTGTCCAAGACACTATGCAGATTTTCCCTCACAGTGATAGTGATAAAACGTATTTGCCTTTGTGTACATTTGTTTTGCTACCATCATCTCACGCCATTTTTTTTTCTAACCGTAACACTTGGTACTAACACCAAACTTCACTTCTCATTTTATTGTCCTCGAAGCAGTTAACGGCTGCTTGTTTGGGCTTCACGGCACATGCCTGAAACTGCCGAGCTCTCGTTCTGGCTATCTTATAGGCTCTTTAAGAACAATTCTACAGGCACGTGCTTCTGCTGAGAAGAATGCATCTACAAATGCGGCAAATTACCATTGTTGATTTGATATATATATATTTTTTTTTTACAAAACAAGTACGAACACCCCCAAGTATAAATAATATTTCTGTGAACAGCATATTCGCAATGGTGGCTTTGTGTGAATCATGCAGCAGCCCCCTGTGAACTTGCTCGAGGATTCGGACTCAATTCACAAGCACAAATATTGAAATTTCGCCTTCACTATCACCCCTACATAATTCAACTTCTTGAACTCAGAGTTAGAATGGATTAAAGACAGAAAACCAGTGTGTAAAGCATTGCATGCATGTGGTGATTGAAGTTCAATTATTATGAACACAATCTAAAATGCACACCCTCATCCTGCTTTTTACTGACATTTTGCTTTAAATTACCCGCAGGCCCATAACTGCAAAGGTGAAAAGCCCCAGACGGCAGAAAGAAGATGTCTTTATTACACACCTTTTATTGTCCGTCATGGAAAACATGCGTGAAAATGGAGCAGTCTGTGGACAGTTTTTGCACGCGTTTTTTTATTCTCTTTTAGACCTCTTTGCAACCTCTGTGATTTAAGATATCTGGCTACTCATTTAAAAAAAAAATTTGAAGTGAGCATGTGGCATTTGTTAATTTCAGTAAACTTTGTTGTGGTTGTTTGCAATCGCATTTTAACATGCTGCAGCCTCAAGTCATTGATAAAGGTTGTTAAAAGAGTGTCGGGCCTATTGTTCTGTGATGCAATTTCCTGTGATGTCATTAGGGGTAAGTGAAGCTTGATGCCATCAGCTTCACAGTCTGTGTACAATTTAGTCATCTTTTCTACTGACCGAATTCGGGGCCTATA
The DNA here is from genome assembly GCA_963921515.1 of Calotriton arnoldi. NCBI lineage: Eukaryota > Metazoa > Chordata > Amphibia > Caudata > Salamandridae > Calotriton > Calotriton arnoldi. The sequence continues at coordinate 2,925,123 of CAWUFW010000856.1, read as the reverse complement.
CTGTCTTTTTGTTCCGTAGGCTAGCTAGCTGTGTCCTTGTGTCGTACTGATTGTGAAGAGGGGGACATGTTATATCCTTTGTTGGTAACTTCCCTGGGTACCTGTGAGAGCTGGCTGAAGTGTCCGGGTTCATCTGTCCAGTGGAGGTATATATGACGTAAGAGTGCACCATGTCATGGTATTTTAGGAGTCTTACATGCAATTGTGACGTGAGAGCATACCATAATCATTTTTTGAACTAACACATTGTTTTATTCAGTGCGTCACATTGTTTTATTCAGTGCTTCTTCCATTTCTAAGCACTGTAAATAGGTTGAAGGGTTGAGTTGGCCTTGTCAGGATTCAAACCAGTAACCTGCAGATCACAGGAAGTGTTAGAAGTTGACTGAGCCATCTTGCCCCCATGTCTGGTGATGTCAGAGGGATTGATGCCTTGGTAATTGTAGAGTATTTAATGCTTTGGTGATGTCAGCATTCTATGTCATGGTGATGTTAAAGTTGTTCATGCCAATGTGTTGGACGAGAGAGATCCATGACAGAGTGATGTCAGAGTGTTTCCTGGCACGTTGATTTCAGGGGTTTTGTTCCATGTCGATAGCACAGTGATCCATGCCACGTTTACGCAGACCTGCCAACTAAAACAAAAAGTTCACAGTGAGGAGGGGGCATGACCGAGGAGAGGGTGGGGCCTCGTGCCGAGAAGTACCAAAGAGGCACTTTTGCCCCTCCCTACTCCCAAACCCCCTCCTTCACCAAAAAAAAGAAGCTTCATCAGGCTGGTGGCGATGTTCTGGGGTGTTTTTACACTCCTTAATGGACGTCAGCAGTTAGAAGCCTTCCAAAACAAGCTGGAAAACCACTGTTTACAGTGGTTTCAGCTTGTGTGCCCTGCCACCGTGTGATATCGGCTCCTCACCATGTGACCGTGTGAAAGTAGCTGAGATTGTGTGGCATAAGGGGGCACCGTCTGAGTTGGTAGGTCTGGCATGGTGATGTCACAATGTTTGATGTCCCTCATAGCTTGGCTGACAGTTGGTGCTGTTGGCCTCTGTGCTGAGTTGAAGTAAAACCATTGCCCCTGTTTGGGCGATGGCCTACCTGCAAGCTGAAGTAGCTTGTATTAAAGAAGGTCTGTGCCTGATGTAGGGTGGTCCCCTTTTCACTTATTCCCTCAGCGCCAAGTCAGGAAGCGCAAGGTGTGCTCCGGGGCTGAGCTCCAGGGCAGCTCTGGCTGACCCAGAGGAAGCAGCGCTATCCAGGGGAGGAGGAATCCTGACTGAGCAAGGAGGGGTGAAAGCAACAGCAAACGCCTGAGACTCCCTGTTCTTTGCATTCCTTCAGGTGCAGCAACTATCAAAGCGGCCCTAGCCAGGGTTGGACTGGGAGAGAAAATAGGCCCCGGCACCCAAATAAAAGCGCCACCCATTAGTGAATCAGACGGCTAAAAAGTGACCCATGTCTGAAAATTGGGGCAGTTTGAACTCGAAAAGACACACTGTGTAAGTGTTTTGCGAGGTATGGAAGACTGCAAGGATTTGAGTTTTCTACAATCAATGTTTGTTTTAATATCAGGAAATTAACAATAAAAACCGTGTCAGTTACCATAAAACAGGCCCATAAACAGCCACAAAAAAGAAGTACCACACACTGACCTGTCAGACCAGCTCCTCTGGCACTCCCTGATTACCCTATAGGCCCGTCTGACCCTGCCCCCAATTTAAAGAAAAAGCTGAGAGGGAGAGCAGTGGAGAACGAACCATGTGCATTATATTTTATTGTAGCATTGGTAAAATGTGTCACTCCCCTGAGGAGGCCCAAAGTACTTCCGGTGATTATGTAAGAGGTAGGTGGTTGAGCTAAGGTTGGAGTACTGGCGTCCTCACATCCTGTGATTCTGGGCAAATCAGGAGGGTGTGGGGGTAACGGCCAGAGCTGCCGACTTTGGAACTGGAGAACCATGTTCGACTCTCGGCATCGGTTCAACATCCTGTGATTCTGGGCAAATCACCAAATCTCCACGTACCTTTAGAGAAAAAAAGAATGTGACCTTGTGTAATGTAATCTAGTGCTCATGTACAGAGCTACAATGTCCTTGGGCCAAGTCCACGCGACATAATACTGCAATAAAATGAACTAATAGGAAGATGTTGCTCTGCTTGATGTGAAAGGATGGCAGGGTGCGGCCCATGTGGAAGCGCTTTGAGCGCTGTGCGCGAGGTTCGCAGGACAAACGTGTTCCTGTCGAAGGATGCCTGCGCTTAAGCATGTAACAAAACAACGAAATGCAGGAGAAGGAGAGCCCCTTTGCGGATATTTACTATTTTGGAGCGGCTTCTTGGCATTCTGTACCGAGCAGAATGCACACAAAACAGATGTAGGCGGAATGTAAACATGATCAATGACCCACAGGCAACTTGTATAGGGGAGAAGTATAAAAGGCCGGGCGCCAATTGGAGCCCCAAGTTGTGACGCAGTCTCACATCCCAAGCCTCAAAGAAAAGGCAAATAAAATTAAAGAACTCGTCTAAAGGGCACCACCAGCTCACCACCATGCATATATCCTCTGGTACACAGCGCGTTGCTAACTCTCTTTTCTTCGACTTTGAGTGTATGTTGAATACCACTATGTTTTACATGACGCATTGTGCCATTGTCTCCGTGGTGCCATATCGGTGCTATAAAACAGAAATACACCCCCCCAAAAAAATTATTCCTTCTAGATATTATGTTTTATGTTCAAAGCAATTTTATCCAGTCTCTCTGCCAAGCGGCCACGAGATGGCGCTGTCCCATGACCGGGAGATGGCCTTTTGTTGTTTCCCCACAGACAGGACTCTGCTAGCGCCTCGTGTTTACTGCGTTTTTATGAGAATCGTGGAGGACGGCCGCGTAAAGCTTCAGTTTTATGGCAAATGCTGCTAAAGAGCAAAATATTGATAATTGCTGGCCCATCTCCTCTTTAGGATTATAACCTTACTTTGGTTGGTGTATTTGATTGATACGTGTCTAAAATACATTTATAAATGCGTTATGTTTTGCCTTTCCCAACCCGCTGACTAACTCCTGGGTATTGAAAACATGTTATCTGTACTAGATTTTGGAGAGAGGTGGCTGCGCACGTGCATTAGCATGCACGTCACATACGTTCAATGCCAGCATACCACGCTGCCTACAATATGCCAGGAATTACCACGTTTAGGCCTGCACCTGCATTATGCAACGGTGCGCACAACCACCGTGGGGGATCATGTGGGAGCCAAGGATGTCTCTAATACGTCAAGAAGTAACGCAGTGGTGCAATGGATGCCTACAATATCTATGAATGGTCACATTTATGCCAGGGTGAACCATATGCCACAGTTTGGCGCCATGGTGTAATGGATGCCAACAATATGCCAGTAACTAGCTCCATACTGCCACAATTACCATTATGCCTTAGGTGGGCGCACGGGATGCACATGACACGTCACAAATGATCACCATTCTGTAAGGGCCCGTGTTAGTCAGAAAAGGACCTACCACCATTGTGTCAGACCAGAATGTTACCAGGGATGAGCAATGGGCCTCCTCCCATGGAAGGCCATACGTTGGGGAGAATTACAACCGCTCTGCGAGGCCAAGTACTTGTTGCCAACAAATTCCACCCTTGTGCCTGGGCTAGCATTTCACTAAGACCGACAGTGGGCACAATATCGCCCGCTTCTCCTGCATGCACACACACTCAAAGCAACGCATGCACACACTGATACATGCGTGTATGAACACACACACAGATAGACGTGTGCGCACAAAAACACACAGCATCAACATTTTTTAAATTACCTTCCCCTCTGGCCAATTTTGAAGGTCCATTAAAATATTTGGAATTAGGACGGGGATGTTAATTTTGGATCCGATTCTCTATGTAATTCTTAATTATCTGCTACCTACAGCCGCGTTTTATCGACATACGGTTAAAGTACAAAGATAATAATCAAAACAAGTATTTTGACAGATTTATTAAGGTGGGTATTAATTTACCTGTTATTGGTTGTGTTTCTAGCTTGGGGGAGTACATGCCGCTATATAAGTACAGTTGAATTGAATTTAATAGAGAAATGTATTGAAGGCTGTGTGACACTGCACAACATCAGAAATCCATTGATGTATGATACATTAATAAAATGTAGAAATTGAATTTTATAAGATGGCCAACCCTCTTGATGTCTCTTTCTTCACCCCACGTCTCCTGTAATTATTATTTTGGTATGCATGTATTTTCAAACCGTCAGGCTGAATGGAGTCTCTGGAAACGTCACTCGTTGTGTCACCAATAACATTCTGTGTGCCCTGCTTTCTGCCATCAGTATGGGCTTGCAGCACTAACAGCGCGCGTGCTCTTACTTTGTAAAAGCCACATTGATACCCATGAGCCTTTGCGGGGGCTCTGTCGCGAGCCCAGTGAGGCTGGGGTATAGGCCGCATGGGTGAGATCTCGAGCTTGCTGTGGGCGGGGCAGAGAGCAAAGTTAGTCTGTGTGTCCAGTTTGTAAAGGGAAGGCATGTACGTTCCATGCCTGTGAGGGGATACACAGTCGGGTGCCTTACTCCGATCTCTGCCTGTCCTCCCGAGGTCAATAAGAAGCATGAAGTAGTCCAGAAGACAGTGGGGAGGTTGGACTTCCAAGGTAGACCCTGTTGTCCTGCCTTATTCTTGCTGGCGCGGCACCGTCCTGTTAGAAATGACACCTAATTCTGTAATTGAGTCATGGTAGATCTTTAAAGACATGGTAATAAATCTGGTAAACTGTTTAAGGCGTTTTATAATCACACACTAAGAACGGGTGCTCGGTTTGGGCACCGCAGGCAAAGTCTAGACTGACACAGCCCAGGCAGGCCTGAACCGGCAACCCTTCTGGCGTTCGGGTAGCAGAGCTCTTCCTTGCACCACACCAATCTTACCTGCTTAATATGCTCATACAGAAGAAATATATATATGGTCAGACTGACGCATATCTCAAAGGGATAGGTATTCTATCTGTCCATTCTAATTTTTGTGTGCAGTTTTTATAGTGCTAGCTTGGCCCTACGGCACCAGAGCACTTTACAAGAGAATTAGATGTTTACACATTTTTAGGCACGGCAGATGAAGTGTTTTCCATTTCGCTTTTGTGCCAAAGGTGGGATTCTATTCTAGCCTGGGGTTCCCCAGTTCCAAAGGCGCAGCTCTAGCCTTCGGCCACATCTCCTCCCCAGACAGTCCTTAGACAATAGACCTAAGCCTAGCGCAACTTTATCAGGAAAAAGGAAACCCTTTTCCAAAATAAATCCAAGACCATATGAGTGGATTAATTTAGCCCTTACACATCAGCAAGGCCTTAAACTGTCAGTTAGAGATTTCGAAAGGCTGGGCCAATTAATCAGAGATTACCTGATAAAACCAGTTAGGATTAGTGAGAAGGGACTCTAGCCCTGGTTTGGTAGGGAGGAGAGAATATCCTGCACCCGTTTACACCAAGCCCTCCAAGCTGTCCCTAGAGATAGTACTCAGTGCTTTAAATGGGCCGGTACTGTCCGGTACAGAGTACCAGCACTTTTTTATGTTGAGAGGGAGAGTACCGGCACGTCTCAAGAGAGACGTAATACATTTCATTTGAGAGTACCGGCACTTCTCAGAAACAAGCAGGTACTCTGGCACAGAGTACCTGCACTTCTACTTTTCCATTTCAAGCACTGATAGTGCTAACATAGCCAGCTCTCAGAAAGATTATAAGCTAACTCTGAGGAAAAGGAAAGTGGACTACCAGTATCAAGTACGGGATCACTTAGTTACTGCGTGTAAGGTAAAAAATGCCAGCTTGTTCTGGCATATGGTAAACAAAAGCAAGTTGTCTGATGGTAGCAACTCAACATTAGATACTAGCAAATGCCCTGATAAATGGGTTCATCACTTTACCCGGGTGTATAGCCTGAGGGATGTAAACGAGGAGGGCATAAATCAACACCGGCCAGTTTTCACGCTAGATATTGTATTTTACCTACAAGAGGTAATTGAGGCAATCAACACCAGCCCCTCGAATAAAGCTCCAAGACCTGATAGAGTCCCTATGGATTTATACAAATCAAATCTGGAATTGTGGGCCCGCTCATTACACATTTTATCAATCAGGTGTGCAAAACAGCCTTGCCTCAATTGTGGAGAATGGCCATAATTGTCTGAGTTTTTAAAAGGAGGTCGTTAGGTAACCCTAGCTGCTATCAGCCAATATCTCTTATAGACTCCATGTTTAAGATAATTGGAAGGATAATTATGGAAAGTCTGTTAATTTGAGTGGAAGACAATAGTACTCGTTCTAGACATTAGTATGGGTTTAGAGCTGAGGTAGGGATTATGGAACAATGCCTCAATTTGCCTCTCATTATTAATAAATACACCATAGTAAAACAAGGGTCCATTCTCCTAGCCTTTATGGACCGCACCTGTGCCTTTGATAAGGTGGTGAGGTCCAAATTGTGGGCTAAATTGCAGTATTGGGATAGACAATGACCTTGTGGAGTTTCTGAGGGCCCTACATTACGATCTCTCGGCTACCGTCAGACACAGACCTGGCAGTGAATGCACCAATCCATTCGTAACGTGCCAGGGGATGCGACAAAGGTGCGTTCTTGCCCCATTACTTTTTCTTTGTTATGCTAGTAGGCTAGAGAAGGCACTGGTGGCCAAGGGAGCGGATATACCAATCATCATGAATACCCCTATCCCTTCCTTAACTTACACAGATGATGCAGTGTTACGTCTAAGGGCTCCTAAGGGCTTGAAGTTGTTAGTAGAGGGTTACATTGCTTTTATGGCCTCTTTGAAGCTGGTAGAAAAATCCCACTATGACTTTTGTAACTGCTTGTGGACCCAGGAATCTTAAAATGCGGTCTTTGACCATAGGTGACAAACCCATAATAAGAGTTAATGATTTTTCTTATCTTGGGTCACTTTTGAGACACAGGGCTCCTGGATGGCATGCATAGCTAGGGCAAGACTTTGATTTCTTGACTGTACTGGGCTTATTTCTAGTCTGGCCTCCGTTATCAGTAAGAAGCCTATTTCCTCTTTTTTATTTTTAGAAATGTCTCCCAGTTTTAACTTATGGTTTGAGCATTTGGGGCTATAAAAAGTGCCTAGCCTCCAAGCAGAGGGAAACAGAGTGTGCAGAAGGCTTTTAGGACTTCTGCCAAGAAGCCCAAGTTTTATATTGCATGAGGAGCTTGGTTTAGAGTATGTCAAAGATCATATTCATTTTGCCCCATTGGTGCTGTGATACTCTGTGTGGAGCAATCCTCAAGCCTCGCTGAATTGGGATATTATCGAGGACTGCTTATCCTGCAGGATGGGTATATAAATTCCTTGGTTGGGTTTTGTCAAGTGGATGTGTTGCTTATTGGGTAGGCCGAATTGCTTCCTTAGACCGGAAGGGTTGAGCAAAGATGACAGATCCCACTTGAAAAAATCATTTCTCGAACTGACGCAGAGGGAAAGGGAAGTGGGAAATTAACTAAGACCCAGAATAAGGAGCACATCTTAATTCAAACCGCTTTAGGGCTTGAGCCAGGCCTAGAGTCTGAGATTAGCACACAGGAGAGGGTCCTTTTAACTAGATTTAGGCTTGGGTATAATAGGTGGAAGCTGTGTTTTCCTCTTGGGCAATATTAATCTTCTTCCATCCTTGTTTGTCCATGCAATGAAAGTTCTCCACGGAGTTTGCTGCATTTCGTGCTTTTTGTAGATTTTATTCATGTTTTACAAAACTCTTTTTAATCCCAGTACTGAGGGGATTCGTTCAGACTAGACCGACCAGCTCTACTGTATTTGCAGACAGTGAGCTCACAATGATCTGTTTTAGCGTTAGTTCATTTTTTTAAAGTACTCTTTGTGCTAGGAGTCATATGGATTTTTGAACCAAAGATGTAGTGGGGCCAAGGATTTTATGCAATGTTGTTTTATGGTTTTAATGCTATGTGTGATTATAATGTATTTGCTTTTATGATCATATTTAATGCTGGAATAAAGCTTGGCTTGGCTTGACTTGATTAATTTTGACTTACTCTTTCCCTCCTTAGAGGACTTTTTTTTACCTCTCTCCCCTGAGGCAAATGAAACACTGTTTCCCCAAGTAAGTTTAGGGGCTCTTCAATTTCTTCTGTCTTTAAAAAATGCTCTTTCAGGTCCAAGAGGCGGTCAGCTCCTTAATAATGAATTGAGCACATAGATTTCTATTGTTCGGCATTGTGCCAAGTGATTTGTAGTTGGCAATTGTTCAGCAATTTTTGAAAAATCTTCATTATGGGCAAGGATCCAGCCAGCACTCAGCTGTTATTTCTCCTGCCTGTTCCTGGCAAGCTACTAGAAAAAGTAGTTACCGGTCAACTGTATGAGTATGCTGAATCCAAATCCCTGCTTTGCCTCAGGCACACCGGCTTCTAGTTGGGTGTGGGAATGGGGACTGTGGTAGTTTCAACTGTGAATGAACTCTGCATGATTGTGTACTGTGACAGCGTTGTGCACTGATTTTACTTGATCTGTTGGTAGCACTCAACACCGTCAACCACCACATCCTGTTGCAGATTCTCCATGGTCTGAAAAGTGTGGGAAAATGTCAGTCTTGTATCATATCTTATTTAACTGAAAATCACAGACTGTTTCCCTTCTGCTTCCATGCCTATTCCCTTGCTCTGTGTCTTTCTGTGCACTTTAAACTGAACTTTTTGACTGTTTTCAGTTCTTGCCTATCTGAAATACGGTTTGGATATTTCTCAGTTCGAGCATGGTGATGACAGGCATGGAATCTTGAATATTGTTATGTTATGTTAAAAAAGAATTGTAAAGCGCACGTACACCGGTTGGTTTCATGGCGCTGGTTTAGGATTAGCCGCTTCCAGTGGAGAGATTGTTATTCGTAGGCCTGTACAAACAGCCAAGTTTTGAGGGACTTCCTGAAGCTCAGTAGGTCAGTGCATGACCGGATCTCCAAGGGGAAGGAATTCCATAGTCTTGGAGCAAGAGAGGCGAATCTGCAGCCTCCTTGACGTTTTAGCTTGAACGTGGGGGTGGTCAGTAGCAGAAGGTGAGCTGAGCGAGGTTGCGTGAGGGAGTGTACCTTAGTATCAAGTCATCTATAAATTTGGGGCAACGACCGTGGAGAGATTTGAAGATCAGGCAACCGGTTTTAAAAGCGCAGCGTTGAGGAATGGGAAGCCAATGTAGTTTCTTTAAGAGAGGGGAGGCAGATTGCCACCTAGGTTGCCGTAGGATCAGTCTGGCTGCTTGGTTCTGAACCATCTGCAGCCGCTTAGTAAGGAAGAGTGGCATGCCCAGGTAGACTGAGTTCGCATAGTCCAAGTGCAACAGCACCGTGGCTATTACGACCTGTGTCAGGGCTTCCTGCGTAAGTAATCGGCTGATCTTCCTGATTTTCCGCAGCTGAAAGAAGCATGTCGAGATCACCAAGCCGACTTGCGTTTTTAGTGAGAGGTCATTGTTTAGGGTGACACCAAGGGTTTTGGCAGAGGAGGAGGGGATGGGAGGGGGTCCAAGCTCCGTCGGCCAATAGTGTGGGCCCCAGAACTTGTGGCTACCCCCTGTCAGGACTAACTCCGTTTTACCTGGATTGAGCTTTAGGTGGTTATGGTCCATCCAGTGGCAGATGTGCAACATGGTGGCCTGAAATTCGGTGACTGATTTTGGTGAATTATCGATGGTGAACATCAGTTGTAAGTCGTCGGCGTAGTTAAAAATAGTCACGTTCCTTTCCTTCAGGGACTGAATCAGGGGGAGAAGGTAAAGGTTGAACAAATGGGGGGATAGTGAGGATCCTTGCGGAACCCCACAGGTTGTTCTGCGCTTCGGAGCCGTGAACTGGGCTGAGCGGACTGCCTGGGAGCGATCTTCAAGGAAGGAGCTGAGCCAGCTAAAGGCTGTGCCCTTGATGCCGGCCAGCCTGACACGGTCTGCCAGTATATCATGGTCGACCGTGTCAAAGGCGGCAGAGAGATCCAGTAGCACCAGGGCCTGAGAGGAGCCTCTGTCAGCTTTATCTCGTAGAGTATCCAAGACCGCTAATATCACCGTTTCCGTGGAGTGCGCGGGCGAAAACCCGCTTGATGGGAGTCAAGGTAATTTGACTCTTCCATGAAGTTGGACAGGCACCTCGCCACATAGGCCTCCAGTATCTTAGCCAAGTATGGGAGCAGGGAGATGGGACGGTAGTTTGACAGACTCATAGGATCTGCTCCCGGTTTTTTCAAGAGGGGACCACAATAGCTTCTTTGAAGGCTATAGGAACGCGACCCAGGGAGAGGGACTCGTTCAGCAGGGCGAGTGCTGGGGTCGGGAAGACGGAGAGTGCGTCTTTTAGGATATGTGGTGGGCAGCAGTCCGTGGGGGCTCCCGATTTGACTTTGGACAAGAGGTCCTGAAAGGCCTGGGTGCTAATGGCCGGGAAATAATCAAGCGTACAGTTGTTGCCGTGCATGGCAGCCGGAGTCTCATTGGGGGAATGTTTAGGGATGCTGGCTTTGATGGTGGAAATCTTTTCGATGAAGTAATCGTTCAAGGAGTCGCACAGTGCTTGAGTTGGAGTGGCCTTGGGTAGAATTCTGTCTGGATTAGACAATTCATTGACGATTGAAAAGATTTCTTTAGAACTCTTGTTGGAGTTAAGGATTCTTGACGAAAAGTGAGCAGCTTTGGCCGAAAAGATGGCTGTCTTATATTCTTTCCGCGCTGCTACGTTGTGGAGTTTCCTTTCTAGGGAATAGTTCTGTCTCCACTGCCTTTCCAGTTGGCGAAGGGCCAATTTTTGTACTTTCAGTTCGTCAGAGAACCATCTCTGAGCATCAGCGCGGCGAGCCAATTTTACTTTTTTGAGAGGTGCATGCTTATTGCTGGCCGCTAGTAGCCAAGCTGATATTTTAGCCTCAAAGATGTTGATATCAGACACAGAGGTTGGGGCTGTGCTAGCCAGTGTGTCAAGGAATTCCATTTTGTCAAGGGTATTCCATTTCCTGGCCATCCCCCCTTCAGCAGTGGGGGTTTTACCAGTGGTGAAGTTCTTTATAGTGAACTTTATTAAGTGGTGGTCTGACCATATGCATGGGAGGATCGCAGGTGCAGATATTATCTGGTTATTGGTCCAGACTTGGTCCAGGATGTGGCCTTTGATGTGTGTGGCTGAGGACACTTGCTGGGTAAAATTTAGATTAGTTAGGAGATCGGTCAGCTCAGCTGACTGAGGCCCTCCATGTGGGTCATTGTACCAATAATTGAGGTCACCTATAAGTAAAATTTTAGCATGATTGATTGCAAGGTTAGCGATCTGTTCGCTCAGTAGATGGGGGAACAGGGGCATCTGGTGTGGGGGCCTATAAACTAGCACACAGATGATCGGGTCGGAGGCAGATTCCAATTTTATTACAATATTGTCTGCTTCCGGGAGACAGAGACAGGTTAGGGCTGTGAATTTGAGTTTTGTGTGGATGATGGCTGCTACTCCCCCACCCAGTTTCCCTGGCGGACGGTTGGCGTGGAGGATGTAGTAGTCATTTGGTAAGGCCGCTAACATGTCAGGGGTGGAATCAAGTTTCAGCCAGGTTTCTGTCACTAGGAGAATGTCTGGTTTATCGGTCGCTAGGAGGAGAAAAATGTCAAGCTGCTGCTTGACTAAGGAGCGTGTGTTTAGGTAATATATTAGTAGTGCAGGAGCCCTATGTTTGTTAAGCCCCTGCGGTTGGGGAATGAGAGGGATAGGTTTCCAGACCTCGGGGAAAGATCTCCGCGTCTGGAGGATTTCCATGTGGCTCAGTTTTGCACGTGTGTCGGGGTCCAGGGCATATTGTGCCGAGTGGTGCTGTCTGAGTGCCTCAGAGGAATATGTGATAAATCTGGCATGGTGACTGGCCCCTGGGCCCAGATGAGCGCGGACGGGTGCAGACGGGCTTGCCTTTGGCGCGCCCGCTGCGCGCGTCGGCTGCGCTCCCGCGCTGCGGCCGGCATATATGTCCGGTCCCCGCCCACTGCTCCTCCCTCTCTCAGCGTGATTGGCTGATTCAGAGGGGTGTGATCGGATGCAGCTGGGGAGCTAAACCCGCCACCTTACGCACAATACGACCGTTTTAAAAACACGAGTCAAATTCATGCAATTGTTAAAAGCAAAGTGCAATTGTTAAAAGCAGTTTTTAAGATCAGTAAAAGGTAGTACAGGAGTATCTTTCTACCGGGTAGCGGCACAATCCTAGTGTGCCCGCTCCCGCGCTGCGGCCAGCTTATATGTCCGGTCCCCGCCCACTGCTCCTCCCTCTCTCAGCGTGATTGGCTGATTCAGAGGGGTGTGATCGGATGCAGCTGGGGAGCTAAAGCCGCCGCCTTACGCGCAATGCGACCGTTTTAAAAACACGAGTCAAATTCATGCAATTGTTAAAAGCAGTTTTTAAGATCAGTAAAAGGTAGTACAGGAGTATCTTTCTACCGGGTAGCGGCGCAATCCTAGCCCAGGCTGTAGACAGCTCAGCTCTCTCCTCAGCCCTTGAAATGGTTTACTGGTGGATGAACCCCAACTGATTAAAACTGAATTGCTCTAAATCTGAGATCTCTCTGACCAAAAATCAAGTGTTCTTACTGCGTTCCCTCCTGCTTACCTTCGGTTGTGAGGCGCCTTTGAGTATTGATGGATCAGCTGATAACCCATCATATTCCAACAATCACAAGATCTTGTGTTTCCCCGTTAGAGAATGTTCCGGTGAATCACCTTTTTCAGTTCTTCCCAGGTGATTATGGTGCTGGCTGCCTTTTTATCTCACGTCTGGACTGTTACAATCTATATTTGCCGTCGATCTTCCCTTGAAGTCTCTTTGCAAGCTGCGGTTCATTCGAAACGTGGCACCCTGGGTCATTGTCACATTGATTAATCTGATTCGGTATCCTCAAAAACCCATCTTTACATTGGCTGCCTATTAGCTGGAGGATTCATTTCAAGATAGCTTGTTTTATGTGCCATATCTTCCATAAAAGTATTCCTTCTGCCATAGGCGCTGGAAATAAGGATGCTAGGGTACTGAAACACCCCCAAAAATAACCATGCTGGAGTTCATAAGGTGAATGAGCAATAACCATGCCTTTAGATTTTGTGTTTATCTTAACACATTTGCTGTGTGGTCAAAGAGAAAGGCCAAATGTCGCGCTATGCCTACTGACAAAATGCTGCTTAGTCTGAAACTGTCATTTTCTTTTATTTCTCTGACTGCAAAGTGAGAGGATTTTGTTAAAGTGACCGAGGTGACAATCTTACTGGAGTACAGAAAGGGAAAGGAAAGATTGTAGAATTTCAGTTTTTTTTTTAACACACAACAACATTCAAATACCTGTAAATGAACTATAAAAAAATGTATCAGCCATTTAAGAAAGAACAAATGAAGCAAATTTTTTTGTAGTTATAAAGTGTGATGAAAAGAGAGATTTTAATAGGATCAAAGCAAATGAAGACACTTTACTATGTGATGCACAAATGATAAATATACGCTGAAACCCGATTTTCACACATTATCATATGTGGGCTATATAGTCTTACTAGTAAAACTGCATCTCTATGCAAATTAAGTGGCCATTTCAATTGGAAATGCACAACCACAAGAGTGTTCATAAAGGCACCACTGGCTACATAACACACCCTCCCACTCTCCTGCTGAATCAGACTGGTGCATTTGCTACACTTTCTTTTAGTGTGACCCCTAAATTTTTCACAACTTCTATGACTTCTGTGATATATCATTAATGGCAACACCCCCACTCTGAAAATTGTTCCTGCACCACTGCCTTCTGTCCTGGCACAAACATTACGCTGTTCCATCTGATACAGAAATCTATGCTCAAATTACAAGTCACCCTTCCATTGCCATTGAGTTTGACATGCTAGATGGGGTGGGAGAGCCTTCACCTATGTTGGTTCTAAATTTTGTAACTCTATTCCCTGTCCCCTAAAAAGAGAGACCGATTTGCTGCCCCAGAAGTCAGTGCAATACAATATGGTCATATAAAGGTGAGATTAGTTCGGGATTGATCGACTGGTAGAGAAATAAAGATTTATAGAGCGATGGAGACAAGATTGACTGATAAAGACATGCTAGAGAAATGGAGACAGAGAACAGAGAGACATTGATATATAATGGATAGATGAAGAGAAAAATGAAAGATGAACAGGAGGAAAAGCTGGAGACAGAATAGAGAGATGGAGGCTTGATTATCGCAGGATGGTGAAAAGGATACAGGATAGAGAAATGGAGACAGAACAGACTATTGAGGCAGAGGGTGAAGACCTGGAGACTGACCATAGAAAGACAGAGAGCTTGAGACTGACAGACAAGGTAGCGAAACGGAGACAGAGATGAACATAGGTGGAAAACAGACTGATGAAACAGAGAGACCAAAGACCAGAAAGAAAACTTGAAAAGAGAAACACAGTTTTCGTCGAGCCTCTGTCTGTGCCTTTAAACAGCAGATAATTACTTTCCTCCTGACAAATCTGATTGCTGTGCGCGTGCTCTAGCCCTCCGTCCCCGCGTGCAAGTCTGAAAGGATGGCCACGTGCAAACGTGAACCAGATGGAGTTTAAGGAACCATGTAAGCCAACATCAAAACCCGCAGCAACATCCCTTGGCTCCTAATCCCACAAAAATGTATGTATCAGCGGAACTGGATTACCCATTTTCAGAAGCCAGCGAAGTTTCTGCCTTTCTGGAATTTTCTGCACTACATGCATGGCTTAGGCCTAGACGCACAATGAGAGTTTAGCCCCTCACATCCTGTATTGGGAGTTTTGAAATGGTTGCTGCCATTAATTTTAATTATTTATTTATTTTATATCCTGCAAACTCTGCCCAAGGACATTGGAGCGCCTTCCATGAGCACTGGATTATGTTGCACAAGGTCAGATTTCCTTTTTACTTCACGCCTAGACAGCACATGCGCTGTCTCTTCAAGACATTTTGTTTACATATAGTGAACTTACAGCCCGCTCATAGCTTACTATTGAATAGGTTCAGCGTCGCTGTCATTTGCTTTTTTCCTGTTTCTCGTGGCATGCCTGCATCAGGTACTCTTCTTGCGTTTGCCTCTTTCTTAGAGAAGGTACTAAGTACTTGTTTGTTCCCTTCCACTGCTCCCATATTTTTTTTTGAGGTTCAAGCACTCCATATGACTGCTTATGGTTTTAGGCCATCTCCCATATCGGCTTCTTAAGCATGTTCTTCTTCTCCCTCTCACCTCTCATGTAACTTCTTTTACCCTCTACTTCGCCTCCGTCCATGCTGCTTCTTTTCCCACCCCACCACTCCCTGTCCATGTTGTTTCTTTTCCCACCGTGGTCTGTGTTGTTTCTTTTAATGTTTCCCCATCCATGTTGTTTCTTTTTACTCCCACTCGCCCCGTCAATATTGCTTCTTTAGATCATTCGCCCCACCCACCATCTATGTTGCTTTTTTTCTCCCACCACACTACCTACATGTGTTTTTTCTCATCTTCACCCACCAGTCCCTGTTTCAGCTCCCCTGGACTGCCTAACACTGTTTCTTCTCCTGACGTCTTTTCCTTCTCCCCCCTGCGCCCACCCACGTCTGTTTCTTCTCCCTCTTCCCAACAGAGAAAAGGAAATAAAGTGCTACTACGCAGCAGCACTAGCCACTTCGTAGCACTTCTTTTTACTGTTCATGCTCTCCACACGTGCCCCACCCTTCCAGTCACAACCCCACAGTCCTGACAAAGACATTAGCTCGCCCAAAGGCGAGACCTATTGGCTTTGCCAATCCTTGTTTTACATTAGGCATGGGAAGATTAAGTGATTTTCCCAGTATTACAGGATGTTGGGGGATGCTGGGAATTCAAACCTGGTTTCCCAGTTCCAAAATCGGTGGCTGTGGATGGTGGGCCACATTTCGTCCCCAAGGAGATGATAGATCATAGTCCTCAATTCACAAAGTCACAAAAGGAGGAGTTTTGGGAAAGGCATGGAGAGTCAGACAATATGGGCAAAACATAGGTTATGTCTGGAGAAAAGTAGACACAGCTAATTGCCAAGCCTCGGCTTCATTTTAATTTCATAGTGATATTTGTGAATTTTGCTGTATGCGATTTCGCATAACTTCCAGCTGCCAGAGACTGCTTTGTGTAGGAAGTGTGTTTCTCAAGGGCAATTTCAGCCTGAACCAGGGTCCTGCTGGTATCTTATGTGACTTTTACATGAATACAATGAATACATGAAGTATTCCCTCCCACTAAATCTTTACTTCAGATACCGTCAAACCACATTTAGTAATTACTGACATTTTGTGAAAAACAGTATGGAATTTCGCACAGTCCTATAAATTAGCCAAACCACCTGGGACCCATCTTCTCATTTCATCCATTATAACCAAAAGGAAACTTTGCACATGTTACAAAATGCTTACTAAAAAGGGAGAATATGTGGTGAAATGGCCAGAGCAGCCAATTTTGGAACTCAATTTTTGAACGGGGAAACTAGTTTTAAGTCTGTGTCGCCTCAACATCCTGAGATTCTGGGCAAATCACTTAATCTCCCCATGCCTAAGAAAATGAACGTGACCTTGTGTAATGTAACTGGTGCTCATGTAAAGCGCTCCAATACCTTTGGATCGAGGTAGTGCATAAAAAAATAAAAGTACATGAAATAGTAAGGACAGCAGGTCCTGGATTGTATGAACTGGGAAAAACAATTCATTTTAGGTGTGGGAGCCACCTTAGCTGCCAAATTTCCCTGGTCCATGAGTGATGAGCTGCTTCAGTCCAGGTTTTTTCTTTGAATTCTGGGTCTTGTAGTCTTGGTTTTTAAAATGGAATATTCAAGTCTGATAATTCAAAGAAAAACCTGCACTGGAGCAGCTCTTCACGCATGGACCTGGGAAACTTGGCAGGGTTGGGAGCACTGATGTGACAAACTCCATATGCAATCAGCCCTGTTGAGCTAAAAGGTCGAGAGATCGGATCTTGGTCAGATCAGCAACAAAGCAAAATAACCCCCTCTTGGATCAGTTAATAAGGGTCCTTAAAACCTTACTGCTTCTTAAAAATACACGAGAGTTTGTTAATTTATCAGCTTCTTGCAAAAGTAGCACATTCAGTTCATGTTTTGCTTTAGATTCTGAGACCTGAAGTGCTGTGTTATCGCTTTATAAAATACGGACTACAACCACAGAAAAACAGGCATTGGCAAAAGCAATAGGTTTCGCTTTTGGAACCTATCAGCTTTGCCAATGGTTATAGCCATTCTGTACAGCATCCCCGATAGTGTGCAGCATGACTTTTAAAAAGAAAAAAAAGTTATACGTGGCCATCTGCGTCATTTTGAAGGCGTGCACACTAAGCATGCATGCGCCTACAAAATAATGTGAACGCTTTTTTTCTGTTTTGCAATCCGAGTTGGTTTGCTTAAACTCAACATGGGTGTGGGATAGGCACACAAGGGTGGTGGTGGATGCCTACGGGAAGCAAGTGTGGCAGAATAGAGACGTACACAAGGGAGACAGGAGGAAAACACATGCACTCTTATAGAATACTTAAACAAAATAAACAAGCTTTAGCAATGGCAATAGGTCTGGCTTTAAAAGAATGTTGTATGGTAATATGAGCAGCGGTGGCTCCTCAGCAATGGCGGAGAAGCGTTGCCCCACTGCCTGGCTCAGAGCCAGCAAATGAAAAGTAAAACGATGTTCTAGCATCGTTTTATTTTTCATTTACCAGCTCTGAGCCAGCGCTGTAGGGAGTGGCGGGACCGAGGCATGGGAGGGAGGAGGAGGACTGCTATGTGCACTCCCTAAGTGCGCATATGTGTTTGGCCGACCGTCTCAGGCCGGCCAAACATACAAGCGCACCTAGGTTTCTCCAGCCCGGCTGCATTGAACAGCCGGGCTGGAGAAACCTCACAGACTCCCTGGTCTGAGCTGAGTGTCTTTCCAGCCTGCTCAGGCCAATCCCCGCGCTGCTCTCATAGCATGAGAGCAGAACGGGGATTGGATGGGAGTCTGTCCCATGGGCTGCTGGGACCAGAAAGAGGACAGGAGGTGCGACGCAGGAGGTGGCCGGCGGCTTCAGGTAAGTTCTTTTTTTTTTATATATATATATATATATATTATTACTAACACCCCCCCTGCACGACCCCCTCCGCACTCCCCTCCCGCGCTCCCTCCGCCTGCCTCACCACCCTTTGTTTGTGGCGGCCGCCACTGAATATGAGGTGTTACAAGTAGGAAGCTTGGGAATTGATATTTATCTGTGTAGAAGCAAAGAACTGTAGAATTATACTGGTGTAGGTTAAAAGGTCAGTGACAGTTGCACTGTCAAGCCAGACCTAAAAATCCACGTAGGTTGACAACTTCCCTCCTCCCATCTGTGCTGCTGCCAGAGAAAAATACCATAAATTATTTAGTTGTCCAAGACAATTTAATACCATGTGTGTGCCTTTGGAAGTTCAACTTAGACAGCTGGGTAAATAAACAAAATAATCACAGCTGTGTAGAGAGCAAGCACATTTTTTGTGGAAGCACACAACTTCTGCCCAATCAAAATATGTACGTCTGGCTTCCAACATGTGGGCGAAGTCAAAGCCCCTGTCATGGTGTTCTCACATAGCAATGGTTTTGGACGCATATCTCTCAAGTTTCCCAGGTCCATGCGTGAATAGCTCATCCAGTCCACGATTTTTTCCTTTGCATTCTGGGAATTGTAGCTCTGATTTTCTAATTGGTAAAAATAACTACACCTTTCAAAATAGAAAAAGAAAAAACCTGGGTCAGATGATATACTCATGCTGGAACCGGAAAACTTGAGAGCTCTTCGGAACAGCGCCATTCGCTACAGAAACAAAAAAAGTAGAAATTGAGGAATGGAATTCTCTCATCAGAAAGCTGTGGAACACACACTGCAGCTATAACCTTCACGTCAAAGGCGTCTCATTGACTTTTTGCCAGAATATACGTCCTAAACATTGCAGGCATTCCTCCACCTCCGTTTTCCTATAGGTATTTCTTTTTCAGGATGGGGAAGGTGATTAGAGGAAAGAAATGCTTAACATATCGAGATCCCTCCTTTAAAATCACAGAAATATACCCACAATATCCACCAGCGAGAGTGAAAGAGTAAACGGGGCGGGGGAAGGGAATGGAATGTAAGAACGGGAAGAGAGCAGGATGAAAGAACAGAGAGCAGCTGGAAACAATTTGTGAAGAGGCAGAGACAGTGTTTCCAATAAATACAATACAATGGTCAGCAATCAATTTAAGGATGAAATGATGCTGCCTCTTGAGTCTGGTAGCTGGACAGGCATCATACTGTCCCTCTACGACTATCCTCTTTATGACTGAAATGCACTCACACTTCCTTCGAAGGGGTTTGGGGATGTAAGCGCACTGGGGCCATGCTGAGCTCTCAAGTTACCCATTTCCACAACTGCATAAGCAGCTCATACAATACAGGTTTTTTCACTGCATGCTGGGAACTGTATTTCTGTTGAACCCATTGTAAGTCCAGACCTGCAAGTCCCAGAATTCAAAGAAAATTGTTGGACTGGATGAACTCTTCACAGAACTGTGAAACTGAAGAACTTTGAGTGTGCAGTGACAGCCATATATTGCAAATCGGTGATGCACAGCTGCCATGTTTCCCAGGTCCATGCGTGATGTGCTAGTTCAGACTAGGTTTTTTTCTCTTTGAAATCTAGGACTTGAAGTCCTGTCTTATAATGGAATCATATGACTACAAGTCCTAGAATCATAGAAGAAATCTGGGCTGGAGCAGCACATCACACATGGACCTGGGAAATTTGACAATGTTGGTGATGGCTTGGCATTGCCCAATTCAAGGACTCTAACTCAACCCCTTTTGTACATATATGTAAAAGACATCAATCCATGGAGTTCTGGATCTGTCGGTCTACTGGAAGGGTGCCACCTCACTCCATGTCATCACAGACACTGTGGATCCAGTTCTGACAACATAATGCATTCTGGGTTTTGTAGTCTGCTTTTGATTCCCTTATAATAATCATGCTAACACATCTAATAGCAATAAATTTGAAGTGAGCAGCACTGGGCTGGACACACAACATGGGCGATGACATAGAGTGAGATGGACACACAGTGGTCTGCCAATAGCAATTCACCAGAGCCTTTTCCGAATTTGCTAGTTGCACAAGTAGCAAGATTGCTTTCACACAAGTTTTTTTTTCAATTTGTAGGTAGCCAAAGTGAAATGCTCCAATGTGCACCTGACCAATCCACTCAAGTCCGTTTTTTCCTTTCATTCTGGGACCTGTAGTCTTGTTTAGTCCACTACAAAAGCAGGACTACGAATCCCAGAATACATAGATAAGACATGGACTGCAACAGGCAGTCTGGCGGAGCTGGGAAATCTTAGTGGCTATGCAAGTCTGAAATGTCTCATAACTGCCAACATGTTCTCTGTCCTATGTGACACCTCCAGCCAATCCCGGCTTTTATCCAACCGCTTATTCCATGCCCAGGCATTTCAGCCCATACCTAAAATGTTAGAAATAAAACTACAATTCCCATAATGCACATGATGTTTCCTAAAAAACTTTGACTGGCTGAATGTGTCTCCCAACTTGTGGTCACTTGGCTGCCATTGAGCCGCACAGAGCGCCATACATACTTTCAATCTAAGTTTTGAAGGATTCCTAGGTACTATTTCTAACATTTCACAGATTGCAATAAAGAAATACTACTAAGTTACGTTGCACACTCTCTTTTTATGCTGCTCGCGCTTCCAGTAGACTGAAAAGGAATTAAATTGCAATTTACTCGAAATACCAGCACTTCGTTCAGAATGCTAAGTGGTTCAGTAATATGACTGCTGCGTGCTGCGAGCTAGCTTACATGCAATGGTGTGCAGTGGATCCGGCACAGCTCTCTAAATTGGTGTATTGCAAAATGATGGCCTCATGCTTAATGTGGTGAGTGGGAGCCCAGTTTCCTTACTTGCATTAGGGCCCGTGGAGTCCTCCCTGCGCCAATTGAATTCCAGTACTTTTAGCCATGAAGTTACACTAGAGTAAACAGGACTATCAGCATGCAACAAACTTGGGTGGTTTTCACATGAATGTTTTTTAATTGCAACACAGAAAAGGTGATGGGAGGCTGCTTGCAATAAGTCTTACCACTGGCAATAGCTCAGGGTAGAGCACCAACCCATCCTTCTTTTCAGTGCTTAATTTGAGCCCGGGCTTTCCGGTGCTAAGCACCGGCACTTAATTGGTTTCCGGTGCTCGGCACCGGCACCTAATTGTCAACAACATGCCTAGAACAGTCTACCACATGGTGGTGCTGCTCATCTAATTTAGAGATGAGCAGAACAACGGTTGTTTAGGAATACAATAAACATTAAAATTGCAAATACCTGCCTCCCCAGCCATTCCTTTAGCTTTGGGGACCTGGAATAATCTGAACTGTCGCATTTACATGTGAGAGAGATGATTAGTAGTTGTTGTGGCAGCGATGACAAGGGCGATGGGTGGTGCAAGCTGCAGAGGTCTCCCGGTCAGAGCCCTGGCACTTAATATTTTACAAATTAAGCCCTGCTTCTTTTGTTCAACACGCCACCTCAGTTTGGACCCAGCCACATGCCAATCAGTCTTGTCACTGCCCCTCATGAGAACAGACCAGCCCGAACTGCCAAGCCAGTTCTTCCCAGGACCGAAAACAAGCATCCTGGGACCGGTTTTGCCCAAGTTATGGGCTCATCAGCCGGGTACAGCTTGGTTCCAGCGACACAGTGAGCATGGGATCCAGATTTGGGCACACCCATACCATGAGGAGCAGGGCCAAGACTGATTTGCATACGTCTGGGTCCAAACAGAGGTGGCATGGTGAGCAAAAGAATGTGGGTTAGAGTGCTATCCAAGCTATTGCAAGCAGCCTCTCATCACCTTTTTTGCGATTTTTACCTGCAACATTTTCGGCAACACTCCAAATTCCGGCAGGAATTCACGCCTCTTTGAGCAAACAATGATTTTACATTTCTCCTGCTTAAAACTTTCTCCATTCCATTGCAAATCAATGGGGGACAAATAAAACCCTCCAAATTTTGCCCTGAATTATCCCTCTAAGGTTCAGTGAAGTAACATTAGTCCACGCAGCGCCTGCAGTGCGGGGGGCCCCCGAAGCTCCAGGGGGCCCCCTCCTGCACTGTGCATGGGTGGGCCTGAAAGCTCCTGACTGGTTCTGGAGGTTGAGGACCCCAATGGCCGGACTGGCCAGCTGGGCAAGCGGGCAATCCCCTGGGAGGCTGCTACCCCAGGAGGCCGGTTTTGAAACTGGGAGGCCGGTTTCGGCCTCCAGGAGAGTTACGCAATCCTGGCAGCATCTTGAAAGAGTTGCATTCGGCCTAGCATGCATTAGCACGTCTGCACATGGAATTTATCATTTTTTCCAGGGCTGTTTTAAGTTCTCAGTCCAGCCCTGGGGCCCCCCACATGCACTTTGCAGGGGGGCCCCCGCATGTTTCGTTACGCCACTGCTAAGTTTCCCCAAATGTTGGTAAGTATACCTGACATTGCATTGTGGCGTGCACTATTTGCCTTCTTTCAAGTTCATCCACTGAGTCACACGGATGCTCAGCTGTCACCGGGCCCCATGCGATGAAGATAATTTTTTCCCTGCCTTGTTTTTTCACTTAACAGCACTGAGTGATCAAGGATTTCTAGGCACATTTTTATAATGGGAAAAGGGAAACAACAAGTCCAAGAATGATTAGGGTTGGGTCTGAAAACCAGAACTGGCTGAAGGTCACCTTCATGAAATAGAGCAAATAGGCAGCTATGCTGATGAGTCGCAGAAAGGGCGAATGGCGTGTGCGGTTTTCAAATATCTGTCTATGGCAGTGCTTAATATCTAAAAAAAAAAATATATATATATGGCTGGACCCTCATCAGGAGGCCACTGCAGCTCGCACCACCCATTACTCCTGACAGTGCTGCCAGTGACATTACCAACACAACTACTGAGCATCATACTCCTGCAATTTCAGTCTATTTATGTCTGCATCCCATGCTCTTTGAACTGGAGGGGAAGACGTCTGTTCTCAGAAAAGTAAAGACCCGTATCAAGGGGATCTTACAGGTATCTAATCACTATGACCTGTGGCACCTTGAAATGAGGTTGGAAGAGACGACGCTTTAAATGATCATAAACAGTGACTGATAGCCACGCAGACATAAATAGACTGAATAAGATTGAGGAGATAAGACTGACCAGGATGAACACAATAGATTGATCTGAGAGCCCTGAAGAAGCGCATTTGCGTGCAAAACGTGTGTTGGCTGTATTGCTGTATTAAATGAATCATAAGAAGAAGGAATAAAAGAAATATACAAAGAAACAACGCGAGAACAAATTATTATTGTGTGTTGGTTTCTCAGTACAGTGATGTATATATTTTAATTATTATACTGGGGGGACCAGTAACTGACACGTATAGCACCGGGCAATATTCCTATTACCCCAAAACAGTTATAATATATATATATATATATAGACACACACACACACGCAAGCACACACACATACGGTATAATGTGGGGGGTGCCATGAACAATAAGAGGCAAAGTTCATGATGCCTCTACCTTCCCTCAATAATAGTAATAAATAGCATATTAAACTCACATATGCATATATAGTTTACGCTATGACATTTTTACACGTGTTTTTGTTTTAACAAACAGTGTTTAAACAAAATCAGCATACAAGAGATTAAATTGGTGTACTTGGTCAACCTACATTAATGAGGGAGGGTTGTTTTCTGGATTAAGTGACTTGTACATGCAATCTGTGAGGAAGTAAACAGTATTTTTTGTCAGTTTTGCGACTATCTGGTAATAAACTGGAATTTGACGTTGCACTGTAGTAATAAGTGCATGATTATGTGTTTATTAGTACAGTTGCTCAAAATAACGTGTTATTGAGCCACATTTATTTTCCCAACCATGGCGTGAATGTATATTTCCATTGTTGAACGTGGGGGGCATGATTCATAAGAGGTGAAGCTTCATGTGAGTAATGATGCCCCCCCATTCAGTCAACAGTGGTAATAAATGGTGTATTGCACTCACTGGATTTGCATATATATGTTACGCCAGGCTATTTTTTCATGCGCATTAGTTAGGAAAAAAGGTGTTTAACCATAACACATAGGGTTAAATCTATGCAGTGAGATGAAATCCCAATCACTAGGCCTGGTGTGTTGCATAGTTCTAGGAAATAGTTCTAGAATGAAATGTGTGAGACTTTAAACAGTGTTTTCTCAAAACAAGTACAATGTAGTGTGATACTGACTGCTTTGCACATGCTTGGGCACAGGACCAGGCCATAGGCATAAGCCCGACTCCTGCTGGGCTTGGCTGAAGGCTGTGCACAGTGGGCTTGGACACCTGCAGCAGATTGGACACAAGGCCCACTGGAAGGCCAGGCGCCTTTTGGTCAGTTCCTGCAGTGCATGACTGAAAACTACGCGCAGCAGGGAAGGGAATTATTGCAAAGAAATGAGATGATGCACACGATGAAAAGCTCAGGATTTCAATGAAAAAATACAGTTTACAGAAATTTAGAATTTGAATTGGTTATAACATCTTTGTATGTATTTTTTTAAAACTCTGAAATTCAGTCAAAAACACAGTGAAAGTAAACCTATAAAAACCCTCTGAAAGCCACAGAAATTTGCAAGTTATGGTTAGCATCACAAGCCCTAATTCACACAGCAACCTGCAAACACTCACCAAATGCAATACTTATGACCGCACAATACTTACACCAATAAATAACAACACCATAAACACAGCATAATTAAATAACAATCCATATTCAAACCAATTAATAATACTACATTCATAGTTGTCTCAATCATTTTAATGGTAATGTGGTATCTAATCTCATCTGTATAAGTATTTATGACATTTGTAATTGTGTCATTGTATCTGTCACAATAGGGGTGAGGCCATGAGCAGTGCATTTGGTGTGCGAGATATGGTTAGCATCACTGTTGTGCGAGTTATGGATCGCAATATTGCAAATTATAAACTGCATATATTTAGCACTTACTACTCCAGAGGAGGTCGTGCAGTGCTTTGCTGTGAGTAGCACTCTACTCCAGAACCCAAGATTAACATAACGTGTATCTTGTAAAGCGCACGTTCACCCGTAGGCATCTTGGTGCTGAATAACAGATGTTTATTGTTACCCAACTCAATGGTACTCATTTTATCTATCTCAGATGGATGAAAAGTTGAGTGGACCCGCCGGGATTTGAACTTGTGACCATAAGGTTGAACACAGGCCCCTGCAGTGGACGCATTAGTCCACTGAGCCACTAGACCTGGCATTAGACTTACATTTCATACACGTTAACTTCTAGTAAGCACAGAACCTACAGCAGGAACACCAGAATGGTTACTAACTCACACACACCAATCATGCCAGGACTAACACCCCACCACTGCAACTTTTTATGAATTCATGAATGGAATCACTGCATCCTCAACATGAGCATTCACTTATGTCGGGTTAGGTCTTTTTTATATATCTATTTGGGGTGAATGCGTAGATGAAGGATACATTTTGGTAGGCCTGGACGTTCCAGCAAATGAAAAAACTCTTCGGGTTGTTCCATTACTGCCTGTCAGCAGGGCACTGTGTTTCTAGAGCTGTTATTTTCTGCTAGGAGTCATTTTTATCTGGTGCACTCAGTAGCAGCTGCTACAGGACGGAGGGGGGGGCGGTGAGGGAGGAAAGAGGAATGTCATTTTTTAAAAAAAGGACTTACCTGAACGGCCGACCGGCCGCTGCCTCTCCTCCGTCTTCATCCTCTTCATTCTTCCTGTCTGGGCCGGCAGCAGGAAGCACCCGGGTGCACAGGCTCCCCTGAGCCAATCACAACGCTGCATTAGGTCTGAGCGCCGTGGTTTGGCGCTCAGACGGGAACAGGGAGCCTGTGCATGTTCCTCACCAGGCTGTGTAATGCAGCCTGGTGAGGAAGATGCACAGTGCGCATGAACTGTTTGGCCGGTCCAAGAGGGCTCAGTGGTGGGTACTTAGGGAGTACTCACCACTCCTCACCCTGCTATGGCTAGCCCCGCCCTGTCCCACCACTGACAGCAATAGGAAAAATAAAATGATAATAATGATACGTTATTATCATTTTATTTTTCCTTTTGAGCAGTGGGGCGACGCTCCTCCGCCTTAGTGGAGGAGCCGCCACTGCTTTAAATAGTTGCATGAAATGAAAAAAAAGACTGGAACCCCCAGAATGCTTGAGGTTCTTAAATGAAAATCCAGCAGTAGGAACATGGTGTTGCTTTGACGTGAAGTGGCGACCTTATGGTGACGTTCCATCGAAATTATTTTCCCAATTTCGTTAAGCCACTGATCAGGTGTCACAAAGAGCAGATTCGGTCACAATGCCAGAGACAGTTCAGCGGTGTGTGGGTTAAAAGCAGCACAGCACCACACTCAACGGTAGTATGGCGCATCCCATTGGGGCGAGCCTTCTTATCCCCGGGCCCTGCTCCCCCACACTCCGGTGACTGATGGCAGATTCCGCGGGGCCTCATAAACTCTTATGGAGACATCTGTAACCGCGGCGGGTTTATGAGACGCGACCCTTGACGGCCGGTTATGAAACCATCCCCTGCGAGCCTCGAAGAGCGGGCGCATTGTCCCGCAGCCTCAGATGTAAAATAACCCCCGTCATATGATGAGAGAGTAAGGAAAACACCCACAGTGGAAGAGGAGACCCGTTCTCAGTCTACACACCACAGCCATCTGCAACTCTTAAAATGGCGCATTCACCACACAATTAGGGTACAGCCACTCACTCACGTCCAGATACTTATCATGGGGAAGCAAAACGACAAGCCTGGTTTAATATCTCGTTTTTTACACAAGATTGAACAATTAAGGGTCGATATCTCTGGGCGTATAAGTCATCTAGGTGCAAGGACCAGTCGCGGTCACCAGACAACTCATTGTCACCGCCATGCCTTCTTTCCAGTACAATACTTTTTATTCAATAAAGTGGTGGACTGCAGGGTTTCAGTCTTGTTCAGTTACACTGAATCCATATGGTTTACACACCTCAAATCAGTGATTGGAAAAAGTAATGGCCAGGACTGAAGGAAGGTATCCCGGTGACCTGCTGTCATCTGGAAGTGTAAGGTTCAGTGGCCTTGCCCAGACCACCCTTTGTGGGGTGGGGGTGGGCTGCTCATCATGGCTGGGGCCCTCTTCGATAAGGCTACAGCTGAGGTGAATTCAATGATCGATTACTGCTCAGAAGTTATGTGGCTGGTTGCTGAGTTGAGCAATCACGTTTATTTCCATCAGAAGCGTGGTATTTTGTAAAATTAATTGCACCTGTAGACTCTATGCTACAGACATGCTTTCCTGCGGCCTCTGACAGCTCGTATGAAACCACACATGGAAACACTTAATCCGTCACATCCAGGAACGATGAGAGAATTTTCAATGCTTCAAGCAAAATAGAATTTTGCCAGAGGAAGAACTCCACTTGAACCGAAAAAAGGCCACTTTCAGACCTCGTTGCACCATTAGTTGGTGAGTGCCTTACCTCACTTTATGGACGTACACCTTTCTACAATTACTGTGCACACCCAGTGCAATGCACCAGGGGCATGCATACCAGTCACGTGTGAACACAGTCAGCTAGTCCTGGCTTTTTAGTCAAAAGTTCTTTTTATTCTGTAACTTGTAGATGACTCAGGGGTTCACATTTTGTTGTTCATTTCTCATTAAAAGGAAGCTTAAAAGTCCCAGCATGCATACGGAAATGTTACTCGAATGGCCTTTTGCATACGCAGAGGGAAACTATAGTTACCCTGGAGAAACCCCCTACCTTACACCCCCACAAAATATTGGGGCCCTATCCCATTCCCATCCAAGAAATGCTACAGTTCCTGCCTATAGTAGGAGTTAGTTTCCATACCAATCCAGGGTGGAAAATTACCTTTGAGCAGCCGGTCAACACCCACACACATACAAGCCAATGTTCACCCCCAATTTTGCAGATCGACCAACCCAGAAACACTCACATACCCATCTCAAATGCTAATCTGCTAATGCGGAAACTCCACCTTACTGCTGCAGTGTCTCGAGTCACAAATGCCATTTTTGGAGGGTAAAATTCTGTCAATCCTAACTATTTAAACTCAGGGGCAAAAATCCCTTTGGGAACCTGACCATAAGTCTCTGCCCAGTAACCTACTGCTTTGCAACATTTGTTAGCATAGATGGAAGAAAAGCAGGCTTAATGAATTGTAGTGGCAAACTGCCACCAAACTCTGTTATTCCATTTTCTATGGCTTTAGAAGGAACTGGAAGGTCCCGTACTAGAAGCAGCAGAAAATAAACTTGTCTTCACCCCTAAAACAAAACTCTATGTCCAGCATAAATCTGGGCCTGCCTACCAATCTCCGCACTGCGTCTGCTTCAAGCAGAACAAATGCACCGGGTCACTGTCTGGACATCTCTTTAGATAGGTCTTTGGGTCCTGAAGAAGGCCCTCAGTTCTGTTGTGTTCCCTTTGAGATGGAGCCGTTCACATCCGCGTGTTACCCTTACACCCCGCAAGCCACATTCTGACACACCGGCAGGCCATTACCCTGATGCGAGGCTCACCCCGGAACCTATCAATTTCAGTTCTGGATCAGAACGTAAAAGACGAACTGTTCCACCTCTGCAGCACACGCATGCGGGTTTCCGGATGCCAAAACAAATATCCACTGTGCATAATGATCCTGGTGTCCCGGAGATGTACTGGGACATATCAGCAGGCTCATCTCTTCCTCCATATGCTTTTTCTGCAGACCCTTAGCTGCTGGGGTGATTGGAAGCATATGGTGATTGCACGCTATATGTTCATGTAGGGACTTTTACATTATCTTGCATGCTTTGCTGTTATTGTTGTTTTTGTTGATTAGCATTTGTATAGCAGACAACCTGCCATTAGTGTGGCAGCACAGCACTATTCCAAAGCAGATGGGTGACTTTTCCAAAGCTCTTCCGATGTTTCCATCACGCAAAGTCAGATTTCAGATGTGTGGTCAGAGGTCAGTGGGACTGGAACTGTGGTGCTTGTTCATTTGAGAATTGATGTTTAGCGATAGCTTTCAATCCTCCATGGTGCAACAAAGGTCTGTGGGGGATTAGAACAGACCAGCAGATAGGTATAGGTCAGGGGAAATTAGAAGCCATCACATTATGTATGCATATATATATATATCTATGAATAAATGTATGCATTAATGTATTTGCTGTTCAGTAAAGTGACACGTGACCTTTCAATCCCTTAGGAGCACAGATGGTACTGACCGAGACAGTTCAGGTCTGAAGTCTTAGAAAATCAGATGTAGGAGGGACTTCTATGCAATATTCTTTAATTGTGAGTCCAGTTTTACATGATCAGTTGACAGTGATTATTTTGTCCAAAAAAACACAAGTGCTAAGGCCCTCGTCGGGAGACCAGTGCAGCTTGCACCATCCATTGCCCCCGCAAGCGCTGTCAAAGACAGTACCAAAACAACTACTATCCGTCACACTCCTACAATTGTGACAATTCAGACTGTTCCAAGGCCTCCAAAGATATAAGAATGGCTTGGGCAGCAGGTATGAGTCATTTTTAATGTATATTGAACTAATAAACAACTGTTGTTGAGCTCATCTCTAAATTAGACTCCAAGTAGCAGACCGTCAAAAGTGCTGGAGTTGACACTTAAGTGCCGGTGCTGAGTACCAGAATCCACTGGCTCAAATTAAGAACTGTCGCCTGACAGCGAGTAGCCTAAAAAGTTCATTCTTTCATGCGTTCCTGAAAGTACATATGGTTTAGCTCTGCACCTCGGCTTCGGTTCAGTGCTTGAGGCGCTAGTACCACCAAAATCTACCTCTACGTTTCAGCAGCTTGAAATCTCCTGGAGTTTTTTTGTTCCAAAGGTAGGGTGTGGCAGCCATTTCTGAAGGTGCATGTGGTTTAGCCCAGCTTGGACTCATTGCCTGAGGCCTTGGAACCACAAAAATCACTCTATGTTTCAGTTGATTGAAAGTTCCTGGAGAGATTTTTGTTGCACAGGTTCATGTTCGGTGCATACTGGGATGCCATTTTCTGTAGGCATAGTAGCCCTTTACCCAGTAGGTCTTGTGTACCATGCACTGTAGTTTGAACGTGATTATGATTCACGGTGGCCACTGGGGCACTTTTAAAGCTGGTTTCACTTCCGAAGCTTCAAGCGTACACTAACAGATTGCTATTTACCTCAGTCCTTCAGTCTCCTGATGAGGTCATTTGCGAGCACCATCAACATAGGGTTGCGATAATCCAGCCACAACACCATTGGTTGTTTGGTTGCATCCTTTTGATGGTCATTTTGGAGCTGTAGGTGGACACTCTTCATCACTGTGCTGACTTGGGGTGAATATGAGTCAGGCATCTAATAGAACTCACAGTTACTTTACTTTCAACAGGCTGCACAGAAGTAGCTTTGGAGGCCAGTGAAAGCCACTAGAACCTCAGACAACTGTGCTGACACGCAAGAAGTCCTCTTTCCTCTAGTAATATATATGTGATCCAGGCATGTGACTATATTGGCCTGGTTTCTATATCTATTTTCTATGATGTTCCCCCTAAATATCTACCCCAAGATATCGAGGGAACAAAATATTGAGGACAAAACAATGAAAAAAAATATTGGTAGGTAAGTAAATCGAGGTTTTCTTTACCTAACTCCACACATGGGTACCTACTCTGTACATATACCTTCATGTGGGCAGCTGTGGAATTAGGAATAGTAAATCTATACTTCCCTATATGCACTTAACTTTCAATACTTTGTCGCTCAATAGTATGACCTCGAGATTCTTGCACCACAATATTCCAGGGTCTACAAGCAGCAGTACATTCTGGATTTTGCTGTTTTCCAGGCGACTAGTTGTTTGGGTTGCGCTCAGTATTGTAGAGAGCGGTTTTTCTAAACAGTGGAATCTTGTGCCAGCGAGGTGCTACGTCATCGCAAATTGTTGGAGAAAACAGTTTCAAACTGTCCTGTGTGGTCCTCCCACCTGCTTCTGTTTCCTGCAAACAAGGCACGCACTGATGGATGTTCTTTCTGCCATTTGACACACAAGATCTAGAACTCCGCCTCTTTGCAAATCAGGGCCTGGCTGTTCTGAGCATCAGGAAACCTATGGGTGTTAGTGCTCTGTGTAAATAACAAGTAGTACATGTT
This sequence comes from Calotriton arnoldi, assembly GCA_963921515.1. Classification (NCBI taxonomy): domain Eukaryota; kingdom Metazoa; phylum Chordata; class Amphibia; order Caudata; family Salamandridae; genus Calotriton; species Calotriton arnoldi. The sequence goes on along the minus strand of CAWUFW010000856.1, from coordinate 2,893,793 downwards.
GAGCCTCAGTGCTGTGCATGGTGTGCCTCAGTGTCGTACAATGTGTGCCTCAGTACTGTGCATGTTGTGCCTCAGTGTTGTGCATGTTGTGCCTCAGTGCTGTGCAGAGGCGCAACTAGAGCCAAATTTCGGGGGGGGGGGCTAAGAAAAAATTTCGGGGAGGGGCTAATTCTTCCAGCAATAGTCAGAGTGGAGATGCAGGGACTCTAGAAGGGGTGAACAAACAACAAAGCCTCATTAACAAGCGAATGGTCTTTTAAAGACCTGTGAAGTACTCGGGTGCGGCTGTGTGTGTGCCCCAGAAGCTGTCTCAGCCCGGGCTGCCACACACGACGGGGGGGGCTGAAGCCCTTTGAGCCCAATGGGCGTTGCGCGCCTGGTGCTGTGCATGTTGTGCCTCGTTGTTGTGCATGTTGTGCCTCATTGTTGTGCATGCTTTCAGCCGCGGTCCTTGCAGGTAGCAGCCGTGGGGCCGCGTGGGGGGTGGGGGGGGGGGATTTCAAGGGACGATGCCGAGGGATGATTAATTATTTGTTTAATTTTCCCTCTGCATCGTCCCTCGAATTTCCCCCCCATGCGGCCCCACCGCTGTTACCTGCACGGACCGCGGCTGCATGCTGTGCCTCAGTGTTGTACAAGTTGTGCTTCAGTGTTGCGCCTCAGTGTTGTGCAAGTTGTGCCTCAGTGTTGTGCATGTTGTCCATGTTGTGCCTCAGTACCGTATGAGTTGTTACCTCAGTGTTGTGCATGTTGTGCCTCATGCTGTATAAGTTGTGCCTCAGTGTTGTGCATGTTGTGCCTCAGTGTCGTGCATGTTGTGCCTCAGTATTGTGCTGTTGTGCCTCAGTGTCGTGCAAGTTGTGCCTCAGTGTCATGCATGTTGTGCCTGAGTGTTGTGCCTGAGTGTTGTGCATGTTGTACCTCAGTGTCGTGTATGTTGTGCCTCAGGGTTGTGCATGTTGTGCCTCAGTGTTGTGCATGTTGTGCCTCAGTGTTGTGCAAGTTGTGCCTCAGTGTTGTGCATGTTGTGCCTCAGTTTTGTGCTTGTTGTGCCTCAGTGTCGTGCAAGTTGTTCCTCAGTGTCGTGCATGTTGTGCCTCTGTGTTGTGCAATTTGTGCCTCTGTGTTGTGCATGTTATGCCTCAGTGTTGTGCATGTTGTGCCTCAGTGTCGTGCATGTTGTGCCTCTGTGTTGTGCAATTTGTGCCTCTGTGTTGTGCAATTTGTGCCTCTGTGTTGTGCCTCTGTGTTGCGCCTCTGTGTTGCGCATGTTATGCCTCAGTGCTGTGCATGTTGTGCATCAGTATTGTAGTAAACACTGATGGCGGTAGATGAGGGGGTTGTTTGTTGTTCTCTGGTGACTCTAGAGAGGGCGCTGTGTGCAGCCACTGGATTCTAAGAGGGTGAGGGGGCTGCAGGTGCTTACTCCGGGGAGAGACTGGCTGTGAAGACGGAGGAGGAAGGGTCTGAGCAGAGGTTGATGCGTCGCTTGCACAATGGGAGACTTGGTCCTGGCTCTGCCCGCTGACACTACGTGTGTGTTCCCTTATCAGTCAGGAACAGGCGACTCCGTACCTTGATTATCATGCCATTGAATATGTTGGTTCTTACTGGATCGCTGTGCTGGGCTGTGAAGAGACAGAGCATCCTTTTGAAAAAAGTTAAACGAACCTACTTTTGATTTACCGTGCTTGCGAAGTGTGAATCGCACGTAAAGCGCGCGACCATCAGCCCCGATGGCAAGGCCACAAAGTTACCTCATAGCGCGCATGAGGGCTCCAGCCGTGCCGGACTCGGCTGACGCAGACGGGGGTGAAGACGAGCGAAGTAGCACTGAGCCGTGGGAAGAAGGAGAGCCCGGGGCTCCTTCACTTTCCAAACGCAGTTTCTTAATCATTTGACCTCCCGTCGTGAGGAAATTAAGAGGAAATGTGAGGTGAAGGGAGAGGCAATGGCCAGTCAGGCAGAAAATTGCCTGGACGCCTGTTGGGCCCCGGTTTTTGTACTCATCCCCCGGGACTGTGTGGGGCGGAGGAGATCGCGGGGTCGGCTGGGAAGCGGTGCAGGCCCTGCCGGTAACTGAACCTGTGATGAGGTTCCTGAGGCCAATGCATCTTTCCCTCAACCATGGAGAGGCCTGGCTGGGGTCAGGAACCTGAGACGCCCTCCGCAGCACACCTCATTACAGGGCCCGTTCCTTCCACGCCCCAGGCTTCACGCAGGCTTCGTCAGAGGCCGTGACCTTCATTGTACGCAGTGATGCTGGAACAATTATAGTTAAGGTGACCAGATTTTGAGAAGCAAAAACCGGGACAGGTCAGACATAGAAGTAGGACTAAAGTCTTTCGTGTTACTTTTATGTCGGGCCTGTCCCGGTTTTTGCGTAGCCCTGTAAATATAAATGCACGTGTGTGTGTGTGATATACACACGTGCATTTATAGATATATCTTTATATTTTCGCACGCATTTGTAAGGCTACCTTATATGACAGCGGTGGCAGGAACTCCACCCTGAGCACCCCCCCACCCCCCTTCCAGGTCTCCTCCTCACTCTTTCATCCCTCTGCTGCAAGCCTGCCGGCGGCCTCCTGTGCAGCCTGAAAGAAACAGATACTACATTTTATCAATTTACATGGCTCTCTTGAAAGGAGAGCATAGTTTAATTTCTCTTTTGCAGAATGACTTTATCTTGTGCAAAAAAACGGGACATTTATTGAAAATTAGGAAAAGTGTTGGGACACCGGGACAGTCCTCTGAAAACCGGGACTGTCCGGGGAAATACGGGATGTCTGGTCACCCTAATTATAGTAGGGTGCTGCCATTAATGCTGCCACACTGAAGTCATGGGGATTGTGAAAAATCCAAACATAACACAAAGAACACGTGTAGCAAATGTATTCAGCAGAAGTGGTAAGGGTGTTGTGGTATCTAGCCAGCGGTGCATTTTGAAGCAACTTGCATTTTGAAGCACACTGTAGCAAACATATTACTAATGTATGGTGTAATAGCACACTGTCATTTACAGGCAGCATGCTTTCCACTGAAATGGACACTACATTTGCACAGACATTCAGTTTTATTGATAACATGATATAATGCACAAACAATAATTTGTGGAAATCAAGATCCGGGGAAATGTATTAATTTCACATCACCAAGCAAAGTATTTTGATTTCTTTTTATCCTATTAAAATCTTTGTTTCCATCACACTTCAGAATTAAAAAATGTGTTTAATTTGTGCTTTCCTAACTGCCGATATATTCTGAAATATTTGTACCGCTCATTTATATGTATTCAACTTTTATTTTATTTTAGAAAAAATGACCTCCTACAGCCTTTCTTTCCACACTTAATGTACTAAAGCAAGATTGTCACATAGTTCACTTTACAAAATCCTCTCACTTTGCAGTCAGAGAAAGTAAAAACGAGTCTTCATTCGTGCACACACTGAATATCGACCCCCAAAATATTGATCAGACAAAATATTGAAAAGAAAATACCAACAGGTCTAGATTTTGTATACCTAACTCACATACATGTACCACTGAAATAGGCACATCTATGTAAATACTTTGTGACTGATCGTTGCCTTGCTTAGACAATGGTGACCACTTTATTTACCCCCAATGAGATGACAGAGTTTTCTCCTATTTAACTGCTTTGGGAATGGAAACCAGCTATGTGTTAGGCTTTGTAATTGCTGAAGAGGCAAGTAAGCACTGTAGGGCGGAAAGATTTAAAAGGTGAGTGAGTGCAACAGATTGTGCGGCAGAGACGGGAGACGGGAGGAGTGTAACACCAAGATGGCGTTGAGCACAAGTAGAAAGAGAAGAAGAGTGACAGGTGGGACAGTTGGATTGGGTTAGACTTCCTGGCAATGGAGGGAACTGGTCTAGAAAATGATACAAACAGGGTGATTGAGGTACGAAGTAATGCTGAAAGAGCTGAAGGTAGAACTGCATGCAACTTGAACTGTGTGCCAATTTGGGGTTCAGTGGGTGGAGGGTCTGTCCATAGAAACCCTGGGAAGAAGGGATATGATTTCTTAGAGGTGCTAGAGGTGGCGGTATTGGGCATAGGAGGTGGTGGTATTGGGCATAGGGATGACGAGGACTGGAGGACTGGATGACGAGGGTCATTCCCGGTGATGGAAAGGTTCTGGAACCGATACCCATCAGCCGTGGTCCTTCTCAAGGGATAGCCAAACGCAGATTGAGAAGAAATACACTACCCAGGAAATTGGATGGGTTTGTGCTATCCTGACCCTTCAGTTTCTTCTTGTTGATGTGTTAGGATGGTGGACGTCCGAGAGTGGATAACTTCTTCTGAGGAAAAGGAACGTTCTTGCTTTGGTATTTCATTTTAATATAAATTGTTCTTACATTACTTTGCCATTGTAGTTCTCATTATTGCTTCTTTTCCTAAGGAATGGGGGTGTTTGTGCGGCTGGCTAGTGAACTGCGATGCCTCAAATATTGTGGTGGAATGGTAGGGGCGTACTAGAATGGAATGGTGCAATGAATGTTGATGTTTGAGTGTGGATCACTTGGTGGTGGAATGCTGGTGTGCGATCGATGGCTGGTGGGAGTTCGTTTATCTTTATTTTGCTAAATAAAGCTCCCTACCGTCCCATAATGTGTGGAATTAGTTATTATTTTGCAACACAGAGAACTGAGATAAACAAGAAAGTGCATCCAATAATGAGCAAGGAGCTGACACAAAGCACACTTTAAGTATTGTAGTGCAGACAATAAGTCTTCGACAGCAGACAGTTAACACTGTCTGTAGACAAGACCTAAAACGGCGGGAAGACTAGTGTGGTGGAAGAAAGGGCTTGAAGCGAAATCAAGACTAGTCAGCCTTGACATTTAGCAACCCTGGCAACCACAACACTGACAGCAGTCTCTTTTTAAAAAAAAATAAGCACAGGGTGGGACATTATAGTCATGAATGGCAGAATTTATTGTTCGGACCATATTGCCACATGAAGACATACTGGGACAAAATGTGTGGTTGTGAATGCTTGACGTCAGGGCCGGTTCTGGGATTTTGGGAGCCCTGGGAAGAAAGGGAATGTGCAAGGCCCCTCTAAATTGCATAGACATGACACATTCAGGGCTGTTTGCATCTGAATAGATGCCCCTGAAGCTGCAGCCCCTCCCTCTCAGCCACCTACAAGCACCTCTTAAAAGCTCATCAAGGGCTGAAGGTGTGAGGGTTGCTTATCTCCAGAGAGGGTTAATACTGCCAGGGAGCTAAACACCAGGGTAATAACCATCGTGCTGTGCCTGTGGGTGGGGGGGGGCACCTTTCATGCTGTGGCCTGACTCTGTCGCATTGGTGCGGGGCCCCAAGTTGGAGGGCTGACTACGGGGCCCTGGGCAGCTGCCCAAAATGCCCATGCCTACCGCCGGCCCTGCTTGACGTGTCTGCGAAATGTGGAGAAATGTTCAGGTGTGGAGATGAAGGTATTTGCTTGCGCATGGACCATGCACCACTTCAGACTAGTGCACCTTTAGGGAACAAAGCTTAATTCTATTTATAGGATGGGTCAAAAAAGTGCCATTGTGTTGGCAAGGTAAACTGAACATTTGCAAAGATTTCAATTTGAAAACAAGGTGACCACTCCTGTAAATGAGATCATGCATAAAAGATAGATTTAAAAGTGTTTACAGTTGTAGCACAGGGAGATAAAATGATCTGTAGAGAATCGTTACAGTTTGGGAAAGAGCGGGGTCAGGCTCTGTTTCCAAGCTTCGACGTCAGCAACTAAACCACTTGACTCAGCTTAACTACGAGTATTAAAAACGTAGCCACATCTTGATCCTATTGTCCAAAACAGTTTATTATGTAATCATCTATGCACTCAGGTCCTGGTAACATACCCCCATTTGCACTAGATCTACCCACAACCTCTCTGCTTCATTCTAGGAAAGAAAGAGCTAAAGACACACCTGTTTGAAGAACACTACATTGAGGCGCAGTAAAGCTCCTCCGTCACCAATCCTAGAACTCCGCACCCCCTGCCTAGCACCATTCACTGACTGTATCTCAGCCTTTCACCCTGTGCAGCGGCACGCTGACTTTCAGCGAGACTCATGCCATGGAAATTCAAATGCCACATATATACGTACATACAGAGACAGGGTACTGGAGAAAACATTCTAACTAAAGCCACGTGCCCCTATAGCGCTAACGGCTCTTTTATCGAAACACCCATTTTGTGCTGCCAGACCAACAGCTAACCAGGCACCGCACAGCGAGTGCCACAGGGGAGGTGGGATCACATCCCGAAGCATTCGTGTGTTTTTTATACCAAGGTCTGTGCGATGCCTCCTTTTGGTCGCTACACCTGAGTCTGAGAGAAACAGTGTTTTTTCACTTTCTACGTCCCCGTTGTCTAGAGTGTCTAACCCTAGACATCGATTTATGTAATGTTGGTTCGAAGACGCCCCGTGCTGTCTCTGTGCAGTAAACTCGGCCAATCTGTTTGTGACTGTAAATCCCTGCATACTGTGCATTTTATTGTGAGGCCGATGCTCAAAAGAGCCACGAAGTGGCGCTGTTCTGTCACCGTTCCACGAATGCAGCAGAACTGTGGAGGGAGACGGGGGGAGGGGGAGGGGGCTTCACGGTCCTCAGTGCACACGCTGTACGTTTTATTTACATATCACGTCCTTAGCAAAACCCACAAACATCTGTAGTCCTCTGTGTGAGCTAATGGGCTGTGCGTGCGGATTGCTCCGGCGAAACATGGCGTCCAACAGTCGCTGCTATTTGATAGAGCGGAGCCGGCAATGACTCTTGATGAGATGTGTCTGTTTTCAAATCGTATCAGTGATGTCTCAAAAATTGAGACTTTGTGTTAGGACAGGACTGGGAACCGAAAAGAGCCCCCGAAAATGTTGTCAGACCGGCCCCCATGCATGCTGCATTTACAGAGGAGAGCAGCCAGTGAGCCTGGCCACAGAAAGGACCCCCACCCCCGAATGGTTTTTTAAACAATTGCAATGTTACAACACATTTTTCTTTATCAAACCTTTACCAAGCGTTGAATGGAGGGATGGAGATTGGAGATAGCTGCATAGTTCAATGAACATTTGATGGTGAAGAGATGGTGGATGAATGAATTCAATTATGGATGACAATGAATACAGACTTGTAGGCATGGGGAACGTATGGTCTCAATGCATTGACCAAGGGTGGGTACTCTGGTTTTCATTTAAGCTTTGACATTAACACAGTAACCTGCCCAAATACTACTATGACTAATCCTTATGACACCAGCATAGCCTGGATGTACTTAACACATTGCCCTGATTTAGTCCCACAAATAATTAAACACAAAACATTAAGATTTGATCTAAAAACGGGAGAAAGAATGAGAAATATATATATATATATATATATATATACACACACACACACACACACACACACACACACGCGAAAAACCAAAGGTTAAATTAATGTTATAGTTAGGTGACTATGTCAGTGACAATCTTAATGTTTTGAGCTAAAAAACTCAAAAATTGAATAGTTATACTCAGCAGAGAGAACTATAACGTGCACTCCTGTAATGCACAGCTGATGACCTCACATATTACATCACTCATGACATGTTCTGTGACATCACTGATGACATCTCAAATGACATCACTAATGTCACCATCCAAGCTCCTTTTGTACACATTTCTCTATAAACTAGTATGGCATTAGAGGCCTGAAAGTACGGGCAAAATAGCTCAGAATAATATGAGGCATCATTAATGCCATCACGGATATAACTCACTGAGGTGTAGCAAGCATGTGTTACGTGCAACATTGATCCTATACCATACACTTCACGGGTAGCCTAGTTCACATTAACAAACAACCTCAGATGTATGGGAAACCCTCATCGCACTCTGTGTTGAATATGTATACAACTGTTCAGAGAAAGCCAAGTTCTTAAAAATACTGAATGTCTGTTCCAGAATGAGTGCCATACATTAGCTGAACACAGGCTGTACAAAATTAGGTTGAAAAGTAGTATGTTAGTCATCTGCCACTGTGTAAACTATAAAACACACTAACAGTCATTGGATGATGTCATGAGTGATTTAATCAGTGATGTGATTTGAGATGTCATGTGTGATGTTATAAATGATGTCATAGAATATGTCATGAGTGATGTAATATCTGAGGTCATAAGCAGTGCATAGTGGGGGCGCAAGTTGTAGTTAGCTCTGCTAACTATAACTGGTGAATTTGTATGTTTTTTTAATTCAAGACGGTAATGTTGTCACTGACAAATTCACCTGACTATAATGTTACTTTAACCTTTGTTTTTTCCAGTGAATTTCGAAGTTTTTTTTTAAAAACAAAAACAGATCTTTTTATCACACCTAGCTATAACTTTACCTTAGCCTTTGGTTTCTTCAGTAAATTTCTTAGTTTAAAAAAAAACCAAAAACAGATCTTTTTATCACACTTAACTATGATGTTATTTTAATCTGTGGTTTTCTTAGTGAATTTCTAGGCTTTTTTAGTAATATTTTATTACCATACTTAAAGCCAGCCAGGGCCACTACTTAACTTGAAGGGGATAGGGCAGGGCGGCCATTCTTCCCCGAACTGTTTTTAGCCCCAGGGACCCTATGCTCTGGGGCCGGCATTGTTTAAAGGTGGGTGCCCACCCAGGGCGCCCACCATACACAGGAGGGATGAAGAGGGGGGTTCCAGGGCCTCATGTCCCCAGCCCGGCTCTCCGCATGCTGCGGGAGCCGGCATTGCTCCTGCCTGGAGACAGCAGCTATTTATGCAGTCTCTTGATCTGTTTTCTTGCTCGTCCCAGTGCAGGCAGGGAAACAGATCAAAAGTCTGCTCCCAGCCAGCAAGAGCATTTTTCAATCTCCCGCTAGCTGGGAGCAGACTTTGTGTTTTCTCCCGTTTGGCGGGACATTTAAAAATCCTCCTGTCAGGTGCCACGCCGGTGCAGGCAGGGAAAGTACTTTGTCCCAGTGGTGGGCTCCCGGGACACAGCAAGTCAGCTGACTCCGGGGTATGGGGGTCCCTGCATGGCCCCTCCCCACTTTTTGTAAGTTTTGGCACCGGGGGAGGGCTCCCCAGGGCGATAATGTCTTGGGGAGGGGGCTCGTGTTCCCCTCCCTTTAATTATAGCAAGGGGCCCCGGAGAATGGGGTCCCAGGGGCCTTAGAAGTCTCGGGAAGGGTGCCGCGCAGCACCCTCCTCTTTTATGGACATTTTAGCCCCAGGGTGGGCTCCCGGGGGCCTATGATGGCTTGGGAGAGGGGAATGCGTACCCCCTTTCCTTTTGGAATGAGGTCCCAGGGGTGGCCTCTTCAGGCCTATAGTGGCTTGCGGAGGGGGGCTGTGTGCCCCCCTCCACAAAAACAATTTTCAATTCTTCTTCTTTAGTTAAAAACACTTTCCTAATCTGTTAATTGTATTTAATTTTCTAAGCAGTTATGGACCCCCTGAGTAGGCTTTGCGGACCCCCAGAGTTCCCCAATCCCTAGGCCACTTGTGGAGGACAAAAGACAGAAATATTAATGTCCCCACTACTGCTGCTCTGATGACAATGCTATTAGTGAACCAAGAAGAATCCTAAATTCATGATTAAAATGTCACTTTTAACTATTGCCACTCACTGCAATGGTATAATTTAATACAGTAAACTTAAATGTGTTGCAAAAATCACAGTATAAAGAAACACACAGTTTTGAATTTTTTAGTCTTTATCGTATACTGGACTTTCAGAGTCAAGCCTTAGCAGACTGCATATCCTGCCTCTTCCAAACCTCTGAAGGTCAGTGCTGCTCATAGCGACATGGTAGGTGAAAGTAAACACATAAATGCAAAAATAGATGGCTTTTACACAACCTTAAAAAACATTTTTTTCATTTTGTAGTCTTAAAGTGCCAAAGAGCAGCAGGTAGGAAATGCAACTGGCCAATCCCTAGAAACACAACCGGCCGCCACCAGCAACGAAACCGGCCCGCACCCTGCCAGCCCATCGGGAAAATGGCCAGTGCTCGGGTAGTGCCAGTCGGGGCCTGTTTTGTGCTCCTAGCGATTTCTCTAATAATCAGATGTCCCTCCTACTGCCAGTAGTGTCTCTAAACTGTGAGGTGTCACTCACGCTATAAAAGATTTAACTCAAAGGTTGAAAACGTGACCATGCTGCTTTCGATAATGTCTCATGGAGCTGGTGTCTGAGTGTGCCACTGATGTCTGAAAGAATGCGAGTCACTCATGCTACAGGGCGATATTTTATGCCATTCAGGAGATGCATTTCTAAGAATTTTTCTTCTAATATATCTCTGAAAGCATGAGATGACCTCTAAAGGTTGAAGATGGTCTGTAAAACCATGGGATGCTCACCTACACTTTACGCCCCTAAAACTACCAGGTGATTATAAACACCATAACAAGTGTTCTAGAACAGCACAGTGTGCCACCTTATACTGGTATTGCTTAGAAAATACGACTCACAGTCATTTTTAAAAGCTTAAGATGCCATCATATATGGTAGGTGGTCTCCAAAAATAGGAAATGGCCACTGAAGCTGCAAGTGGTCACTAAAAACATGAGATGCCCTTTAATGCTTTATGGGTTGATTAAAGCATCAAATGACCTTTCATACTTCAGATGATCTACAGAACACAGGATTTCCTCTTAGCAGTACATTTGGCCTCTAAAAGTACGAGACGATTGTATACAGTACTTAAAGTGTTCTAAAAAAGCACAAAATGTCATATTATTCTGTCCATCACCTTTAAAACCATGACATGCAACCCTATAAAGTCTTCACACGCTGCAAGAGCCATTTACAAGCCTGTGATGGCCTTTATACTAGAGGGGGTCTGCATAACCCTGAGCCGCCTTCACATATTGCAAGTGCTCTTGACAAAGACAAAGATAGAATGGCCTTTAATACTGAAAGTGGTCAGTAAAAGTATAAGATGCCTTCACACACTGCAAGTGCTCTTTCGAAGCATGGGATGACCTTTCTGCTACAAGTGGGTAGAGGATGTGGCGTAACGACCAAAGCTGCCAACTGTGGAGCTGGGGAACCAAGTTCGAGTCTTGGTGTTGGCTCAACATCCTGTGATTCTGGGCAAATCACTTAATCTCACTTTTTCCTTGTGTAATGTAACCGGTGCTCATGTAATCCGCTCCAATACTTTCGGTTTCAGATTGCACTTTATAAAACTACCAAAACAAAACCAAAAGCCTTCTCTATAAAAGCATGACCTTCAAGCTGATACAAAAATGTAAACTCTTCAGAGCACGCTATTCAAAACTTTTAAGTCTATGATGCCATACATAAGAGTGAGGCTTTACATATCAGACACAAGCACAACTTGGTAGCATTGGTAAGCAATGAGAGAAAATATGTCTGCCACTGTTATAGATATACTAAGGCAATATTTTTAAGTCCACAGAATGATACTTGATTATTTACATAAGGCTGCCTTCCGCGGAATACTAAGAAAAGATAATACATGGAAGTGGCATCCGTCTGGGAAGGCTGAATTACATGATCTTCCATCCCAAAACTGAGCCGAATTGACATTTGCAAATTTCCTTGATCAGGCTAATATAACTAGGATGATATTTCAATAAATTCTCAAACCGTATACAGCGATTTGGAGAGGATGTGGCGTTATGGCCAGAGCTGCCGACTTTGGAACAGGGGAAAGGGGTTTGAGTCCCTGGGTCGGCTCAACATCCTGGGATTCAGGGCAAAGCACTTAATCTCCACGTGCATAAATAAAATGAACGTGTGCTTGTGTACTGTAACTGGTGCTCAGGTAAAGCACTCCAATATGTTTGGGACGAGTTTGTGCTATATAAAACTGCAGAAAAAAATAATCTGAAAAGCTGACAGCGTCAGGTCTCTCTAAGACTCTTCCTTTTTTTTAACAGAAGATGAGACATGGGGTCTTTTACTGGATACTGTGTTCAAAGTAACGTGTAAATCTAATCATACTGCCTAGGCTTTTAATATTTTATTTAAGTTACCTGATCTTGGTGATGTTTGTTTAAAAGGGGGTAATACAGCACCTTTGACCCACCACATAATGGCTGAGTCCCGCAAGGAGTGGAACATTCAGGTGAGCAAAATGTGAGGTTGCCAGTCTTCTAAGAGGGCTGTCGATAGCTCAGGATCTTAGCCAAAGGGGTGCTGTATTCTAATGCTGGATTCTGAGGAAAAGAAGACCTCTATTAACCAGAAAACAAAGGCAATAGTATTTCTGAGAGTGAGTAATTGATAGCGGACAAGTCATGGAAGAATTGAGTTGTTGCCCACTTTGTCATATCTTTATATTTTGAGGCGCATCTGATGTTCATACCTTTCTTGCATTTTGAGGAGTTTTAAATTAATTTTTCCTATTTTTATAGGGCGATGGATGATAATTCCATCCATTTTGGAGAGATGTCTCTGCACTCAGAATTAGAATTCCCTGTTATTTTTATGGATATTATATTGAAGCATAGCAAAAGTAGAGTGTTGCTTATGTCGGGGGAAGGTCTCGCATTTCCCAATCAAAAATCCTGGGTCTCCAATATGTTATTCTCTTTGTTGGTTCTGATAAAAACGGAGTTTCTTTATTTCAGAACTAGCAAGCTTCCTGACTCTCTCACCTGGTTGCCTTCTGAACTGAGGATACCTCCCACTCCCTCTTCCTGTGTAAGAAACCTGGGTGTTGAATTCAATTCAGCTTTGTCTTTTGAACAGCAGGTCAAAGCGGTCTCGGCTAGCTGCTTTGCTACTTTGAAGTCCCTGAGAAGGATGGTACATCTGGTTCCTGTGGCATCCTGAAAGACCATTATCCATGCCCTAGTAATCTCAAAAGTGGACTACGCTAACAGTCTTTATCTGGGCTTGCCAGCTTACCTACTGCAACGGTTGCAGATTATCCAAAATTCAGCCATGCGCCTTATTCTTAAGGTCCCTATACATTAGTCGATTTCTGATCATCTTCCCCAGCTGCACTGGCTTCCTGTGATCCATCGCATCAAATTAAAGGCTTTAATCTTCGTCTACAGCTCTTTGGAGCATAAGGGACCTCTGTATTTGAGATGCAGATTTAAGGCCTACTGTCAGGGTAATTCATTGAAGCTCCTGTATATCCCGAGGGTCCATAGGGCTAGGCGCGGTGGGAGATCCTTTACTTTTCTCACTGCAAAACTTTGGAATTAGCTTCTGACCACTCTTTGTTTTGCATAATCGAAAATGATCTTTAGGAAAGGTCTGAAAACACATCTGTCTAATGCTTAGGCTGATGCTTAAGGCTATTGGCAAGTTTTTAGGGTGGCCTTGCTGCTAGCGCTGGGACGCTACTTCGAGAGTAGCCGCGCGCTCTATAAATGCCTCTTGTATTGTATTTTGTTATTATTCCAGGTGGTGCATGGTCGGAAACATGCTTCTAGGGATGGTATGCATAAGATTTGTGTAACTCATCTGAAATAGAAGGGACACCTGATCTTTTCGAGACATGGAGAAATAACTAACAGGTGAGATATGGAAGCCATTTTTCCATAATGACGACTAACATATTTTTTCCTACCTCACACATACAAGCCAGGAGGCCTGTACCTGTTATAAAGTTCGGGCATTTGGGCTCATGAGCTTGTAGACTAATGGCCTCATTCTAAGTTTGCTGGACAGCCCAGTAGCTTGCCAGCCCACACGGTCCGTAGTGGCCTCAGCTCCATTGCTGGGGAACAACCCACCATGTTTTCCTGGCCAGAATCTCAATGCCTTCGACATCCACCAGTGCAACAGGCACACCGAAGTCAAAGATGGCCGTCAAGCTAGCATCATGTTTTTTTGCCTGTTCTGATTTTTGTTTTGTTTACCAAAATAAACTCCCAAAGTCAGAGTTTATTTAATTAAAACAAATAATATGGAGGTATTCATTCTGCAGGCGGGGGCAGGGCCGGACTGGCTACCAGGCGTTTTTTTGCTGGGGTGGCAGGGTGTGGTCCAGGTTCACTGCTGAGGGGCTGATTTTGTTGCTGGGGAGCTGCCGGCGCTTCTAAATGAACAATGCAAAACAAATAGTTTTAAAGCATACTTTTTAAAACATTTCTTTTGCATAGTTTATTAAGGAAAGCCCGGTAGCCAGTCCGGCCCTGGGCAGGGGGCACAGTTTGTTTTCCTGCTGAGGACATCCCTCACAAGGCAGACCCGGGCAGGTAAAATAAGTGACAGCTGCCATGCCGTAAGTAGGATGGGGTGCTCGCCACTGAGATGGGCAGTGCAGCCATCCGATCAAGGGACTCCGACAGCGGAGTCAGAGGAGGAACTGCCATCAGAAAACCAGGGGCTCCCCGACTCTTAAAGTGACAGCGAAACCACCATAGTTCTCCAGCACCACCAAACCCCAAATAAGACCATAAGAATGTCAGCTATCGAGCGTCTTGTGCTCTTTAACGCTTCCTCACCATGGGGCTTATTTACAAGCCCCTTGCGCAGCCAGTGGGTCACTTTTAATATGGGAAAAAGTGACGTACCGACGGCGCAAGTGGCTTGTAAATAAGCCCCAATGTATTTTTCTTTGTTGAAATTTGACTAGGGAGGCAATAGGAGAAAGAAGGACCTGGCCTCTCGCATGGGTTTAACTGCGCGGACCACGCTAATTAATGCCAGGCCTACTATACCCCACGCGGAGGCAAACGTCTCGAGATCTCGTGCCGCTGTGCAGCCTGGGTAAGGCGGGTGCCACTGACACACCTGGGAGTCTGGGCGGGACACAAGTGGGGACAAAGATAGGCCGCGACACAGGGGCGCGTGGCACGGGCCTCACCTCCCGCCCTCCGCCCCCCAGAGAGAGCTGGTGCCGCCTCCATCCATGCAGACCTGTCTGGCAGCAGGACATCCGTCTCCCCTTGTTTATAGAGTGCTGCTATTTAAACTGCCTGTTTAAAGGGCTGGAATTATTAGGTCTCTCGCACAGGAGCCGGCCAAAGGCACTTTAGAACTTTAATTGGACGGAATGGCCAAATATATCAAGAGAATCTCCTCGCGCTCGAAGCCTTGCAGGAGAGCGCCTCGGCACTCATTGGCTGGGCCTTTATGGGGCACACGGCATCAATTCCAATTAAAAGGGAAGGCTTGGCTGGCAGATTTACCGAATGACGCTAGCCGTGAAGATGCGCACACATAGATTAATGTACACATGTATATATATCTGTATCTATCTGTCACTGTCAATCTACCTTCCCATCCGTCTGACTTTCTTATACACATCAGTGCGAGGTATAATATCGCACTTTGATGCAGGCGAAGAGACATTGCTCACGTGAGCCGTGCAGTCCCCTCTCCTGAACCTTCAAGGAATTAAATGTGATACTACACTGTCTACTGGCGCGTGCTCCCGATTGCTCAAAATTGGAAAACATGTATTGCGAGAGACATCACCGCACTTGGTGCAATAATATAATGTGTTGATTGATTGAGGTGCACAATATACACCCCGTCCTGTGCGCATGCTCACGCAGTTACTTCCTGTCCCTAATGGAACATTGAACATGAAGTTTTAAAAGCATTGTAAAATCTCTGTTGAAACCTCGGTGGATCGTGTCATCCTGTCACCTTTCCAATGGAGGGAAAGTATGTATGTATAATCGAATGTGGCAATAGTAACAACTGTTCTGTGCAGCAATTAGCAACGGCGAGCCAACAAATTAACAGGGAGAGCCGAGCCAAAGGTCTTGCTCGGATCTTAGAAGCCGAGCACTGAAAATATTTCCTCTGTAAATCATACAACAAACCACGTGAAGTATGACAAAGTCTCTTTACATTCAAAAATTTGTATTTAAGATGTGGCACTGGAAAGTGCTTATTAAAAGTGATAGTTCTGTATAACTAACTGGTAGTCTGAACTCACATATTTGGAAGTGCTTTTATATGCAATAATGAATAAAAAAGAGATTTGGTGAAATAAAATGTTTGCCTACGATCACACAATTTAAGTGGGGAAGGCACGATTTAGAGGGGCTTAACACAGGCTCCTGCAGCCCCTGTGGCGCAGGGGGGCCTCCAACCCTCTAGGGGGCCCCAATCAGCCCGAGCCCAATGGGTTTCTGTGAGATATGGGAGACTCAGGGGCCCATATAACATTCTGCAGGGATCCCCATCATTTTGCGTTACGCCACTGGTGATTTATTTAGGTTTTCTGGTTTCACTTTGTACAAATCAATCAGTAAATTGGTTTCTATCTGTCTTTCCTTATGTTAAGGCTTTGTTTTTACCTCTTAGGACGTTTTTTAAATATAGCACAAACTCGACCCAAGGCTGAGCACTTGACAGGAGCCACAGTTACATTACACAATTGTTTCTAGGCACTGGCTGATTAAATGATTTGCTCAGAATCACAGGATGTTGAGCCAACACCGAGACTTGAACACGGTTCCCAAGTTCCACAGCAGTCTGCTCCCGTAACGCCACATCTTGGGGGGCGGGGGGGGGGGGGGAAGCAGCAGAAGCCCAATGAAAGCTTGTCTTGTTATGGGCTCAAAGTTTTAACAGGATGTTGAGTTGAACCAGAGCCAGGCTTCAGGCTCGAAACTAGCTTGAGCTTTCAGTGGCTCACCCACCTCTAGCAGTAATACAAACCGTCAGCCATTTAATTCTCTTCAAAATCTATCTATCTATCTATCTATCTATCTATCTATCTATCTATCTATCTATCTATCTATCTATCTATCTATCTATCTATCTATCTATCTATCTATCTATCTATCTATCTATCCATCCATCCATCCATCCATCCATCCATCCATCCATCCATCCATCCATCCATCCATCTATCTATCTATCTATCCATCTATCTATCTATCTATCCATCCATCCATCCATCCATCCATCCATCCATCCATCCATCCATCCATCCATCCATCCATCCATCCATCCATCCATCCATCCATCCATCCATCTATCCATCCTATTTGCATTTTTAAGGTTCATTGTTTTTTATTAATCGTAACAAATATAAAATAGTCTTATAGAAGCTAAACCGCAGGTGATAAATAACCACAAATACCTATGACACATGCCAATCTGGAGCCGGGAACAGAGTGTGAAACGTGCCAGACATAGCATAACTGGTGCTCTCTGTATACTCAGAGTCTTCAGAGTTAGTTTGCCCTTGAACATAACTTCTCCCAGTGCACCAGCGTGTCCTCATGCAGAGGCCAGACTCTAGCTTCTCAGCATAAACAACTCAAGCCTACTGTTTTGAGCAAAAGACTTCCCACAAGGCAGCCATTAGGCACACAGTTATACAATTAAAAAGGTATACAAATTTTCATATAACTAAGCAAAATACTATCTCTCCTAAGAGGTTCTAACAAGGATTCTCACAGAGCAAATATTCTATATTCAATTTATTCATAGTTTGTCACAGGCACCCTTGCCTATTTGAGTAATGTGCGAGATTCAATGCAACAAAATCATTCTTTGACGACTTTCATACAGAGAAATAACAATCCACCCTTAAGTGCATTGATGTCAGCATATGCTTTTCACAATAAGTATTTCAGGCCTGCTGTCTTTATCGTAGCGTTTCATAATGAAGAGATCTGGCCTATGGCTATGATCCTACTGTTTTCAGCATAATCTTTGACACCTGCCAAAAAGTGCAATACAAGCACTCTTTTCAGTGCAAGCACCAGTGCTTAATTTTATCCGATGGTTTTCGGTGGGGCCTACCAGAATTTATATTTTGGTACCAGCACTTACTTTTACTCATCAGACTTTCACCGAGAGCAGGAGAGAGAAAAACACAGAGGAAAGAAGGAGAAAGAAAAAGACAGAAAAACAGTGACAAAGGTGAAAGCAAGGATGAAAAGGAACCTACAAGTATGAAAATAAAGGGACAGAGAGTGTCTGGCGGTAGCAGAAAGGTGCATGAGGTTGAATTCAGACTACGCATCCTTGATATCAGCTAATCTTGACGTTTGTCAGTGCTTTCTACTGGCTTCGAGAAAAAACGTCGGCACTTATTTATTTTATATTTTAGGCACTGAGAAGCACACACAACTTTGGCCCAATCAAATTCTGTAGTCAGGGGAACCAGTATGTGAGTGGAGCCTAAGCACCTCCCTCAGTACTCTGACAGCTATTTTTTTGTTAATCACATAAGATCCAGCGAAAACTGCGCTGTCAAGCCAGACCTAAAAAGGAGAGGGAAAATAAATCACCATCTATGTGGGCACCAGGAGAGCAGGCAAAATAAATAACTGGTATTTAAAGGAATTAAAAAAAAGAATATAAAAAGCACACTTTGATCCAGCCCTGACACAGAAGAGAAAGCAGAGAGCAACTTTTTTTAGGTGGATGTGACCAATGTGCCCAGGCTTTGTGTAGTCACTTAAAAAGAAGGAAGGGAAAGGGGCAAAGTGCGCTGACTCCTTGTCACATGTTGTATGCTGTAGTGTGAAAACCGCTGGATGAAGCCAACCCAAAATCCCCTCTATGTATGTGTATTATGTATAAATGTTTTAGAAAACGAATAGTCTGGAGCGACGGCTAAAGCTGTTTCACATGCCAGACCTAGAGATAGGCCCTGCTACCAGTCATCTTTTTACACTATTGGCTTCCATTTCTGGAAAAGAAACATTGAATTCTCTGTGTTTCGTACCAACAGCCTTTTAGGTGATATCCTATGAGTATGTAAGATCAAGTGACAAGAAATCCCAACCTAAATAGAGTAACCTTAAAACCTTAGGGTGACAATATTCTGGTATTTCACACTCGACGATTGCCGGTAATGGACAAAGGCCCTTTCTTGTGTTCAGAGCAATATTGAGTTTGAGCTCCTGCCCTCTTGACTTATGGACTCAACATGATCAATGAAATTTTAAAACAAAATTTAATAATATCCTTCTTGTTTCAAATAAATGTAATTGCAAGGTTTTCTCTGGTATATATTGTATTAGACATCTCGTCCTCTAAGACCACCGCATCGCCATGTTGCACTTAAAATTAAATAAACTTGAACAACGATTACTTCAAGCGCAACTTTAGTTACGCTTGCCACCAGCAATAGTGAAACGCATAATGTTCTGGGGCTAAAAGGCAGCCATTTTGAACTGTGTAGACCGCTCAATGAACCTTGGCATTTCTGGCAGCTGCACCAACCGAATACTAAAGAGCAAGGAGAAAAGAAGTGCAGAGGATTTTGGCACCAATAATGTCACCAGTGGGTAATAGAGGATGAAGGAGTTTTAATAATTTCCTATGATCTGGATGAGCTATGATTTCCCCATCTACAGAAGTTTCCCAGGAGGTCAGAGACAACGATGTGAGCGGGCTGCAAGACTCAAGAGTGTATAAGGCCAGCTGCAGAAGATTGCATCCTAGTTAGAGCTGGAACAGCAGAACGGGTTGCATATAAGCATACACAAAATGAATAAACTAAACGAATCAGTACAGCATTGGAGATCTGGGGCCATGCTTCATTACACCAAAATTATGTCCTGTGAGATACAGTGTTTGTGAACGGTGTCAGATGGAGAGCACAGAAGTCAATGTGCCGTATCTATCAAGAGGTCAGAATAGCGTATGCATGTACTACGTCTACTTGACAAAGAAGGCAAAAAGAGGAGCATTATTTAAGAAAAATTGATTATGAGGAGTTCACCAGGATAAAAAAAAATGCATTTTACATTGTATCGACAATTATGAAGAAACAGTATGAGAAAAATCAGAATGAGAAACATCTCTGGCAGCTAATCCCTAACCATTGTCAAATCCGTTTAAATCTGTAATAAGGAAAACATTGGTTTAATAGAACTTCTTAAAAATAAAGGGTTGCCACCAGTCTCCACCATAAAAGGTATGAGATTCCACTGTTATTCATTTTCATGTTTTATTTAATTTCAACAAAATGCCTTTCAGCTGTACCAGATACCTCGCTGGCAGTAGTGACGCAAAGCGTACTCCACACACACAAAACAGGTACAGCAGCAAAGTCACCTTACACACAGATCAGTCAAAGTAAAGGCAACAGCAATGCAAGCTTCCATCACACGCCATTCAACTACAACAGTTGCACTCACTAAGCAAGCTTACGGCATACTAAAACATACAGAGCGAAAATAACAGCCTACGCTTCCATTACACATAGATGCGACCCATCACACTGTCAGCAGCAGGGCAAGCTTTATTTACACAAAGAAAAGCCATGGGATCTCTGCAGTGGTGCAAACTCCATTCATCAACACACAATAGTACATCACAAGCAGCAGTACTGGTAGCTTTCCTCACACACAAAACAAATATGAGCTTCAGTGAAACTTTGCAAACACAAGTGTAAAATAAGAGCAAGCTGGAGTCCCATACATTCACTGTGTATAACATATCCAGCATCTGTGCAAGCTTCTGTCATACACAGGTCTACACACATACAGAAGAAGTGCTGCAAGGGCAGAGGCAATTGTCCCTTGCATACATGAGTACGGGCAGAATCAGTGCAAGCTTTTATACAGCACAGCTCTTTACATAAATACAGCAAGGCTGCAGAAGAAGTGCACACTTCACTATTACACAGAACACGAGTACGGGCAGAATCAGTGCAAGCTTCTATACAGCACAGCTCTCTACACAGATACAACAAGGCTATAGAAGCAGTGCACGCGTCACTATTACACAGAACACAAGTATGGGAATAACCAGTGCAATCTTCTATATAGCACAGCTATCTACACATATACAACAAGGCTGCATAAGCAGTGCAAGCTTCAATATTACACAGAACACGAGTACGAGCAGAAACTGTGCAAGCTTCCATAACTTGAACATGAATACAGGCAGAAGCTCTACAAGCTTCACTCACTCAGAGCATAGGTATGGGTAGAAGCAACAGTGCAAGGTTTTTCTCACTCAGAGCATAAATATGGGCAGAAGTACAAGCTTTCATCACACACAGCACTCTACGCTTATAGAACAAATACTGCATGGGTTGAAACAGTGCACACTTCACTAGTACACAGAGCACAATTTTGGGCAGAAACTGTATGAGCTTTGTTGGCATGCAGAACATCAGCACGGGCAGAAGCAGGGTAAGCTTTATTCACTCAGAATGTGAGTACGGGTAGAAGCAGAGCAAGCTTCACTCACTCAGAACATAGTTATGGGCAGAAGTAGTGTACACTTCTCTCACTCAGAGCATAAGTATGGGCATAAGTGCAAGCTTCCATCCGACGCAGCTCTCTACAGAGACTGCATAACTAGAATCAGAGCACGCTTCGCTAGTACGCAGTGCAATGCAAGCTTCACTCACTCAGAGTAAGAGTATGGGCAGAAGCAGTGTACGGCTCATTCACTTAAAGCATGGTTATGGGCAGAATTGAAAGCTTCAATCCGGCACAACTCTCTACACATATAGAACATATATTGCATGAGTAGGAACTTTCTACACTTCACTAAGTCTGGGCGGTGAACTCCGCTCGCGGAGTTTGCAGAGTTTTCTGCACTCCAGGTTATGTGGAGCTCGCGTAGTTCTGAAAAACTCCGCTTTGCGTAGAGGAGCAGAGTTTTTTTCCTCGCTCGCGTTCATCAACGTCAAGTTGGCAAGCGAGGAAAACCCACCTCCTGGCGAGATTTTTTCTCGTTCGCGATCGTCAACATCAAGTTGGCGATCGTGGAAAATCAACCTCCCCGTGAGATTTCTCAACGCGGGCGGTCAGATTTCTCATTGCAAGTGGCCGCGTATGCTTGCGACTGCTCGCGCTGAGAAACCGTCTGCGTTGAGAAAGCTGCTGCTCAAGTAAAAATCTACTCGAGCGGCAGAAAGGAAGCAGCGCCCGCTTGCACTGTGCATGGTGCCGTTTGCGATGATTACACAGTGCGTACAAGCAACTGGCACTGAAAATCACCACAAACCGCATTTACCTAATGCACTTCGCTGCTCGCGGAGCTCCGGTTTTTTTTGCACTTCGCGGAGTTCCGCGTACTCTGCAAACTCCGCCCAGGCTTACACTTCGCTAGTACACAGTAGGAGCTTCATTCGCACACAGAACATGAGTACAGGCAGAAGCAGTGCAAGCTTCACTCATAGTAAGCGTATGGTCAGAAGCAGTACAAGCTTCACTCACTCAGAGTAAAGTATGGGTAGAAGCAATGCGAACTTCACTCACTTATAGTAAGAGTAGGGGCAGAAGCAATGCAGGCTTCACTCACTCAGAGTATGAGTACAGGCAGAAGCAGTGCAAGCTTCACTCACTCAGAGTAAAGTATGGGCAGAAGTAGTGCAAGCTTCACTTACTCTGAGTAAGAGTATGGGCAGAAGCAATGCAAGCTTCCCTCACTCAGAGTACGAGTACAGGCAGAAGCAGTGCAAGCTTTACTCAGAGTAAGCGTACAGGCAGAAGCAGTGCAAGCTTCACTGACTCATAGAAAGAGTATGGGCAGAAGCAGTGCAAGCTTCAATCACTCAGAGTAAAGGGGAAGAAGTAGGGCAAGCGTCACTCACTCAGAGTACGAGTACAGGCAAGAGCAGTGCAAGCTTCACTCACTCAGAGTATGAGTACAGGCAGAAGCAGTGCAAGCTTCACTCAGTACGAGTACATGCAGAAGCAGTGGAAGCGTCGCTCATTCAGAGTAAGAGTATGGGCAGAAGCAATGCAAGCTTCATTCACTCAGAATATGAGTACAGGCAGAAGCAGTGCAAGCTTCACTCACTAAGAGTAAGAGTATGGGCAGATGCAGTGCAAGCTTCACTCAGAGTACGAGTACAGGCAGAAGCAGTGCAAGCTTCACTCACTCAGAGTGAGTACGGGCAGAAGCAGTGGAAGCTTCACTCACGAGCACAGGCAGAAGCAGTGCAAGCTTCACTCACTCAGAGTAAAGTATGGGCAGGCGAAGTGCAAGCTTCACTCACTAAGAGTAAGAGTATGGGCAGATGCAGTGCAAGCTTCACTCAGAGTACGAGTAGGGGTAGAAGCAGGGCAAGCTTCACTCACTCACACTACGAGCATGGGCAGAAGCAATGCAAGCCTCAATCACTCAGATTACGAGTACAGGCAGAAGCAGTGCAAGCTTCACTCACTTAGAGTACGAGTAAGGGCAGAAGCAGTGCAAGCTTCACTCACTCAGAGTAAAGTATTTACAGACGCAGTGCGAGCTTCACTCAGAGTAAGAGCAGAAGCAATGCAAGCATCACTCATTCATAGTATGAGTACAGGCAGACGCAGTGCAATCTTTACTCACTCAGAGCATAGGTACAAGCTCCTAGTGTTATTTGCCCTTGTCTCGTTTCAGTGTCTCCATTTTCCTTGTTCCCACATTCTCTGCACGATTTCCTCTCCCTGTCCTCCATCTGTCGCCCTCTCTTCTATTTCTATATACTGCCCCACTTCCCTGCCTGCTTCGTACTCCCTATCCATTCCTCCCCTTCTCTCCCGTCCTCTTCCATTCCATCCTCCCTCTCCTGCGTCACGCTCTCTGTACGTCTATTTCCTCCCTCCGTCCTACCCCCTCCCTTTTCGCTGCTTTACAGGTGGAGTAAATTACTTCTCTCTCCAGCCCCCAGACTCATTTTCCTCCAGCTACATTCTCGCAAATTGGTTCCAGCGCGGCTCTCTGAAGTGCGGAAATGCCCATTTTTTATTTTTATGTTTTTTGCCTGAGACTGGCAAAGACCCAGGGCCGGTGAGGCTGGGCCTGCGGTGGGCAAAGCCTTAGGCTATAGTGATCACAGCCAGCCCCGAGCATTAGATGATGTTGCGGTTACCATAGAAACAGGCAGGGCACCGTGGATGCTCCCACCAATCACAGCTGTCTGTTACTCTGTGGAAACCTCTGCATCCATTCGTTCTTCCCTTCTCCGCTTGCTTTATCCTTTCAGCTGTTTCCCCGCTCGTCCCCGGCCTCATTATTCCCCCCACTTCAGTTTGCTTGCACCTCATTCTCTTCCCACACCTCGGTCTTCCTCCACCACAACCTCCATCCGCCAGAATCTACCTCTACCCTATATTTCTCCACTTCATTCTCTCCTTTGCCTCAGCATCTTTCGCTCCCTCATCGCCTGCCCTCACTTCATTATCCCCCGATTTGATTCCATTCGTCCAGCTCAATACCTCCCCGCCTCCATCTTTATTTCCCTTCCCCTCATTCAATGTCCCTTCACACAATTTCTCTTCATGGTCAACCTGGTTCTCTTTCTCCACCTAAAATTCTCTGTGCCTGGTTCTCTTTATTCGCTGTAATATCCCTCCACTTCATTCTCTTCCTCCATTTCCCCACCTCAATCTCTGTCCACCTCTGGTACTTCCTCCACCTCAACCTCCGACTGAGATGCTCCCCGCGGGAACAAGCGAAAACCTACCCACTGGTGTGGATGGCAGGTCCCTCGGTTCTCCTCGGTAGCCTGTGTCACTTCAAAGCACTTGCTCGTGGGAGGAGTGGATGAACGTGAGGATTAAAAAAGAAAAGTTAGAGTTGTGCATGGGTTTTTAAGTAGGCTGGGTTTGATGCAGGCGATCACTGGCAACGTCTGGTGACCATACACCTTTGAGCTCCCACTTCCTTTCAAACCACGCACATGAATGGGACCTGGAATGTGTAGTGCTTTATTTTGACACTGAGTTTGCATTCGTGCATGAAGTAGAAGGTTTACTGGTGACCTTGTCTAGCTACCTAGAGACAGGCTGATGTGGGGTTAGTTCACAGAGTCAAGGCCGGGAGTTGTTGTTTTATTTATTTATTTTTTTATATAGCGCGAACTAGAACCGAGACATCGGATATCAGAGCGCTTTACATGAGCACCAGTTTCGTTACAGAAGAACACATTCATTTTTGTTAGGCACGGGGAGATTAAGTGATTTGCCCAGAATCACAGGATGTTGAGCGTCGTTGCCAGACTCGAACCGGTTCCCCAGCTTCGAGGTCAACCGCTCTAGCCGCAAGGTTACATCCTCTCCCCATGTGAAATGTTAAATTCCATATCTAATGGGCAGACCACAGATCCCGATGTAGGCATCAATTTTCAATCAGTGGTGACTCCTTCCTTTCTTATTTTGATGCTGTGTGTGAGTGACTAACTTAGCATGAGTGGCAGAGGGGAACCAAACCTTATACATCTGCTTTTGTCTCACCCCCGAGGGCATACAAGAGCAAGAGGAGAAGGCCTGATCTAGGTTCACACAATGCATCGGGCTGGACTTCAGCCCTCATACTCTGGACGTGTGTTTGTTACGCTTTTATGTATGTTTTGAGTGCTTTGAACTGGCCTATGTGATATGTAGCGCCGCGCAAACTTCCAAACAAGAGCTAGAGAAGAGGTGGGTCTCAAAGATCTTCTGGAAAGTGTCTGTATGTAAGTGGCAATCTTTGGGAGGGAGAGCCGAAGCGCATTTCAATGATGGTATGGATGAAGAGCGGATCTTGAGGGAGACAGAGGTAAACGTTCATGATCTTCTGGAGACAATGCAGAGGTAAATCTCAAACGTCTGGATGAAGAGCAGAGGTAGATGGCAAAGATCTTCTGGATTGAGCTGATGTACATCTCGGTGATCTTCAAGAGAAAAAGTGGAACCAGAATGCAATAGAGGAGTATTGGGTGATCTGTGGTGCCAAAGGATACACTCAGGTCTGCTAATGGTATCAGAGATGTCTCTCTTTGTGCTCTGATATATAGATTACCCTCTCTCCGTGCACACGCACTTGCTTTCACTGTGAGTCCCTCCATCTCTCCTTCCCACGCTCACATTCATTTTCTTTTTTTCCCCCACTTGACATATTACTTCCTCTCTTTCTCTGTTCAGAGTGTCATTTTTTTGCTATGTTTCTTCTTACTCCCACTTTTGTTTCTGAGTCATTGCCCCAATTTTCTTTTTTTTTTTCTTCCTTGTACGCTGAAGGGAAATTTGCTTCTCCTCTCGCCTCCTGTCCTTCTCTCTCGGTCCTTTCTTTCTCTCATTCTCTCTATGCATTCTCCACTGTCTGTGTGTCTCTCACTTCTTTATTGGAACCAGGAAACCCGTACTAGACAGTACTTTATGTGGTCCTGAAAGCCCTACAATGTATATTAGATGTTAGATTAATGAAGGTACCCTAAGTGCAAGATTACTTTATTTTTTTTGGCAACATTTCTTTTTTCTTCTCTCTCCAAGCCCTTCTTTGCTTCCTTGCATTAAGTCTTTCTTTCGGATTTGCTGATCTCCTTGTGCAATCCACCCTATCCTCACTCACTCTACTTCAGCGTTTTTTACCATCTGTTTTATGCTCTACTCCCACAAATGGTTTGAAAGTAAGACAATACAAGATGGCCGCCCAGGAGTGGACGCCACTGCCAGGCATGCCAGATTTCTTCAAGGAGGAATAAATGTGCTTTCTTTGAGGGAAGAGGACCAAGACAAAATGCATTTTAACATGGCAGCAGAAATCCTTGCACCCTCCCTGACAATCAGAAACGTCACTTTAATAGCACCTGTGCTGCCTGCGCCCTGTTATGTTAATTATATTTAATAGAGCGCTCAAATCACCCTGGGGCATCTTGGCGCTTCCTACAGTAGCAAGCAATCATCCACAAGAAAAGAGATAATTTTAAAACAAGGAGGCTTTCAACAGTTTCCTAAATTGGCAATAGTTTGTGCAGATACGAATATGCACAGGGAGTCTATACTGGTGAAAAGGACCCAGATAGGAAAAGGCTCTCCCACTACATCTAGCCAAGCGGATGCGGGGTACGCTCAGCAGGGCTTTGTCCTTGGATCTTAAACTTCTGGTGGGTACATCCAGTTTGATTTTCTGCTGGAGATAGCTGGGGCCTTTGCCCCTTAAAGCATTATAGGTGAGACAGCAGATATTAAAAATGCTCCTCTTCCTTACTGGCAGCCAATGCAGAGCCTTCAACGAAGGGGCCGATGGGGGTACCAGGCGGAAGATTGAGGACAAGCCTGGCTGCAGTGTTTTGAACTGCTTGTAGTTTAGCCACAAGCCTCTCATTTACTGCAGCCAGTAGAGCGTTCCCGTAGTCTAGTCGGCTCACTACCAGGGCTTGAAGTAAAATTCTTCTGGTGGAAATCGGAAGGTAGGGAAATATTCTGCATAGTAGACGCATATTATGATAGCACAATCCAGTGGTAACCAAAATTTGGTCTTTCATGGAGAGGGCTTGGTCAATTTTTATGCCTAGATTCTTCACGGATTGTCTCGGAGATGGGACTGAGCCCAGTTGAGGGGGCCACCACTCATCTGACCACAGAGTGGTGGGTTTGCCGAACAGCATGATCTTGGGCTTGTCTATGTTCAATTGTAGATAGTTGTCAGTCATACAACTGGAGATGGCTAGCAGTCCTTTAGCAAAGCGTCTTTAGTTATGGCCAGATCATTATCAAAAGTAAAGGTCAGCTGAGTATCATCAGCGTAAGATATTATTCCAAAGCCAAAAGACTCAATAATCTTAGTAAGGGGTGCCATATAAATGATGAACAGGGTAGGGCTCAAACATGAGCCCTGTGGAACACCCTTGTCCAGCCACATCTTGAGAGGTATAGGGGACGTTTAGAATCTGTCTTCCAAAAAATTATATTAACATTTGAGAGCAGTCCCCTGAATGCCTATTGTGCGCAGCCTCTTCAACAATCTAGAGTGAAAGACTGTATCAAAGGCAGCGGAAAGATCCAACAGCACAAGTGTAGAAGGAGTTCCTGCATCCAGTGAGAGACTCAGAGAGTCGGTGACAACCAGAAGGGCCACTTCCATGCTGTGGCCAGGTCTAAATCCGGACTGCGAAGGATCCAGAATTTGATTCTCGTCACGATAGGCTAATTGTTTATTGATGAAGCCTTCTAACAATTTACCAAAAAGAGGTAGCAAGGAAATGGGGCTGTAATTGGATAAGGTGTTTGGGTCTAAATTAGCTTTTTTTAGGATAGGTAGGAGATGTGCGGCTTTCCATTCAGAGGGAATAGTGCCCGTTTTCACAGGTAGATTAAATATAAATTGAATACCTGCAGCAAGATGTCTAGAGAGTGAAGCCATGACTTTGGGAGGACAGATATCTAAAGGGGGGCCTGGTTTCGCCAAGCCCAGGGATCTCTGAACCTCCTCCAAAGAGAAGGGTTCGAACAAGTTTAGTGTAGGTGTCCCTTTTACTCTCATATCAGCAGCACTGCTGATGTCGCAAGTGTCTGCAATAGTTGGAGTGTAAAGTTTAAGTAGATAAAAGAGATTTTCTCCTGAAAAAAAGTGGTGAGAGTCACACAGTTTCTGTGACACTAGGGATCCATCATGATGTTCCGCAAGCCCGTTCTTTGAAAACCGGAAGTTATGAAATATGAGCAGGCAGATTCCATTGCTGCGGTAAACACCTGACCGGTTGGAGCCGCATGCCGGAGGTGAAGATTTGAAGCAGATACACGCTCTGCAACCTAAGTAAGTGAGCGTAACCGCCGAGTGATTCTTTTCCAACTCCAAAGCCATGAGCTGATACATTTGTAACAATCGCTTTCTGTTACAGATAACAGAAAACGAACCCCTGTATGCAACCGGCAAGTAAGTCCCGCCAAAGATCTAATGTTAAAGTCAAACGCAAAATGGACACAAACACTGACACGCGTTTGTTTGTAACAGGTTACTGATCCGCAAGACTGCATCGCAATATCCGAGGCTGTTACTAGCAAAATACATAAAAAAGTAAGTCCATAGACTTTGCTGTTTTCAACTATTAAACGCAGGACCCACTTGGAATTAATACTAGTGGCTAATGGAATGATTATCGTTTGTGTTTCAGACCAGATGGTCGGCAACACGAGCGATGTGGCACTTCCGTTAAGGCAAAGACGACTATAGCAGGTACTGTGTTTGTCTGAAATTCAGAGTATATTTAAAAAAGAGGGAGATATCCTGATACTAAGAAAAGGGACGGGGTAGCACTAAAGAAACAACAAAAGGTCCCTAATCAAAAATTCAATTTCAAAATTTTTTATGTGGGCAACGTTGTTCCGAAAAATAGGAGCAAGCCACAGTCTGGGTCATGTGCTGAAAAAGCCTACA
Organism: Calotriton arnoldi; assembly: GCA_963921515.1. NCBI lineage: Eukaryota > Metazoa > Chordata > Amphibia > Caudata > Salamandridae > Calotriton > Calotriton arnoldi. The sequence goes on along the minus strand of CAWUFW010000856.1, from coordinate 2,864,772 downwards.
GAGTACAATAAGACTGACCCGGAAGAAGTTCGTTAGAGCAGGGAGGCCGTTTGTTTTTTATCTGATTTTAATCTAATTGCTCCGACATCAATTCCAAGCGACCTGATAAGAGTATCGTCAATCGTTGAAAACGTTGAAACCTAAAAAGTGTAGCCTAAGTCACGGTGCACTGGTTTGGCTGTATATATTTCAGCTCTCAATCGGCTCATATCTTAAAGCAACATTGAAATTGATGTTATATTCCCGGTGGCTCTAACAAACAAAAAATTATGTAGGACCTTTTGTTGTTTCTTTAGTGAAATTCAGAGTAACCATGATACATTTAAAAAAAGATGGGCAATATTAAGGAAAATTCCTTGTTTTCTGTTTTTTATAGATTTTACCCAGTCCTAGCCCTGAAGAAAATCCCGAAAATTGTCCTGGGATTTGAAACGCGTCGGCATGCAATACCATAGGGCAAACAAGTGCATAAAATAGAGTAAGCCTCACAGGGGATTATTTCTAAATATGTAAACCCGTGGGCTAGAACACTATTTCCCTTTGGTCAGCAACCCCTGAATGTTTTCTGAATATGATTATGAACCCAGAGGAGGGTTGCTGTGTGAATTTGACTGGATTAATATTTACATTTTTTGTTACCTGTGTATTCATTGTCATGTGTAAATTATTTCTTTGATTATTTTCATTCTTTGTATTGGTTTCCTGTATATATCAATGTAAACAAGAAGAGCTATCTCGATCTGTGTTTGAATTAATTACCTGAGCACTTCACAAAAATTGTTGAAAGTAATAACATAATAAATTATGTAGCCCAAGACATTTAGCAGTTTGGTCTCAGGTTGCTGAAGTGAAACGGCATTCAAAACTGTCAGCTAGATTATTTGTCTCATGTATATTACTGGCCCATTCTAGCTGGGTTTTTCAGGGCCAAGAGTTTAAGAGCGGGTTTTTCCCGCGAGGGTTTTCATTCAAACATTTCAAACTATACGAAGTAATACGTTTGAAGGTCTGGGTCAGAGTCACCTAGTTCCTTCTGATTATGTCAGAGAAGGATACACTTTCCTTTACGGAAGATTATATCCAAAACTTAATTTCTGCCCCCTCCCCCTTTTCTGCAATTACTTTGAGTACTTCAGCCCAACAACAGAATGAATCTGAAAAGTTACCTAGACTACGTAAGAAACACATCCGTACTGAACTGCATGGGTTCTTCCTACTTGAACACCTTAGAGCAGGGACTATTCCCTGGGGTCTACAAGTGAAAAATATCCCGAAACCTTTACAGAAGACCCAGAGTACAAAAAAGGCTTCAGCTTTATTAGTACGAAATGTAGCCGTGACCTCATGGTTCACACCATTGAGACAGCCCAGAGGATTTGTAAACAACAAGCGGAGGAAATAGAAAAACAAATCCAAGCAATCAAGGACAATTACACCGTGGCAGAAGCCAAGGCCTTACTTGAAAAAATTGATAAAGAATTGGTGACATTTAAAGATAATACCAGCAACTTCAAATCTAAATTCGAGAAGGACAAAAAAAATTCAACATTGAATCGGTATACCCTTACCTTAAGGAAGACTACTACACCAAAATTGAATCACGAAGAGCATTATCAGACTATCAAGGAAGATCGAAAAATAGATTTCTTTCATTCTCCGAAACATCTTCATCAGACTCCACAGGGGATTCCGATCCTGGTGAAGGCTCGTCCAATAAAAATCCACAAAGGCAGAATACTTTTTTAGAAAAGGGTCAGCAAAAAAATAAGGTGCGTTTCAAAACCCAGCCATAGGAAATGATAACCAGGCGCCAATTCTACAAAACTTAGCTCCCTCTTCCATCGTGAATCTATCTAATAAAATTTTAACCAAAGATGAAACATCAGTGCTGGAACTTGGCCTAAAATTTGTCCCAAAGAGAAAGTCTGACTTCACAAGACTCAAGCTAGAAGCCATAAAATTCTTTCATAACATTAGGCTTAAGGCATTTTTTCACAATAAGGACAATACCATTCCTAAAGAGTTCTGTGGTCTTGCGAATAAGTCCAAATTCATTCCTCCAGTTCATACCATTCCAAAGGAAATAATAGCCTTTGAACAGGTTGTGCTTTCATCCATCCAACAGTTTGAGAACAAGAAGTCATTCAATCCAAGCAACTTGACGCCACAACAATTCAAAGCCATACAAGCTCTGAAGAAGGAGGACTCTATAGTGATTAAGATGGCCGATAAGGGTGGAGCAGTGGTCCTGTGGCCTAAAGAAATGTACCTAAAAGAAGGACGCAACCACGTACAGAACCAAGCCTGGTATAGACAGGTCAAGGAGGATCCAACACGAGAAACGCAAGAAATCATCTAATCGGTTCTTTTGTAGGGACTGGAATTGGGAATATTAGGACCTAAAGAGTACGACTTTCTAAACAAACAACATCCAAGGATTCCGGTGATATATTTTTTACCTAAGATCCACAAGCAACTGATGGAACCACCAGGGAGACCTATCGTTTCCGGGTGTGACTCTCTAATGGAGCCTATTTCCAAATACGTGGACATCTTTCTGAAACCTTTCCTGCAAAAAGTTCCGTCCTATCTGAGGGATACGATGGACTTCATAAATAAGATCGAAGGCCATCAATTCAACTCCTCTGACCAATGGCTTGTCTCATTTGATGTTGTGTCTTTGTACACACAGATTCCTCAGGATGAGGCTCTAGAAGCATTAGAGGTTTATTTGGAAAATCGTGAACGACCGCACCAGATGCCTACCGAATTCATTCTTCGACTGGCGGCATTGGCACTTAAGACAAATTATTTCAAATTTGAGGACAAATTTTATATCCAAAAGAAAGGGACCACAATGGGTTGTCCCTTCGCCCCAGAAATGGCGGTTCTCTACAAGGCCAGATTCGAGGACAAATTCATCCATAACGACAATCCGTTTGTACAACACCTTACACAGTGGTACCGCTATACAGACAATATCTGGTGCATTTGGAATGGCCCAGAAATGGAAATAACAAGGTTCTTCGAGTGGCTGAAAACATGACATCCCGACATCAAATTCACCCTGACAAAAAGTAGGACATCCCTAACATTTTTAGATGTTGAGGTCAGACCAATTGAGATCGAGCTCAGGACAACATTACACCGAAAGTCAAACGGATGAGAACACCATCCTTCATTACAGAAGTTCGCACCCAACGAATTTGAGGGATAATCTACCCTACGGGCAGTTATTAAGGATCCAACGTAACTGTTCACTTAGACAGGATTTCGAAGTTAATGCAAAAGTATTGTGTGACCAACTGAGAGACCGAGGATATCCCCGAAAGTTGCTTAAGCAAGCGACGAAAAGAGCATGGTTTACACCTAGAGAAAGCCTTCTGTCCAAAAAGATCAAACAACCGTTGGACAAGTTGGTCTGTGTGTCCACTTACGGGCCACATACCAATAGATTTCGTCAAACAATACTAAAAAATTGCCACCTTCTTCAAAATTTGGAATGTCCCTTTGATCAACCAATGTTCGCCATGAAAAAGGATATCAGCATAGGCCAGCAGCTGGTACGGACTGAAATTCCAACACCGTCTAAAAAACAAGATCTAGTCTCCCAATGAAATTTAAAACCAATTGAGGGCCACCATAAATGTGGCAACTGTGTTTCCTGTGAATCCACCATGGAAGGATTAGAATTTGAGCACAATAATATCAAATTGGTACATAAAACTTTCTCAAACTGTAAGATGAAAAATGTTGTCTACGCAATTATTTGCCCCTGCCGCAAAATCTACATTGGAAAAACAAACCAAGAAGTCAGGTTGCGAATCGTGCAACATCGTTCACGAATCCGAACTAAGGTCCAAAATGCGCCGATGGTCAGTCATTTTATACAAGCAAACCACACTGGGAAAGATTTTAAATGGACTGTACTGTGCGCTATAAAACAAATCCCCAGAGGAGGAGATGTTGAAGTTCAACTGCTGCAGAAGGAGGCATACTTGATTTTGAAATTCAATAGTGCAATCACAGGGTTGAACGAAATGTCAGAAATCTCCAGAACCTAATTCGCGTGTGCTCCACTTTCAAAATCAAGAGGAGGCTGTGGAATCCAACTTGAAAGCCTTTGAAAGACGAAGCAACAAGAAATAAATCGCCAGCTTCACTAGCGGTAGTTCTAAGTATGAACTATATGGCACATGATTCCTTTGAATATCGAAAATGGCCAAAATATAAATGTATGTGTCAAGTATCTAGTAATAATTCGCAAGTAAGAACTTCCGAACGACTAAGTATGAACTACAAGATCCAGGATCCATCATGATGTTCCGCAAGCCGGTTCTTTGAAAACCGGAAGTTACGAAATATGAGCAGGCAAATTCCATTGCTGTGGTAAACACCCGACCGGTTGGAGCCGCACGCTGGAGGTGAAGATTTGAAGTAGATACATGCTCTGCAACCTAAGTAAGTGAGTGCAACCGCCGAGTGATTCTTTTCCAACTCCAAAGCCATGACCTGAAACATTTGTAACAATCGCTTTCTGTTACAGATAACAGAAAACGAACCCCTGTATGCAACCGGCAAGTAAGTCCCGCCAAAGATCTAATGTTAAAGTCAAACGCAAAATGGACACAAACACTGACACGCGTTTGTTTATAACAGGTTACTGATCCGTAAGACTGCATCGCAATATCCGAGGCTGTTACTAGCAAAATACATAAAAAAGTAAGTCCATAGACTTTGTTGTTTTCAACTATTAAACGCAGGTCCCACTTGGAATTAATACTAGTGGCTAATGGAATGATTATCGTTTGTGTTTCAGACCAGATGGTCGGCAACATGAGCCATGTGGCACTTCCGTTAAGGCAAAGAAGACTATAGCAGGTACTGTGTTTGTCTGAAATTCCGAGTAACAATGATACATTTAGAAAAGGATGGGCAATATTAAAGAAAATTCCTTGTTTTCTGTTTTTTATAGATTTTACCCAGTCCTAGCCCTGAAGAAAATCCCGAAAATTGTCCTGGGATTTGAAACGCGTCGGCATGCAATACCATAGGGCAAACAAGTGCATAAAATAGAGAAAGCCTCACAGGGGATTATTTCTAAATATGTAAACCCGTGGGCTAGAACACTATTTCCCTTTGGTCAGCAACCCCTGAATGTTTTCTGAATATGATTATGAACCCAGAGGAGGGTTGCTGTGTGAATTTGACTGGTTGAATATTTACATTTTTTGTTACCTGTGTATTCATTGTCATGTGTAAATTATTTCTTTGATTATTTTCATTCTTTGTATTGGTTTCCTGTATATATCAATGTAAACAAGAAGAGCTATCTCGATCTGTGTTTGAATTAATTACCTGAGCACTTCACAAAAATTGTTGAAAGTAATAACATAATAAATTATGTAGCCCAAGACATTTAGCAGTTTGGTCTCAGGTTGCTGAAGTGAAACGGCATTCAAAACTGTCGGCTAGATTATTTGTCTCATGTATATTACTGGCCCATTCTAGCTGGGTTTTTCAGGGCCAACCCCTTTGTGTACAAAGACCAAAGAGAACTGAGCACACGCCTGACGGCTGGTGAAGTCACGGATGATTTTGAAGAGCCCTTTAGGTGACTTGCCAACCTGTTCAATTTGATTGGTGATAAAGCTCTTCTGTGTAGATTTGATGTTTAAATGATATCCAGACGGAGCTAATTTATAAAAGTCCTTGTCCAGCGGATTTTTAGTTCTACGCCATCTTTTCCCTAAGTTTTTACATGCAGATTTTTCCCTGTAATGTAAACATGTGCCATGGCTCCTGGGAAACATATTGCAGAGGCAGCACTCGCATACCTTTCCCCTGTGCTCATATTTGCGAACACAGGAGATGTCCATATTTATCGGGTGAAAATGCCCCATATTTAAATATTTATTGGTGCGTGCAATATTGGTGCGGTAAGCGCAAATATCTGCATGTTATTTTCAAAAATCGTGTGCGAGGCAATAATTATCACAATCAAAAGAAAGTGAACACCTCTGAAAATGGCCAACTCGTAATGAGGGTCTTAGGGCCATATGTAGGTGGGCTAATACCGGTCGGTAACGGCCGAAAATCGGTAAATTTCCCGTTACCGACCAGTATTTAGCCCTTTGCGATGTAGGAGGCCGGATTAAAGGAGTCGGTAATTTACTGATTCGTTATTTTAAGGAATCGGTAAATTACCGATTCCTTAAATCCTATGTAGGGAGCACTCAAGTGAGTGCATTTTTGGTTTAAGGATTCGTTATTTACCACCAACTACAAGTTGGTGGTAAATACCGAATACCTTTTAAAAAGCAATTTTGTGCTTTTTTAAAGTGCCATGTGGCAGACATACATGCCCTTAGGGCATGTATGTGCGCCACATGTGCACACATGCACGATTCAGGGGTGCAACAGGGTGTCAATTTGACACCCTGCCACCCTTGAATATGCTCCCCTATTACCGATTCGGTATTTACCGAATCGGTAATAGTGAATGGCTTCCCATTCATTCCTATGGGCCTCAGGCCCATAGGAATGAATGGGAAGGTATTCCTTATTACACGATTCGTAAATACCGAATCGGTAATAACGAATATTACCGAATCGGTAAAATTTACCTAATGTTTACCTACATTCTATTTACCGATTCTTAAATACCGGTATTTAGGAATCGGTAAATAGAAATTACCTACATATGGCCCTCAGTGTTTTAGAAGCTCCAGGCTATCAGTAAACCGTATTTTCCTATAAGCTCCTCCACCTCCTGGGTCACCTGGTTGTCTGGATTGCTCTTTCTACAAACAAGCATTTCATTGTTGGTCCTTGAGGGACCCCTAGATTTTCAAGGTATTCACATTAGATTTTGCCCCTATTTATCAGCACATTTCACAGAATGGGTAAAACCGTTTAATACATCAGGCCTATATTTACAGACAATGAATCCAATGGTAGTTCTTTACAGAGTCACTGGTTACCCAGAAATCGAGGTGGTCTGGTTTTGGACAGAGGTGAAATAATTCTTTTAATTATTGTCCTTCATATTGGAATCCAGCTAGTAACACCTGGTTGCAACATCTGTAGCTTGCCCTCAACGATGACACTGTAAAACCAGGGTCGGACTGGCCGTAGAAGTCACAGGGCATTTTCCTGGTCGGCCGGAAGGGTGGGGGCCGGTTTGGGACCCGTGGGGGCCTGCAATATATTATCGGCCCCCTATAACAAAAGCAGAGCAGTGCAGCAAGAGTGGTGCTTCTCACTCACAGCCCCCTTGCACCGGGGACCAGTCAAGCTGATTGCCAGGGCTGGTTTATGTTCCCAGTCCGGCCCTGAGTAAGACTGTAAGGAAAAGTTTGCTGATGGTTTCTGCAGGCTTGTTCCTGTCAGCGCCTTGAGGTGCACAAGTGTAAAGTGCACTAGACAAATACAGTCAGAGCTCTAGGCCACTAGGTAGCTTATGGAGAAATGGATGCCCAGGACCAACTCTGCTGGACTGAACCTGAGATGCACGTGCAGGATCCATCCTTCTCTGGTGACATTGTGGCAATGTTCAGGGCTTAATGTAGAACCCCCTCACCTCCTGCAGCACTTATGGTAGGGCTTGGATCTCAGGGTGACCCTGCATAGTCAACGCCCTATGCATGTCTTTCAGCTGACTATTCTAGGTGACATTTTATGGTCCCTCACAGCCGCGGTCCGTGCTGATAACAGCGGTGGGGCCAGGAAAGGGAGGATTTCGAGGGACGATGCCGAGGGAAAATTAAATAAATAATTAATTTTCCCTCGGCATCGTCCCTCAAAAACCCCCCTTACCTGGCCCCACCGCTGTTACCTGCATGGACCGCGGCTGGTCCCTCCACTGTTAGAATCTGAATACTTACACAGGAGCAAAATGCAACTCCTCGCCACCCTAATTTGGTGCCATCCGGATCAATTTACTCACAGAACATGGCATAAATAGTGAAGTTTCTCTCCTACCTGACTTCTTTCGCACATCGACTAAGATGGTCAGTCAGGAGGTATTATATGACTATTCATCTGAAGGATTTTGTGGTGAGGGAAAACACAGGGGCTGAGGCTGCGCTGAAGTCCTGGAAAAGAGACCACCGTAAATTCAATATCAGAGCTTACATAGAAACTATACAGTTTTGACGCTGCCTTTTCTCTAAGCATCCTTTTCTTTGAAATGCACCAATGCTACATACCTGCAAAGATTTTGCAAACCCTTGGGTTTACTACTGTAGTTTGATTAGTGCATTAGTGCGGGAGTTACGTAATCTGTTTCAGCTATTCTCTTTGGTATTGCACATGACCATCAGGCCTCCCTCCAGACCTCATGGTTGCAGTCCCTCTACAACTTCAACAAGGCTGGAAAACACAAATCCATTGTCTCTTTTCAGGGAAAAACACTTGTACCACGAGTTTTAAACGTGCTCTAGGACTGCACTTGAAAGTCAGTCTCTCTCTCTCTCTCTCTCTCTCTCACTTTCTCTCCACAGGAAGTGAGCACATAATTTGCAAACAGTGCTTACAGTATAAACAGGGATGGTCCTAAATTGGATTGACTGGGACAGCGCCCTGGGTGGAAAGAAAATTTGGTGTTTGTTGTGGGGTGGAGGTGGGGGATATCGTTGCGATGTGACGCAGGAGGTGTGAGGAAGATGGGAGGAGGGTAGGGGGTTAAAGGGGTGCTAACAATTACCGAGGTACATTAAGTTAAGGGCTGATTATAAAGGGGTTGATTAGGATGGAGGCGGACTTTTGTCCGCCCCCCACCCTATCAGAAACAGGACCGCCCGACAGGATGTCGGCGGTCCTGACATAGGCATTATGATGGGACCACCACTACGTTGGTCGCAATGCCTATACTTTGCAATGCGGCAGGTGCTGCTGGCTGCAGCACCCGCCGCAATCCAAAATAGGGACACCTGACATATCCCTGCACTATGGTATCAGGCACCATGCGGTGCCTGCCACATGGTGCAGGGATATGTAGGGGGGCACCATAGGTGCCTCCCAGTGCCCATATCGGAGTGCCAGGGGGTAGGGGGACCTGCTACGGGCCCCCAAAGTCCCTTTCCGCCTGCCTTTTCATGGCGGGTTAACCGCCATGAAATGGCGGGCGGAAAGGGACATTGTAATCCCTACGGCGGTGCCTATCGCCGCAATCGTAGGGAATACATTCCCCTCCGCCGCACTGGTGGGCTCAAGGAGCCCGTCGGATGCATGGCGGCCGGCCTTTCGGACCGCCAACACACCGCCCGTCATTGTAATATGGCGGACGGGAAACTTGCTTGCGATGGCGGTGAGACCGCCACTGACGGGCTGTCGGTGGCGGTCTCACCGCCATCTTAATCGGCCTCAAAGTCTTTAACTGGACCCGATTGAGACCAAGTGGGATGGACTGGCTGCTGTTTGCATGACATTAAATCGGGCAGCTCCCTGCTGTGCCCCTCGGAATATTGGTGCCCCGGGCCTGGGCCCAGCTCGTCCATGCCCAAGGCCAGCCCTGGCTTTCTTATAGTTCTTACTTTCATGTAGATTCCTTCAGATTTCCCAAAACTTCTGTTATCAGCAAGTTTCTAGGTAGGCCATCTCTCTAGTGCGATAAAGAAGCAAGCCGCTGCCTTTCTGATGAAGACTTCTCAGTGGGGAAGTCACTGCAAGTGCTATGGCAGGAGCACTAGAGCTCGTGATTCACTGATAGTCAAAACCTTGATTAAGTGGCGGTTGGAGAAAGGGCATGGATGCCTGTTATAGGACGACCTCACTCAAGATGGCTGCTGTGTCACACATCCTTGAACTATTCTTGCAAGAGTTCATGCAAATCTCATGAGAACTCGAGCACCACAGCTCAGATTATTTTCTGGGGCTGGGCCTGGACACAGTTTCACTCAGCTCTGCCTGGTCACAGAATGTTTTAGTTCAAAGCGAGGTCTTTGCCTACTGCAAAAGGTAGCAGTCGTCACTGAGCCAGACCTGCCGACTTTGAAGGTGAGGAGCCAGGCTCGAGTCTCGGCGTGGGCTTGTTATTCTAGGCAAATCACTTAATCTCCCCATGACTTCCAAAAATGAATGTGTTCTTGTGTAACATAACTGGTGCTCATGGAAAGCGCTCCAAGACCTTCGGGTCGAGTTTGCGCGATATAAAACTGCAACAACAAAAAAAGCTTGCCTTTGGGGCCTTAGAACAACGCCAATCTTGGTGCGCAGTGGGATGTTGGACGAAACCTATGGGGCAGTACCCTAAGACCAGGTCTTGGAGGGAGGAACCTGACATCAACCAAATTTGCAAAAGGAGACTTAATTTAGCATTTTCTACATATTCCACCATCAGCTGCGTATTTCGCAAATGTCAACAAGAATATTTTTTACTGGAGACTCTTTTCAAACTTTAACTGGTCACCTTTCACTTGCTTACTGCTTTATTCGGGTATGTCTTGAAACCTAAAGTGCCCTCTAACGATACACCCAGATTACATATGCAATGGAAAATTCTGCTCGGCAGGGTTGTTTCTTAATAGAAGACACACTAATAGAGGTTCATAGTATGGAAATAGTGTACAAAAGGGAAAATAGTTCTAAAACATAACCCAGAATAAAAGAGGGACGCCTTCCATTACAAGAAGTGTGAACTTTTAGTATTTCTTTCTGTTGAGCGCCACATTGCATGCTTGTATAAATTGTATTACTCTGGTATTTAGAAGGCACAGTGTTAATAATAATATGGTGTTCCTGTGCTTCAATGCAAGACAATATCATTGCTTGTTGATAAACAGCATTTGATTAGAACCTGTTGAAGGTATATACTTTTCTTTTTTAAGAAACCTTTGTTTTTACATAGTTTTGGGATGCCTTTTCTATCAATGTCTGTTAAAGTTCTAAAATAGCATGATTGTACTTTTACAGAATGTCCTGCATAGTTTACCTTTTCTTGCTGCATAATTTAGTCAGCCTTGCCACATAATTTGCCCCCCTGTTGCCGCATAATTCAAGGGGGCCTGATTACAGTACACCAGGGATAGGGAGGCCAAGGGTACTGATACGCCAAGATCATTTGCCATGTTGTTATTGTTTGCTTCCTCATCTCTTTCAATCACTCCTGTTATGTTTGTTTCTTCGCTTCTGTTTCCCTTTTTCTGTCACTCTATTTTTAGGTCTCGCCTGGCGTTAGCAGCGCGCATGCGCTGCTCTCGCCATGGGAGTGCCTTTTGTTATCGATACAGTTTCCAAACTCACTTAAAGGCACGCCCTTGTTTTCAATTGGCGCGCGTCATCGTTTGTGTTAAACGCTGACGCGTGATTGAAAACCGGGCTTTCAGGTTACTGCCTTGTCCACTTTTAGGCCGGCCCATGTGGACAAGCCCACGCCATCTTGTTTTTGCTTGTGGCAATAGCTTTGTATTGTCATGGCAACCAAGCTGTGCTACTTTTTTTTTCCTTCACATTTGTTGACACACGCGGCATTTTTTTTTTTTACACATTTGTTGACACGGCATGCAGCTTGCCAGAGTTACGTACACGCGGTATGTAGCTTGTGCCTACAATTGCGTACTTTTGTGTTATTTTGCTTTATTGACACACGCGGCATGCAGCTTGTCAGTTACGTACACGCGGTATGTAGCTTCTGGCCAGAATTGTGTACTTTTGTGTTATTTTGCTTGTGCCCAGAATTGCGTACTTTTGTGTTATTTTGCTTTATTGCAGTGTGTGATTAAAAATAGTTTTGCTTTTAATATGCTTTACAAATGTACGCTTGGTTTACATGCGGCATGCAGCTTGTCAGAGTTACGTACACGCGGTATGTAGCGTGTGCCCAGAATTGCGTACTTTTGTGTTATTTTGCTTGTGTCCAGAATCAGATCGTGTTTTAATATTACAATTTGATTGTTGGATTAGGTTAATATAGTTTAATTTTAAGGGGGGAATTTGTTCTAATGATATTAAGGTGCGCTTGGCGCCACATAAAGATTTTTTTTTTTTTGTCGAATATGCGTTTACTCATGTACGCTTTCTTTTATTGTTCCATAACATTTGCTTAGCTGCGCATGGTTAGAAACAAAAGGTAAGCTTAGTTTTAATTTATCTCTGGAGTTACTTCCTATTGGGTAATGTTTATGTCATAATCTTTTGCTTTACTTTGCGCTACCTGCTAATTTTTTTTGAAAGAATTACTGTTTGTTTAGGACTTGTGGTGATATATTTTCACAAATGTTAGGCACATGCACCCGTGATTATCTGTCGTATTACATCGCGCTAACTGTTGATTTATTTTTAATGTTCATTATTGTACATTTGGGGCTTCTGGTGATATCTTTGCACAACAGTTAAGTACACACGCGCGGCGTGGAACTTATGCCCACACTTACGGTATTTTCGTGCTACTTCGCGGCATGGAACTTGTGCTGAGACTTACGTACTTTTGTGCTACGCTGTATTTATTCACCTTTTTTGCGTTTATATAGCAGTGGGTTATGGCGGATCGTGTTTTAGTGTTACAATTTGCGGTTTGGAACACTTTGTTGCACTTAGGGGTAACATTGGATATGCTACTATGTATCGGGTTTCTTTTACGATTTACTTTATTCGTTTTGTTGTACCGTTTTAAAATTATAGTAGGGCGTATACATTTTTTATAGTTTAGGCAGAAATTTACACACAGATTTAAAAAAAACACATCAGTTTTTGAAATTTTACATTTAATATCATATGATGTACTTTTTAGTGATGTTACTTACTGTCAATATTGAGGTAGTTGTGATTGTTTTTTGGGGTTAATTATTGTACATGCGGCATAGAACTTGTGCCTTACGGGCATGCAGCTTGCCAGAGTTACGTACACGCGGTATGTAGCTTGTGCCCAGAGTGCGTACTTTTGTGTTATTTTGCTTTATTGCATGTGTTGCTTCAAAATTGTTTTGCTTTTAATATGCTTTACAAATGTACACTTGGTTTAAGCGTTTCACAATATTTGCTTATATTGAGGTAGCGGTGATTGTTTTGGGGTTAGTTATTGCTACATGCGGCATAGAACTTGTGCCTTACACGCGGCATGCAGCTTGTCAGAGTTACGTACACGCGGTATGGAGCTTGTGCCCAGAATGGCGTACTTTTGTGTTATTTTGCTTTATTGCATGTGTGTGCTTTAAAATAGTTTTGCTTTTAATATGCTTTACAAATGTACGCTTGGTTTAAGCATTTCACAATATTTGCTTATATTGAGGTAGCTGTGATTTTTTTTGGGGGGGTTGATTATTGTACATGCGGCATAGAACTGGTGCCTAGAGTTACGTACTTCTGTACTATTTTGCTTTAATAGTAATACTTGTGTTTATATAGCGTTGGCTTCTATCAGATCGTGTTTTAATATTACAATTTGATAGTTGGATTAAGTTAATATAGTTTAATTTTAAGGGAGAATTTGTTCTAATGATATTAAGGTGCGCTTGAGTGCACATAAGGTTTTGTTTTTTTGTCGAATATGCGTTTACTAATGTATGCTTTCTTTTATTGTTCCAGAACATTTGCTTAGCTGCATGGATAGAAACAAAAGGTAAGCTTTTTTTATTTATCTCTGGAGTAACTTCCTATTAGGTAATGTTTATGTCATAATCTTTAGCTTTACATCAGCTACCTGTTAATTTATTTTGTAAGTACATGTAGAGGTAGGTGTTTTAGATTTGTCTACAATTTAGCTTTATTTGTTTACAATGCGTTCAGGGTGTGTTTATTTTTATTTGTTATTGTGCACGTCGTTTCCTTTTTTTTATAAGTTTTGGCTGGTCACACATTATTATTGCAATCAAGGGATACGCACAATATTATATACAAATATACTAAATTATATGCATATACATATATATCAAACGATTTATATATAAATGTATTATTACAGCCATATATATACATATATATATTGCAAACTTTTGCTATATAGCAAAAATACATATATATGTCCATGCATATTTGCAAAAACAATATAAAAAAAACAACACCATTCACAAACCAAATTGCTTTAACTTAAACAAAGCAAAACCAAAGGGGATGATGGACGGAGTGTTGAACATTGCAAGCACTCACCCCCAGTCAACTGATCTGGGTTTAATCCATCATCATTCTTTAGCTCACTCCGCCACCCCAGTTCAGACATGGCCATATGCAAATCAGTCTGACCCTGTGCCTCATGGGAACAGTCCAGCCCGAACTGCCAAGCCATGTCTTCCCTGGACCGGAAACAAGCATCCTGGGACCGGTTTCTGGCTTACAGCCGTCATCAGCCAGGCTATCTTGAATCCAGTGGCAAAGTGAGCAAGGGACCCACGTCTGGGCATACCCTGCCAACTTAGGGGCGAACATAGCAAAACCAAAGGGGATGATGGAGGGAGTGTTGAACATTGCAAGCACTCACCCCCAGTCAACTGATCTGGTTTTAATCCATCACCATTTTTAGCTCACTCCGCCACCCCAGTTCAGACATGGCCATATGCAAATCAGTCTGACCCTGTGCCTCATGGGAACAGTCCAGCCCGAACTGCCAAGCCATGTCTTCCCTGGACTCGGAAACAAGCATCCTGGGACCGGTTTCTGGCTTACAGCCGTCATCAGCCAGGCTATCTTGAATCCAGTGGCAAAGTGAGCAAGGGACCCACGTCTGGGCATACCCTGCCAACTTAGGGCGAACATAGCAAAACCAAAGGGGATGATGGACGGAGTGTTGAACATTGCAAGCACTCACCCCAGTCAACTGATCTGGGTTTAATCCATCATCATTCTTTAGCTCACTCCGCCACCCCAGTTCAGACATGGCCATATGCAAATCAGTCTGACCCTGTGCCTCACGGGAACAGTCCAGCCTGAACTGCCAAGCCATGTCTTCCCTGGACCGGAAACAAGCATCCTGGGACCGGTTTCTGGCTTACAGCCGTCATCAGCCAGGCTATCTTGAATCCAGTGGCAAAGTGAGCAAGGGACCCACGTCTGGGCATACCCTGCCAACTTAGGGGCGAACATAGCAAAACCAAAGGGGATGATGGACGGAGTGTTGAACATTGCAAGCACTCACCCCCAGTCAACTGATCTGGGTTTAATCCATCATCATTCTTTAGCTCACTCCGCCACCCCAGTTCAGACATGGCCATATGCAAATCAGTCTGACCCTGTGCCTCATGGGAACAGTCCAGCCCGAACTACCAAGCCATGTCTTCCCTGGACCGGAAACAAGCATCCTGGGACCGGTTTCTGGTTTACAGCTGTCATCAGCCAGGCTATCTTGAATCCAGTGGCAAAGTGAGCAAGGGACCCATGTCTGGGCATACCCTGCCAACTTAGGGCGAACATAGCAAAACCAAAGGGGATGATGGACGGAGTGTTGAACATTGCAAGCACTCACCCCAGTCAACTGATCTGGGTTTAATCCATCATCATTCTTTAGCTCACTCCGCCACCCCAGTTCAGACATGGCCATATGCAAATCAGTCTGACCCTGTGCCTCATGGGAACAGTCCAGCCCGAACTGCCAAGCCATGTCTTCCCTGGACCGGAAACAAGCATCCTGGGACCGGTTTCTGACTTACAGCCGTCATCAGCCAGGCTATCTTGAATCCAGTGGCAAAGTGAGCTAGGGACCCACGTCTGGGCATACCCTGCCAACTTAGGGCGAACATAGCAAAACCAAAGGGGATGATGGATGGAGTGTTGAACATTGCAAGCACTCACCCCCAGTCAACTGATCTGGGTTTAATCCATCATCATTCTTTAGCTCACTCCGCCACCCCAGTTCAGACATGGCCATATGCAAATCAGTCTGACCCTGTGCCTCATGGGAACAGTCCAGCCCGAACTGCCAAGCCATGTCTTCCCTGGACCGGGAAACAAGCATCCTGGGACCGGTTTCTGGCTTACAGCCGTCATCAGCCAGGCTATCTTGAATCCAGTGCCAAAGTGAGCAAGGGACCCACGTCTGGGCATACCCTGCCAACTTAGGGCGAACATAGCAAAACCAAAGGGGATGATGGACGGAGTGTTGAACATTGCAAGCACTCACCCCCAGAATGTTTGCATTGTCAGCATTCCGTCCATCATTTGTTTGCTGTAACACTTTTCGCCCTAAGTGGGATGGGTATGCCCAGACGTGGGTCCCTTGCTCACTGTGCCACTGGATTCAAGCTAGCCTGGCTGAAGAAGGGTGACATACCTGAAACCGGTCCCAGGATGCTAGTTCCGGTCCAGGGAGGACGTGGCCTGGCAGTTCGGTCTGGACTGTTTCCATGGGGCACAGGGTCAAGACTGATTTGCATATGGCTGGGTCCAAACTGGGAGTGGCGTAGTGAGCAAAGAACGATGGATTTAACCCAGATCTTTTGACTGGTGGAGAATGTTTGCATTGTCAGCATTCCGTCCATCATTTGTTTGCTGTAACACTTTTCAGCCCTAAGTGGGATGGGTATGCCCAGACGTGGGTCCCTTGCTCACTGTGCCACTGGATTCAAGCTAGCCTGGCTGAAGAAGGGTGACATACCCTGAAACCGGTCCAGGAGCTGATCCTGGCCTGGCCAGCAGTTCGGTCTGGACTGTTCCCATGGGGCACAGGGTCAAGACTGATTTGCATATGGCTGGGTCCAAACTGGGGTGGCGTAGTGGGCAAAGAGAACGATGGATTTAACCCAGATCTTTTGACTGGGGGAGAATGTTTGCATTGTCAGCATTCCGTCCATCATTTGTTTGCTGTAACACTTTTCGCCCTAAGTGGGATGGGTATGCCCAGACGTGGGTCCCTTGCTCACTGTGTCACTGGATTCAAGCTAGCCTGGCTGAAGAAGGGTGACATACCCTGAAACCGGTCACAGGATGCTTGTTTCCGGTCCAGGGAGGACCTGGCCTGGCAGTTCGGTCTGGACTGTTCCCATGGGGCACAGGGTCAAGACTGATTTGCATATGGCTGGGTCCAAACTGGGAGTGGCGTAGTGGGCAAAGAACAATGGATTTAACCCAGATCTTTTGACTGGGGGAGAATGTTTGCATTGTCAGCATTCCGTCCATCATTTGTTTGCTGTAACACTTTTCGCCCTAAGTGGGATGGGTATGCCCAGACGTGGGTCCCTTGCTCACTGTGCCACTGGATTCAAGCTAGCCTGGCTGAAGAAGGGTGACATACCCTGAAACCGGTCCCAGGATGCTTGTTTCCGGTCCAGGGAGGACCTGGCCTGGCAGTTCGGTCTGGACTGTTCCCATGGGGCACAGGGTCAGACTGATTTGCATATGGCTGGGTCCAAACTGGGGTGGCGTAGTGGGCAAAAGAACGATGGATTTAACCCAGATCTTTTGACTGGGGAGAATGTTTGCATTGTCAGCATTCCGTCCATCATTTGTTTGCTGTAACACTTTTTCGCCCTAAGTGGGATGGGTATGCCCAGACGTGGGTCCCTTGCTCACTGTGCCACTGGATTCAAGCTAGCCTGGCTGAAGAAGGAGTGACATACCCTGAAACCGGTCCCAGGATGCTTGTTTCCGGTTCAGGGAGGACCTGGCCTGGCAGTTCGGTCTGGACTGTTCCTATGGGGCACAGGGTCAAGACTGATTTGCATATGGCTGGGTCCAAACTGGGAGTGGCGTAGTGGGCAAAAGAACGATGGATTTAACCCCAGATCTTTTGACTGGGGAGAATGTTTGCATTGTCAGCATTCCGTCCATCATTTGTTTGCTGTAACACTTTTCGCCCTAAGTGGGATGGGTATGCCCAGACGTGGGTCCCTTGCTCACTGTGCCACTGGATTCAAGCTAGCCTGGCTGAAGAAGGGTGACATACCCTGAAACCGGTCCCAGGATGCTTGTTTCCGATCCAGGGAGGACCTGGCCTGGCAGTTCGGTCTGGACTGTTCCCATGGGGCACAGGGTCAAGACTGATTTGCATATGGCTGGGTCCAAACTGGGGTGGCGTAGTGGGCAAAAGAACGATGGATTTAGCTCAGATCTTTTGACTGGGGGAGAATGTTTGCATTGTCAGCATTCTGTCCATCATTTGTTTGTTGTAACATTTTTCGCCCTAAGTGGGATGGGTATGCCCAGACGTGGGTCCCTTGCTCACTGTGCCACTGGATTCAAGCTAGCCTGGCTGAAGAAGGGTGACATACCCTGAAACCGGTCCCAGGATGCTTGTTTCCGGTCCAGGGAGGACCTGGCCTGGCAGTTCGGTCTGGACTGTTCCCATGGGGCACAGGGTCAAGACTGATTTGCAAATGGCTGGGTCCAAACTGGGGTGGCGTAGTGGGCAAAAGAACGATGGATTTAACCCAGATCTTTTGACTGGGGAGAATGTTTGCATTGTCAGCATTCCGTCCATCATTTGTTTGCTGTAACACTTTTCGCCCCTAAGTGGGATGGGAATGCCCAGACGTGGGTCCCTTGCTCACTGTGCCACTGGATTCAAGCTAGCCTGGCTGAAGAAGGGTGACATACCCTGAAACCGGTCCCAGGATGCTTGTTTCCGGTCCAGGGAGGACCTGGCCTAGCAGTTCGGTCTGGACTGTTCCCATGGGGCACAGGGTCAAGACTGATTTGCATATGGCTGGGTCCAAACTGGGGTGGCGTAGTGGGCAAAAGAACGATGGATTTAACCCAGATCTTTTGACTGGGGGAGAATGTTTGCATTGTCAGCATTCCGTCCATCATTTGTTTGCTGTAACACTTTTCGCCCTAAGTGGGATGGGTATGCCCAGACGTGGGTCCCTTGCTCACTGTGCCACTGGATTCAAGCTAGCCTGGCTGAAGAAGGGTGACATACCCTGGAAACCGGTCCCAGGATGCTTGTTTCCGGTCCAGGGAGGACCTGGCCTGACAGTTCGGTCTGGACTGTTCCCATGGGGCACAGGGTCAAGACTGATTTGCATATGGCTGGGTCCAAACTGGGGTGGCGTAGTGGGCAAAAGAACGATGGATTTAACCCAGATCTTTTGACTGGGGAGAATGTTTGCATTGTCAGCATTCCGTCCATCATTTGTTTGCTGTAACACTTTTCGCCCTAAGTGGGATGGGTATGCCCAGATGTGGGTCCCTTGCTCACTGTGCCACTGGATTCAAGCTAGCCTGGCTGAAGAAGGGTGACATACCCTGAAACCGGTCCCAGGATGCTTGTTTCCGGTCCAGGGAGGACCTGGCCTGGCAGTTCGGTCTGGACTGTTCCCATGGGGCACAGGGTCAAGACTGATTTGCGTATGGCTGGGTCCAAACTGGGGTGGCGTAGTGGGCAAAAGAACGATGCATTTAACCCAGATCTTTTGACTGGGGAGAATGTTTGCATTGTCAGCATTCCGTCCATCATTTGTTTGCTGTAGCACTTTTCGCCCTAAGTGGGATGGGTATGCCCAGACGTGGGTCCCTTGCTCACTGTGCCACTGGATTCAAGCTAGCCTGGCTGAAGAAGGGTGACATACCCTGAAACCGGTCCCAGGATGCTTGTTTCCGGTCCAGGGAGGACCTGGCCTGGCAGTTCGGTCTGGACTGTTCCCATGGGGCACAGGGTCAAGACTGATTTGCATATGGCTGGGTCCAAACTGGGGTGGCATAGTGGGCAAAAGAACGATGGATTTAACCCAGATCTTTTGACTGGGGGAGAATGTTTGCATTGTCAGCATTCCGTCCATCATTTGTTTGCTGTAACACTTTTACGCCCTAAGTGGGATGGGTATGCCCAGACGTGGGTCCCTTGCTCACTGTGCCACTGGATTCAAGCTAGCCTGGCTGAAGAAGGGTGACATACCCTGAAACCGGTCCCAGGATGCTTGTTTCCGGTCCAGGGAGGACCTGGCCTGGCAGTTTGGTCTGGACTGTTCCCATGGGGCACAGGGTCAAGACTGATTTGCATATGGCTGGGTCCAAACTGGGGTGGCGTAGTGGGCAAAAGAACGATGAATTTAACCCAGATCCTTTGACTGGGGGAGAATGTTTGCATTGTCAGCATTCCGTCCATCATTTGTTTGCTGTAACACTTAACTTAAACAAAGGCGAGACCTGTTGCATTTTTAATGCTTGTCTTTCTTCTGGGTTCACTTTTGGTTCAGACTTTCTTGCTTTCACCCTTTCACCCTTTCATTCTTTATCACTTACTGTTTGACTTTTTTTCTTTCCCTGTTTTTCACCGGCCTTGTCTTTAACCTTGTTAAATTTGATTTCCTTCCTTGTTTGTATCTCTTATTTCTATTTTTCTGTTCTATTTTTCCTTCTC
This sequence comes from Calotriton arnoldi, assembly GCA_963921515.1. Classification (NCBI taxonomy): domain Eukaryota; kingdom Metazoa; phylum Chordata; class Amphibia; order Caudata; family Salamandridae; genus Calotriton; species Calotriton arnoldi. The sequence continues at coordinate 2,844,548 of CAWUFW010000856.1, read as the reverse complement.
TTTAATTTTATAACTTTCTTTCTGCGAATCGCTATTCCATCTCTCCATTGCCTCCTGCTTTCCCTATCACTGTCACTCTTTTTCATACCCTCTCTACTTGTATGCTCTATTTCATACACCCATTCCTTTCTCTGTCTCTTTACGATGGCCTCTACAGTTCCTTGATTTCACTCTTTCCTTCCTTTCTCTTACCTTTTCTCTTTTTCTCATTCGCCCCTCCTTCAATTTATTCCACTTTTACTTACTTCTCTTTTCATCCATACAACTTCATGCTCCTTTCTCCTCTTTATTCTCCTATCTTTTGTGCTTCTCCTTTAATTCTTTTCTTATTTCCTCTAGCTTTCTCCTTTTCTTTTCTGTCTTTGCGTCTGGCCACTGCTGCTTTTCTTTGATTCACCCTGTTCAATCTTTTCTGTGCCTGTCTCGATATTTTCCTGTCTGATGTCTAGTCTTTCTATCTATTGATCCCTTCTTTGCTATCCTTTCCTTCTTGGTGGTTCTTTCTTCCTTGTTTCTTTCTTCCTCTTGCCTCGACCTCATTCCCTAGCCTTCATTCTCTCAACCCCAGTTCTTCTGTATGTGTATTGATGTTTTATGTGTTTATTTAGCGTTTATAACCGAATCTCATCTGCTTCGAAACGCCATGAAATACATTTGCATTGATAGGTGGTGGGCACACTGACCCCTCTTTCTACCTCCCTCTCTTCCTGTGCATTGATAGGTGGTGGACACACTGACCCCCTCTTTCTACCACCCTCTCTTCCTGTGCATTGATAGGTGGTGGGCACACTGACCCCTCTTTCTACCTCCCTCTCTTCCTGTGCATTGATAGGTGGTGGGCACACTGACCCCTCTTTCTACCTCCCTCTCTTCCTGTGCATTTATAAGTGGTGGGCACACTGACCCCTCTTTCTACCTCCCTCTCTTCCTGTGCATTGATAGGTGGGGGGCACACTGACCCCCCTCTTTCTACCTCCCTCTCTTCCTGTGCATTGATAGGCGGTGGGCACACTGACCCCTCATTCTACCTCCCTCTCTTCCTGTGCATTGATAGGCGGTGGGCACACTGACCCCACTCTTTCTACTTCCCTCTCTTCCTGTGCATTGATAGGCGGTGGGCACACTGACCCCCCTCTTTCTACCTCCCTCTCTTCCTGTGCATTGATAGGCGGTGGGCACACTGACCCCTCTTTCTACCTCCCTCTCTTCCTGTGCATTGATAGGCGGTGGGCACACTGACCCCTCATTCTACCTCCCTCTCTTCCTGTGCATTGATAGGCGGTGGGCACACTGACCCCCCCTCTTTCTACCTCCCTCTCTTCCTGTGCATTGATAGGTGGTGGGCACACTGACCCCCCTCTTTCTACCTCCCTCTCTTCCTGTGCATTGATAGGTGGTGGGCACACTGACCCCTCTTTCTACCTCCCTCTCTTCCTGTGCATTGATAGGTGGTGGGCACACTGACCCCTCTTTCTACCACCCTCTCTTCCTGTGCATTGATAGGTGGTGGGCACACTGACCCCCCTCTTTCTACCTCCCTCTCTTCCTGTGCATTGATAGGTGGTGGGCACACTGACCTCCCTCTTTCTACCTCCCTCTCTTCCTGTGCATTGATTGATGGTGGGTACACTGACCCATCTTTCTACCTCCCTCTCTTCCTGTGCATTTATAGGTGGTGGGCACACTGACCCCCCTCTGTCTACCTCCCTCTCTTCCTGTGCATTGATAGGTGGTGGGCACACTGACCCCCCTCTTTCTACCTCCCGCTCTTCCTGTGCATTGATAGATGGTGGGTACACTGACCCATCTTTCTACCTCCCTCTCTTCCTGTGCATTTATAGGTCGTGGGCACACTGAACCCCATCTTTCTACCTCCCTCTCTTCCTGTGCATTGATAGGCGGTGGGCACACTGACCCCTCTTTCTACCTCCCTCTCTTCCTGTGCATTGATAGGTGGTGGGCACACTGACCCCCCTCTTTCTACCTCCCTCGCTTCCTGTGCATTGATAGGTGGTGGGCACACTGACCCCCTCTCTCTTTCTACCTCCCTCTCTTCCTGTGCATTGATAGGTGGTGGGCACACTGACCCCTCTTTCTACCTCCCTCTCTTCCTGTGCATTGATAGGTGGTGGGCACACTGACCCCTCTTTCTACCACCCTCTCTTCCTGTGCATTGATAGGTGGTGGGCACACTGACCCCTCTCTTTCTACCTCCCTCTCTTCCTGTGCATTGATAGATGGTGGGCACACTGACCCATCTTTCTACCTCCCTCTATTCCTGTGCATTTATAGGTGGTGGTCACACTGACACATCTTTCTACCTCCCTCTCTTCCTGTGCATTTATAGGTGGTGGGCACACTGACCCCTCTTTCTACCTCCCTCTCTTCCTGTGCATTGATAAGTAGTGGGCACACTGACCCTCCTCTTTCTACCTCCCTCTCTTCCTGTGCATTTATAAGTGGTGAGCACACTGACCCCTCTTTCTACCTCCCTCTCTTCCTGTGCATTGATAGGCGGTGGGCCCACCTGACCCCCTCTTTCTACCTCCCTCTCTTCCTGTGCATTTATAGGTGGTGGGCACACTGACCCCTCTTTCTACCTCCCTCTCTTCCTGTGCATTTATAGTGGTGGGCACACTGACACCTCTTTCTACCTCCCTCTCTTCCTGTGCATTGATAGGTGGTGGGCACACTGACCCCTCTTTCTACCTCCCTCTCTTCCTGTGCATTTATAGATGGTGGGCACACTGACCCCCATCTTTCTACCTCCCTCTCTTCCTGTGCATTTATAGGTGGTGGGCACACTGACACCTCTTTCTACCTCCCTCTCTTCCTGTGCATTGATAGGTGGTGGGCACACTGACCCCTCTTTCTACCTCCCTCTCTTCCTGTGCATTGATAGGTGGTGGGCACACTGACACCTCTTTCTACCTCCCTCTCTTCCTGTGCATTTATAGATGGTGGGCACACTGACCCCCATCTTTCTACCTCCCTCTCTTCCTGTGCATTTATAGGTGGTGGGCACACTGACACCTCTTTCTACCTCCCTCTCTTCCTGTGCATTGATAGGTGGTGGGCACACTGACCCCTCTTTCTACCTCCCTCTCTTCCTGTGCATTGATAGGTGGTGGGCACACTGACACCTCTTTCTACCTCCCTCTCTTCCTGTGCATTGATAGGTGGTGGGCACACTGACCCCTCTTTCTACCTCCCTCTCTTCCTGTGCATTGATAGGCGGTGGGCACACTGACCCCTCTTTCTACCTCCCTCTCTTCCTGTGCATTGATAGGCGGTGGGCACACTGACCCCCCCTCTTTCTACCTCCCTCTCTTCCTGTGCATTGATAGGTGGTGGGCACACTGACCCCTCTTTCTACCTCCCTCTCTTCCTGTGCATTTATAGGTGGTGGGCACACTGACACCTCTTTCTACTTCCCTCTCTTCCTGTGCATTGATAGGTGGTGGGCACACTGACCCCTCTTTCTACCTCCCTCTCTTCCTGTGCATTGATAGGTGGTGGGCACACTGACCCCTCTTTCTACCTCCCTCTCTTCCTGTGCATTTATAGATGGTGGGCACACTGACCCCCATCTTTCTACCTCCCTCTCTTCCTGTGCATTTATAGGTGGTGGGCACACTGACACCTCTTTCTACCTCCCTCTCTTCCTGTGCATTGATAGGTGGTGGGCACACTGATCCCTCTTTCTACCTCCCTCTCTTCCTGTGCATTTATAGGTGGTGGGCACACTGACACCTCTTTCTACCTCCCTCTCTTCCTGTGCATTGATAGGTGGTGGGCACACTGACCCCTCTTTCTACCTCCCTCTCTTCCTGTGCATTGATAGGTGGTGGGCACACTGACCCCTCTTTCTACCTCCCTCTCTTCCTGTGCATTTATAGATGGTGGGCACACTGACCCCCATCTTTCTACCTCCCTCTCTTCCTGTGCATTTATAGGTGGTGGGCACACTGACCCCTCTTACTAACACCCTCTCTTCCTGTGCATTGATAGGTGGTGGGCACACTGACCCCTCTTTCTACCTCCCTCTCTTCCTGTGCATTGATAGGTGGTGGGCACACTGACCCCTCTTTCTACCTCCCTCTCTTCCTGTGCATTGATAGGTGGTGGGCACACTGACCCCTCTTTCTACCTCCCTCTCTTCCTGTGCATTTATAGATGGTGGGCACACTGACCCCTCTTTCTACCTCCCTCTCTTCCTGTGCATTGATAGGTGGTGGGCACACTGACCCCTCTTTCTACCTCCCTCTCTTCCTGTATGCTTCCTTACTCATTTTTTTACGCTGCCCCTTTCTGCCATTTTGTGTTGCCTCTGGTGGAATCTCTACAATGCGTTCCTTTTGCACTTTAACTCTTCAAAAATTACAACAGAACCCCCTCCACACTCTCTCCTCTTCAGTTGCCTCCCCAGCTCGCCCCCCATAATCCCATACTTGGTGACGCTCCAAAACATTTCATTTTTGATCTAGTCAGGCTGGCAGGGTGTTAATGAAATGATTAGGTTTATTATTCAAGACAGATTAATGGGGGCTTATTAACTCCGCGTACGAGACATCTCGTTCCAATGCAATTAGCCGGGAGTGATAAGAGTTATAAATGCGGCTGCTCCTTCTTTTGATGGCTGTATTGGAAGGGATGAGGCGAGGCGCTAGCCCTCGGAGGAAGATTCCGGCGGAAACTGCGCCTACTTTCATCCCTTCAGGCTGGCACGCTCGCCCTACGAAGAAAAGGCATCTTAAGTCCTGTTATTTGGCGCTACCACTAAGTCTTAACTTGCCTCATGGAAGTATCGGCCTTAGGTCCTCAGGGCTGGTTTTAGATCTAGGCAAAGATATGTCGTCGCTTCGGGTCAAATTCAAAGCATGGGAGCGCCCAAAAAACCCATAGCGCTCCTGAGTAGTACTGGACTCGCGCTACAACATGGTTATGTATGCATCATTGGCTTGTGAGGGCTGGAACTATCGGATTTTCATTACGCCCACATGAGATAGGCTTACCACACAGTGCTTCTGAATGGGAATCGTTTACATTACAGTGAGTATCTTGAAAATCTGGCCATATAAAAAAGTGGAAAAGTAAATAAAGATAAAAATGTTTCATTAAAGCATTTTACAGAAAATTAATATTTCCCTCAATGCCGTTCGTAATGTATTTAAAGTAAACATGCATGTGAAAATTAGAGGTGGCCGATAACCTCTGCTCCTCCGGCGGAGTTCGCTGAGTTTTGCCCACTCAACGCTTCGCTTGGAGTGCGGAGTTCCAGGAAAACTCCGCCAACCGCCGAGTGGTGGAGTTTTTTCTCGTGCGCAGCTTGCCAACTATAAAATGGAGAGCACGAGCAAGAAAATCGAGTGCCAGAACGCCTCCAGGCGAGATTTATCAACCCGGGCGGTCGTGGCAGGTCGCTACCGTTTGCATTGAGAAAGCTGCAGCTCGAGTAGAAAATGTACTTGAGCAGCAGAAAGAAGCAGCGCCTTCTGGCGTGCTGCTTGGGGCCGTTCTCGCTGATTTTACATTGCAGGACAGGCTCCCAGTGCTAAAAATGCCGAATTCCGCCGCTCACGGAACTCCATAGAATCTCAAGGAGTTTTTGTGTAACTCTGCGGAGTGAAACTCCACAAGTTCCACCCACCCCCAGTGAAAATGTGTTCCTCTTGAAAAAAGGCCCAAATAAACTTCTTGCCAATCTATCAGAACTTGCATGGAGCTGTCTACAATACTGGAACAAACTCATATGTGTTGAATGCTAGTGTTGCTGTATACCAAGGCTGCCTTGTCTTGAATCCACCTTATGCCTCTGTCATCCATTACCTTACACTTCCTGTCTCTCTTACAGCTTTTTTTCTTCAAGGACTTATCTATTTGTTACTGTTTTTCTATATTTCTTTTTCTCTTTCTTGTGCCTTTTTCTCTCTTGTTCTGTGTCCAAATCTGATAAAGAAAAATAAGTCTGGAGCTCCAAAAAATTAGAGTGAACGCCCACCACCTGCAACCACAGACACAAATTAAGTACTAGTGGAAATGTACTAGGCGGTAGATCACACAGCACAGTTGACTACACAGTGTTCAACATCACACAGCACATGCCCTCCTAAAAGCTTCTGACAGACCTGTGCTGTCACACACGAAGTCAAGGCCAGCCTCCGCTCCAATATCTAGGGGAAAACCCACAGCCCTCCACTCCCACACCACCAAGAAGCCGTCCCTAGCTACTAGCAAACTTTCTCACCCATCCAAGCCTACCGTAGGTCGTAGCTCATTGTAAACCCCTGGTCCTTTCAATGTCTATTTACCCATGGGTAACCTCTGTGCAAATTTATCTCTGCAGTGTTAAAACACTATATATGTCAATGCAATGATAAAAACACTATATATAAATATATATATATATTGCTCGTTTGCACCTATTTGGTGCACTCTCGAACGTGTGCCTTCCCCGCGAAGGTGCGTCCGCGATTTCAATAGTAGCTCAATTTCCATAAATCCTTGGGAAAATAGGCACTCACGGGGGGTTAAGTTCCATACGGTTTTTATTCCGTTAGCAAAACATGACGCGTTTCGGCAAGCGCCTTCATCGAATGTTTTACAAGCACGCCATTGCTATGGCATTTTTTATATAAATAAAGTTCATTCAACATTCAAAGCAGATCACATCACATGATTTACAGGGCATCGTAATCAAAGACGGACATTCAATTCATTTCAGGGAGACCCGCCATCTTTCAATGGTAAAAAACACATGTTCTGATTAAAACATTTGATTTTAAAACCAATATCCTGCTTGTTATTTACAATTGTCATCAGGAATAATTCCATTTATCTTATTGGCCAACCTATCATCATTTTGCCGTGTATCGGCATATGCGGGTTCCCTCACTTGCGATGGAACAACACTCTCCCCTCGCTCAGCATAAACATTCATGCCGTGTATTGGCTTTGTTAAAATGATCACATTATCAAACTAACAAACATTATTGCCAATAATTTTGCCGTAAATCGGCCTCATATCAAAATGGACACTGTATATCGGTTTGCTTTCGAGCAAAGTTCGATTCCACCTTCATAATCCTGCCGTGTATCGGCTTCATCACAGGCCTCAAACTCTCATGAAAACAATGCCATTCCTCTATATGACCTGCTTTGAATCAATGTTTAACCGAACATTAAAATCTAATCTGAGCAATCATCATATTATTTTTTCCCTTTCTTTGTTTTTATATTCCAAATTTAACATTTTACCTGGAAAGTTTTTCATTATCCCCCAAGAGGGCCATTATTTACAATACACTCAAGATCAATCCCCCAGATGTACCGCCATTTCCTCATCACTATTCATACCTTTCGGGTTCTTTGTTTCAAGATCAATTATGTACCGTGACTCTAGTCTCCTTAGTTTAATGACTCTGTCTCCTCCACGTATGTTGGGAAGCACCTGATCCACTCCAATGAAGCGTAATAGATCCCTATTACTCTGATGCCGTTCTGCAAAATGTCTTGCCACTGGGTATGTGGCATCTTTTTGGGATATTGCTCGCATATGCTCTAAAATGCGAATTTTCAGTGGGTGGATGGTGCTACCGATATACTTCAGTCCACATGGGCATATTAAACAATATACTGTGGAGAGGTGTGGTGCAGCGGCCAGGGCAGCTGACTTCGGAGCACAGGGCTCACGGTTCGATCCCCGGCTCCGGCGGCAGCTCAGCTCAGCACCATGTGACTTTGGGCAATAGCTCACTTAATTTCCACAACGGCCCCCAGCGCCTTGAGACCCGTAAGGGTGAGTAGTTCGCGCTTTACAAATACAGATTTAGATTTGGATTTTTTACTGCATACGGGGTATTACATGTCAGAAATCTTTTTATAATTTTCGGGTTTTTGAGCCCAGGTACACTGTACGTCAAGGTCTTTCTACTTCCCACACATGCTTTGCATTGCCCGCATGGGTAGAACCCTCTCATTTCTTTGAGAGTCCCAGTGGGTTTAGTCAGAGCTTGAAAATGACTATGTACTAGGTTATCTTTCAAAGACCTAGCTCTTCTAAAGGTGATTAGTGGTTGGGCTGGTATATCTGATCCAATTACGCTATCTGTTTTTAGTATATGCCAATGTTTCTTAAAGATCATATACAAGAGACAGGCGTGCCCCCCGTAGAACCATATCGACGCCGCCCGGAATACGTAGGAGTGTGGACCACGAGGAGGAACCCGCAGCCGGTGATCGGAGGATCTCGGAACTGTGGCAGATTACTCGCGGCGAACTCCGGTAAGAAGGGTGAGCGAGTGGGAGATACGGGAGTCAGGCTCGGCAGCGGTAATATCTCAAGATACGTGACCTGAGAGTATAAATATCGCTGAAAGAGCAGGAGGGAAAAACACCGGTATAAAATATGAGCGACGAAGAGTGTGTTGCTCGAGAGCAAGAAGCTCTGAAATTGTTTGAGGAAAGTGCTTTACCGGCGAACAGGGACAGAAGTGCCCCGATTTTAATAAGCAGTAATGATCTAGGAAACAATTACAAGAACTGGAAAAACTTAAAAGAGAGTAATCTCTCGATGGTGGGAGGTAGCTTCATTGCGACAGTACCTACAGGTGGGAAGAGTGAACACGCGGATTGCGTATAATGATCACACCTACCTATGAGAATCCAACGTCTGAAATGTTATGTGAATGGGCAGAAAACAGTGCAACTAGCTCAACTAATATGATACGCATCCTATTGAAATATGCTGAAAAAGGAGAGACAGGAAGTCATAAACAAAATGAAGGAATTAAACTGTATATTGGAAAAAATGGTGATCAAACTAAGGTGGGAAAATTCAGAGAAGATATGAAAATCAGGCTGGAGAAATATGAGAGACGTATAAAAGATAGAAAAGCAACAAAATTCCTACGCGACCGTCTGGATTATGAGTCAGGGCGTATTTATACGTTGGCGAAAAAATTTGATTCAGTGAGACGACAAAAGATCCAGAATGGTACAGTTCAACAAAGAGAAATTTTCCAAAGTGAAGCGAGCTCAGATACGGGCTTTGAACAAGATGATCAAAGAGGAAGAGGAGCAAAAGATGTGAGACTAGTTGTGACAGACGAATTCCGTTTTTACAGCTAGAACAACAGACAGATCATCGTACCACAAGGGGTCGCGGGAGAGGAAGGGGCCGAGGAAGAGAAAACAGAGAAGAGGAGGAGAGGGGTACAGAAGGAGCACAAGAATGGCAATCAAAAAGATCGATGCGCTCCAACACGAAGAAACAGGCGGAAAAGTAAACACCAACCAAACGATTATGAATCTAAGCACTATGATGCTAACAGATGAAGAGAAATCTGTACTTGAGTTGGGACCTTCGTACTGTGATGAGAACAATTTTAATTACCCCGAGAGCAGAATGGATTTATATCGATTCGTGAGAAAGTTGAAATTATCCAAAATGCATATCAATAGAAGCCTCCATAGCCCGGCAACTCCAGAAATACGGACAACCCATCCTGTACAACTGAATTTATTGAATGTAAATGATGCACCCATCT